>CATNWA010003254.1:0-41208 GCA_951230385.1 Staurois parvus
ACTGATACAGTGATCAATAAAAATCGCTTCACTGATCAGTGACACTGGTGACAGGGCAGTGAAGGGTTAACTGGGGGGGGGGCAATCAGGGGTTAAATGTGTCCTAGACTGTGTTCTAACTGTCAGTGTGCTGTTTTACTCACGTTTAAATGTCTCTTCTTCTCTGTCTGGAACGGAATGTGTCCAGGCAGAGAAGAATGACATCATATCCTGTCCTGTGTAAATATCAACACAGGACAGGATAGGACAGGGATAGGACAGGGACCGATCATCCGATTTCAGCCAGAAATCACTGGCTGAAATCTAATGATTGATCCCTCCTGGATCGAATTGGATCACCCGCACGCGCCCCCTGCCGCCGAAAGTGTCGGGAACCCGTTTTTAAACGTGGTTTTGTGCTCCACTGCCGCCCTGCACACGTATATACACAGTGGCAGGGCAGCAAGCGGTTTTACATGTCCTGTAAATAAATGTTAAAAAAAAAAAAAAAATCTATTTTTTTTCAATTTTTCATTTTCGACAGTAATGGCAGCGAACAGCGACTTATAGCGGGACTGTGGCGGGCATTTTGACACTGGGTGGAAACTGACTTGGTGTCACTGACATCCCCAGTGACACCAATACAGTGATCAGTGCTAATAAAAAGCACTGATGCTGTACTAATGGCACTGGGCAGGAAGGGGTTAACATATGGGACGATTAAAGGGTTAACTGTGTGCTGTTTTACAAAGTGGGCTGTGTCTGTGCTTCACTGTAAGCACACTGCTTTGTACGGCTGTGCTATGCACAGCCATGAAAAGCAGTGTGCAGGAGCTGACAGAGGAGAGAACTGTATTTTTTTACAAACAGTTCTCCTCAGTGTCGTAGTTGCTCGGCAATCACCAGGTGCCGGTGAGTAATCACCGGCCAAGATCCGCTGATTGACAGCCAAGGCTGCGAATGGCGGCGCAGGTAGGGTGCGCACCCCTACCTGGAACTGCAAAATCGCATATATATATATATATATATATATATATATATACACACACACACGTGATTTTGCACACCCCTGCTGCCATGTAGAGGTACTTCTGCTATAGGGCGGACGGGAAGCGGTTAAGAAGTTCTGGATGATTCTAGCTCATGAAGAAGCTGAAGGATCACCCCAAAGTTGTAGAGACACCAGGGCAACATCCAAAGAGGATCTTCCTGGGATACCTTTGTGCCAGCTGAAGATGGAAGAAAACCTTCTGATTGCCTGGACTGTTCCAGACCTGCTGACTGCTTAGACAAAGCCCAGTTTTGCTGAGATATTGCTACCTTTTTTACAGAAAATTCTGCTTTACTTCAGTTAACTGCTTCAAAATATTATCCTAATTTAAGTTGTTTAGTTTTGGGCATCCCACAGCTTTTCCCAATTCCTATCCTAGTTCTACAAGACAAATAAAAACAACAAAAAGGTCTGATTACTGCCTTAGGACTAAGTGAGATTTAATGCACCAGACTGAAAATACCCCATGTCTGGCTGCTTGCTACATTAGGAGATTAGAATCTGGGTTAATAGCAGGACCAAACAAGAAGCTCTGCGCTACACATAATTACCACTATGTGCAAATAATTATACATGCAGAATGGCTTTTAGTGCATTTTGCATCAAATTAATGCACTCAAACATTGCAGATGTTCAGTTCTCAACAGAATCAGCAACATTCAGGGCGAATTTATCATTTTCCTAAACATTTACAGCAACTCTACTCATAAACTGATCAGTCAATTAAAAGCAGAGAGAGGTACCTATTCATCTATATACAGAATAACAAGTTTGAGTTATTATTGTGTCTGCCACTCATGAATAATTCATAGAACCTCTGTTACAATATCTTCATGCATAGCAGGTTTTCCATTTTTTCCACATCCACACCATTAATAATTCCTAGCTCACTGTTTTACTGATTGCATAGTGATTTTTCCTCTTCTAATACAATTCAGAGAGGACCGACAGTAATTCCCAGTACAGTGCATTAGCTTGATTATTACCTTTTTCCATTCAGACAGACTAGAAACAAACATGTCCTGCATTTGTTAAGCAAGCAGTGATTTTTTTTAAAGATTTATGGCTAGAATCCTGCAGTCACTTCAGTGATGCCAAGGGTCAACATCTGCAAGTTCCCTTAGGATTTTCTATGTGATATGGTTTAGTGAGCATCTTAATACAATCTTGTTTGATCTAGGAAACATAGATAAATATGAAAAATAGTTTGTATATTATTCAATTATATTTTTACAATTATTTTTATTTGTTTAACATCAGTGGTGTGTGTTATATGTTATTTGAATAGAAGTCATACAGTAGTAAATAGTACAATGGTTGGTATTGCTGTCTTGTAGTAATCGAGTCCACAATTCTCGTATTCTAGCAACATTCTATGCACACATGTTAAGGATACTGGTCCTATATAGGGATGGAGTTAGGTTCACCACTACATGGGTTTGTGGCATATCCTTGGGATTCACAAAGTTTTTGAGGCACAGCATTTTGGTTAAAAAGTTTGCAGCTTCACCTCCAGAAATATGGAACAACCTATAATGCAATGAACAGCCTTATCTTGGTCAGCTTAGACAGAAGAGCAATAATGTGAAGGAATGGATACCCTAGCCCCCTCACTATAAAAGGGTGGAACACAGCAACCATATATTTGCAGTGTGTTACATAATTGGTAAGGTAGAAGAAAGACACCAGAGCTTCCAGTTCAACCTGAGTGGATGACTACTGTTTTCTGCATCCCTGTACATTATCTTCACTAAGAAACATGATGCAACACCCTCCAAGTTAGTTAGGTAGTTTTTTTGTTACATAGAGACGGAGTAGCAGTCTGGGGATGAGTCAGCCTGGGAGTGAGGTCTTCTCAGGACAGGCTGGGGGGCTCTAACAGGTCAGAATTTTGGGAGCCTTTCCCACCTCTCCAGAAACGCGAGAGCTTTCTGGAGCAGGGGAGAGGAGTGGAGGAGGCCCAGATCTGCACGTTTGAGGGACCTTGGCCAATCCCTTGGCAGGAGGCTGGGTAGCCTAACTCCAGACTGGTCACTGGAGAGGAGGATCTCCACTGCCTCGATGTCTCCTGGGGAGGACAGCCTGTGCAGCAGGGAAGGAGCCAGCCCAGCGTAAGCCCTGAAGGCAGCCACCAACCCACTAAGCTAGCAGGAGAGGACAGTGTGATTACTTCTACACCCCCTGGGCCAGATAAGGGGGGGGGGGTGGTCAGGTGTAATATCCAAATAGCTTCTCATCTGGGACTATTCAGTCAGCAGCTCTTGGGCCCCCTTGCCCAGGGATACCTTCAGCCAGCTCTTTGAAGAGAAGGAATCATCTGGGGTCTGAGGAGGTACCCCTAAGAGCCTTTAATGCTCTTATAGAAGAAACTGTTGCTAATCTGAATTTTTGTACATAGTTGCTACGGAGTTGTCCTCAGGTTCTACTATTCCTCAGGACTCCCATATACCCTTAGACCCTATCCAAGTTTAACCCCTCAATAACTCACAAAACCAAGCTCAAAGACTGTTTACTGACTCCAGTGTGCAAAGTGTAGGAAATCCATGTTGCCTGGCTGTGAAGGGCTTAGGGGGACCCAAAACAAATCCGGTGGCCCTCATGAAGGTAGTGCTACAATATCTAAAAGTGTTTTCATTTTATGTACACCCCCTGTAACATTAAAGAACCCCCTACACAGTTTAAGACTGGGCCGCTAC
Organism: Staurois parvus; assembly: GCA_951230385.1. Lineage (NCBI taxonomy): Eukaryota > Metazoa > Chordata > Amphibia > Anura > Ranidae > Staurois > Staurois parvus. The sequence continues at coordinate 3,727 of CATNWA010003254.1, forward strand.
TCGACAATCTTCATGGTGTTGATGCATGTCTTTTTTTAAACACCTAAGGAAAAGATTCCTCCCAGTCCTAGAGTCACCATTCCAGGATTTGTACATCGCTAACATATCCCCCTTAAGCGTTTCTTCTCCAGGGCAAATACATGTATTTTTTTAGTAATTCCTCATAACTGATGTCCCTTAGCCCCCCTTTATTAGCTTCATTGCCTTTCTCTGGATATTCTCCAATTCAAGAACATCCTTCCTGGGGACTGGTGACCAGAACTAGATGTCATTCTCAAGATGTGGCCAAACCAGAGTATTGCAGGGAGGCAGAAGTATAGTTTTATCTCTTGAGTAAATACTTTTTTAATACATGCTAAAAGTTTGCTGGCCTTGTTTGATTGCATGTATTTTGGAGTTGTTAGGAAGAATTGAGAATTCTTTAAAAGGGGGAGGTAGTTTTTTATTTATTTTATCTTTGGCATTAGAACATGTCCCCCATGACAGTGCCCAACCTCTGTGTGTGACAATAACTTGCTTGTTAGCCCAACCAATAGGCAGAATTAAATAACCCATATATAGACTTCAATGGGGAGTGCTACAAAGTTCACAACCTTTCGGCAAGCAACTGAACCCAGGTAAATTCGCTCATCCCTATTCCTAAACTGTGTGCTCCTACTATCAACATTAGATAGATCAGAGAGCAAGAGCAGAGATGACAGAATAATGAAAAATTCATCCTGCTAGCAGTTAAAACACACAAAAACACACAAGTGAGGTGGATATCTGCCTCTTAAATCAAACTATCTTCAAAATTAAATAGACATTGTAAGAGTTTTCTTTTGTGTATGCCTTAGATCTTTTTTTTGTTGTCACTGTAACTATTGTTTTCTTGGCTGTATCTGAAAATTGTATTGAAAGAGGTCCCTGAAGCTGGGGAAGATTGATTTTTTTGCCTTCCTCTGGATCAACTGTGGGTATAGGATTATAACTTTTTTTTTTTTTTTTTTTTTAATGGTTGAACTGGATGGACTTTTGTAATTTTTTCAGCCAGACTAACTATGAATTTAATTTCATCTTTTGGGTGGAAGGACAGTAGAACACAACAGAAACAGCAATAATCAGTGTCAGTTGCAGATGGGCCTGTATTTGTGTTACACAGATTTGTAAAGGGAGTTTTTGCAGGTAGCAAAATGCTAAGTTGTAGTGGCAATGGTGATCTAAGACAGCCTCAAGTAAAGGTAGTTGTAGACAGTGGGGTTGATTTACTAAAATTGGAGCATGCAAAATCTGGCGCAGCTCTGCATAGAAACCAATCAGCTTCCAGGTTAGTTAAAAGCTGATTGGATGCCATGCACAGCTGCACCAGAATTTGTACTCTCCGATTTTAGTAAATCGACCCCTATGAGTCTATGCCTTATTTAGTAGCTACTGGCAGTGTTGCTTTGTGTTCAACATGGTAAAAGGTGGAATTTCTGTTTGTGACAGACCCAATCAGGACAGTGTTTTTTGGAGGGGACTAGGGGCTAGCCTTTTACCCACTGATTATGGCCCATGGAGAGAGCAGATTGTTCTCTAATGATGGACAAAAGCATGATGAACACTGAGAGCGAGGCTTGGTTTTATTCTCTGAGTAAAGATGATACAGCTTCCCTTCTGGAGTGGATGGAAAAGTGTAATGCTAATCTTGTACAGGGTAATGGTCAGAGGAAATATGGGGCCTTCCTGCAGAGTGGGTTGGAGAACCTCCTCCACTTGGGACAGAAATATTTATCAACAATCTCCCTCAAGGAATTTATGAGGATAGATTAATTCCACTTTTTCAGACTGTTGCAATATTATATGAGTTTTGTCTTATGATGGACAGATTATACAAGTGAAAGCAAACACCTGAAAGACAGCATGTGTAATGGACTTTATGTATTCAGGTCTGGGTGCTTGGCTGTTGATTAGCTTCCTGTTAATTAGATCACTGTTACATGTTAGTAGCTAGCTGTTGATTAGCTTCCTGTTAATTAGATCACTGTTAGCTGTACTGTTTACACTGTTTAGGATAATGTGATCAAGTTCTTACCTAATCAGTGAGGGATGTTTATCCCAATGTGCAATATTTGTTTTTATTGTTCATGTGGGGACTGCCCCTATTTCTGAGTGTATTAAAAACCTGTATTTCTGTTGCATAAAGAGTTCCAGTTTTTGCACCTAAGCTAGTGTCACTTAGTCTTGGGTGCGGTGCCCAGCTATCATATCTTGTTCTTGTGTCCCAGCAGTGAGGGATCAGACAGAATCATCGGGGTGACAGGCAGTACGTCACACTGTTTATGCTGTAGCAGCTGGTTCCAAAGAAGGCAAAGCAATCTTTGCAATTCTGTTATGCAGTGTGGGGCTCAAGTTTCCTAGTCAAGTATTCCTGAAAACCCGAATTTCACTTGAAGAAACTTTGCACATATTTAGAACATGGACAGTGCATGAATGTAGTCATTGCAGAGAGTCATTGATGATGGCACTGTGTCACTAAGCTTGTCACCCACTCCTAGGCTGTACAGAGAGACCAGTGAGTGATTGGTAGCTGTATATGTTTAATCATGACATTTGAGATTAAACATGGTATGACAATATGACACATGAAATGTACTGTGTGATTTGAGGCAGCTCATACTTTGCATCCCTTGAGGGTGGGGAAGCTGGATACCATGTATGTAATAACCATATATTTATAGGGAAATGGTTGTCCTGATTTCAAATTATGTTCAATAAATAATTAGTGTGGACCTATATTTCCTATAAATAGAATTAGAGAGTTAAAAAAGAGACTATTATTATGACTTTAACTATAACCAAGTCCATTTAATGGGAAATATGGACTAGGCAATGGCATATAATGTTCTAAAATCTTAGCTTAAATGTTCACATAAATGAATGCTGGTCCTCTAACTTCACAATTTATATGTAAACAATGAGCCAAATTAGTTGAGATAGTTGGTTTGCATCAACATAACAACAGTCTCCTGTAGCTCTTTGTGTTTTCTTAGTTTGGATGATGCAGCAATTACAGAGGCAGGGAGAGGGGGAAAGCCAAACCCCTCTTTCAGTGACATTTCAAAATAGAATGATGACAATGGGAAAATTGTGCCTGGAGTCAGGACATTATACATTTGTAGGCTGCACTCCAGCACCTTCTTGGATGTGGCTTCTTTTGGTAAGATGGATGACAAAAGTAATGGGCATACACAGGCTTGTCTTGCCTACTGCAAATACTTGTGATGTTACAGTTACAGTACATACATGTCATTGTTAAACTGCAGGCATTGTTGCATCTGTGTACTGTACATGCAGGTTTGTATTTAATGATGGATGTATAGCTCAAAGAGTCTTCACCAACACTGAATGTTACAGTGAGTTCAAATATCATTTGAAATGAACATATTTATGGGGGAGTGCGCATGCGTGACCGGCGAGACTGACATGTCTCCCTGAGGCTCCGCCACATCGCAGGGAAGACAGCCGCACGCCGCCCGATCCTGGCCCGCGCTGTCACATAAACAGCTCCGGTTGCCATAACAACCCCCCTGCTACATGCCAGCATGGTCAGGGGAGCATCCCGGCCCCAAGCTCCGCTGCCCAGCAAACCTATTAAGGAGGCCCTAGCAAGAGCCTCCTCTAAGATGGCCACCGCACCCTCTCCTGGCAGCAAGCAGGCATCACAGAAGTATGCAGCCCTGCAGACAGAGCAGCCAAGCCATCCCTGCACACCTAAGGGTGAGTCTGATGTTGACCCAGAGACCCCCATATATGTTTCAACCCCTGATCTTACTACTCCTGACCTTCTCATGTGCTTTGAAAAAAATGCTGCACAAACCCCTGAAACAGACCTCTGACCGCATCACAGACAAGCTGACCAGAGAAATACGCGAACTTGGGCAACGCACTGCTGACCTGGAACAGAGAGTGGACGACCTTGATGCCTCATTTCAGACACATGCAGATGACCTTGACCTTTTGCATGACGAAAACATGACACTGCAAACGCGTTTGGAGGACTTTGAAAATCGGGCTAGGCGCTCAAATGTGCAAATCCGTGGCTTTCCTGAGTCGGTTATTGATGTCCAATCAACTGTCACAGCGTTATTCCAAGAGCTCGCCCCAGCTATTCTGATAGAACGCCTAGAAATGGATAGGGTTCACAGAGCACTAGCTCCAAGAGCTAGTCCACCACGCGATATTATAGCCAAGCTCCACTTCTATTGCACTAAAAAGCAACTCCTACAAGCTGCCCGAAATGCAGAATCCCTCACGTTCCAGGGCCACACCTACCAGCTTTTCCAAGACCTCTGTCCCACTACCATCGCTAAACGAAGGGCCATGAAACCGCATCTGCAAGCGCTCCAACAGCATGGCATTCCATACAAATGGAGCTTTCCGTTTCCGTTACCAGGCCCGAGACTATATCTGCAAGAACCCTGACGAATTGCAAGACACCCTGCGGAACCTCCAGCTGCACCCTCAATCAACACCAGCAGAAAGTTCCAGACGGAGATCAGCCTCATGCTCACTGCAGGAATCCCGCCTGCCACACCTCACCAACGGTCAACTCAACACCCACAAACGAGGGCGTTATTCATCACCTGCTCCATCTCCACAAGATTCCATGGACTGAATCTCACCAGTCATCCTTCACCCTACAGCTCACACACAACAAAGTGGAACTCCGCCACTACCGTAGTTGACACCCATGGTGTCTGTTCCTCTCACCCCTCACTAAGATGCAGACGCTATGCATCCGTATCCTTATATTAGCCTTTAGGGCTCATACTGTCCTTTTGACCTCCTTTTTGTTCCCCCTTTTTCTTTCTCAACGTTTCAACATGTACTGAGGAAAATTTTCTTGATGCCCCATATATTACAGGCCATCCTACTCTCTTGCCTCTACTTTTAAGTGCTTGTTGTGCCTTATATGCTACCTGTTTGTCTGATTGTTAAATGGTTATGCTTGAACTTATGTACGGGATCCTCGGTTCTAGCGGCACGGAAGATTTCATCCTCCCATCTCTGCCGACCTACCTGGATGACCAATACCGCCTGAGCCCAGGACCCCCTGATTCTCCTGTTTGCCAATTCTGATGTTATTTCTTCCCCCAGGATCGCATTGTCACAGTTCTGCTTATATGCTGTCTTCCCCACAGCCTGCGTACCTGCGCACTCAACACTAGCCCCCTCTGGTATTGCGTTTTTTATACCACTCAGGCTATTACTGCTCCCCAGTGTCAAGGTCCTACCTTTCCTCAGGGCTTGTGCTGCTCCATGTGCTGGCATCCATCTTAGGTGTCTACAAAGCATTGTGGGATCCTTTATGCTTTCAGCCCCCTGCGGCTCCTTCCCCAGGAGGTGGCGGCTTATCACATATAAGTCTGCTGTTTGTAGCTGTCCTTTGCATTCGTGTCCTGTCTGTTGCACAGCAACAAGCTCCTGTTTAGTCTCTCATTGCTCTCCTGTATACCGACTCGGCTTTGACAAGACTCCTTCCTGGCTTCTGACCCCGAATCTGGCGACCATCCTTCCTGGCTTCTGACCCCGGCTCTGGTGACCATCCTTCCTGGCTTCTGACCCCGGCTCTGGCGACCATCCTTCCTGGCTACTGTTCTACCAAGTCATCCGCTGTTGCTGTTGGACTTGCATAGTAGACTCTGTCTTGTTTTTGTATAATAAACCTACCTTTAATTGCACCTCCTTGTGTGTCTGGCTCCTTGCTCCCTGACACCCAGACCACCCGATTTCCAGGTGATTCCGGGGACCACCTCTTTGCCCTAATTTGGTCCCCTATATCCCTCTTCCGATACCCTCCTCTAACTCTGTCCTCTCCCTTTCCCCCCAACATGACTCCACACCTATGCCTGGCTCCCTGTCCCTCTCCACAGTCTCATACCTAGACTGCCAGATTCCCTTCCAACTGGTACCACCTTACTATCTGATTCACCACACGCTCTCCCCATGGGTTCCCTAAATATTCTCACCCTGAATTTTCAGGGCCTTAATATATACTGCAGAAGTGCAGCATTCTGCTCCTTTCCTTCATACAAAGCCCATATAGTCTGCCTTCAAGAGACGTACTATACTCCCTCCTCAACTCCCAAATTCTTTAGCCCCTGTTACCCACAGGTCTACCCAGCCTCCGCCGCTACCAAACGTAGAGGGGTACTCATCACCTTCCACCGTACGATGCGATTCACACTACATACTGAGATTGGAGACCCTGAGGGTCATTATCCCCTGCTAACCGGGCAACTTCTTGACTTTGAAGTCACCATCGCAACGTATTAAGCCCCAAACCAAGGTCCCTTGCCATTTCTTTCCCATCTACTATCAGTTATTGACCATCACAAACGTGGCACACTGTTAGTCTGTGGAGATTCAAACTGCACGATATACCCCTTCCTAGACAAGTCCCCTCACCCCCCCTCCCCGCCCCCCTCCAAAAAAAAACCCCTCCTTGCCATATTAAAACGCTACTCCATGATAGATACCTGGAGAGAACTCAATCCGATAAAATGCCAATACAGCTTCTATTCCCACCCTCATAAGACATTCTCAAGAATAGATCATATCTTTATGACTGCTAGCTCCTCCCCCCGAATACTGGCCTCCGAAATCCTCCCAATTCCCTGGTCGGACCACTGTGCTGTGCTTACCTCCATTGCCTCTTTGGCCCCATCCCACCCTGATCCCTCTTGGATCATCAACGAGAATGTCCTAGCAAACCCGACACACTGCTCGGATATCGAAACTGCGCTCAAAGACTACCTATCTCTAAACCAAACTCCAGACATCTCCCCTCTCCTTCTTTGGGAAGCGCATAAACCTGTACTCCGCACGTTCTGTATTAGTAAAAATTCCTTCCTAAACAAAGAAAAGAGACAACAACGCCTTCTCCTAGAACAGACATATGACCAATCCCATCAAGCCTTGCAGGCGACCCTTTCCCCTGCCAACCGAGAAGCCTTTGAGCAATCTCGACTGGCCCTTGATCTTCTCCTTATGGATCAGGCTGAGCTCTCGCTCTGTAGATCCCCGACATAAATATTATACAAAAGCCAATAAACCTGGCATCTTTTTAGCACTTTCACTCCGTAGGCTTGACCAGATTACCAAACCCTTTCGACTACGCACTTCCTCCGATAACCTCACTAGTAATCTGGAATGAATTCTACAAGTTTTCCACAAGCATCTCTCACGACTCTATTCTTCTTCCACACTCTTCAACTCTTTCCAGGCTGACACCCTGTTGGCTTCTCTCACCTTCCCTAAACTCTTGGAACATCAACTAGCAGCGTTAGAGCACCCCATCACCACAACTGAAACCCTAAATGCTATTAAACTCTTAAAGCCCCGTAAATGCCCAGGAACCAATGGCATTTCCACCACATATTACAAAAAATTTGCCCCCCTCCTCACGCCTGTTCTAACTAATGTTCTAACTAATGCCTTCAATGCCATATTATCAGGCCAAACCTTTAACCCAGACACAGTGCAAGCCAACATCTCGATGATCCCAAAACTGAACTCAGATGACACGCAATGGTCCAACTATAGGCCAATTTCCCTCCTCAATATAGACATCAAATTGCTAGCTAAAATCTTATCCACATGCCTCAACTTGTGTATAGGGTCTTTAATTCATAATGACCAAGTGGGCTTTAGTGGGCTTTATACCAACTCGACAAGCCGGAGACAACGTTTGGCGCGCAACTTTTTAGCACACATAGCTCAATCTCGCAATAATTCCCTCCTGTTTCCTGTCCTTGGACAAGCATTTGATACAGTTTTGTGGCCATACCTGCACTACATTCTGCGTTGATGGGGCTTCGGCAGTCAAGCCAAACTACTAATATTTATCGCCGTTTAATGAATGAATGATTAAGAAGAGATTTAGAGGCACAGAAAGCTTTTAAAGCTCTCACCTCAGGAATAGCTCCATAGATGGAGTCTAACCGGACTGTATCCTAAATTAAAGATAGAATCTTTGTCAGTTTGGCCGTTGTTTATTGATGTGGACTGGTTTAGTTGCACTTATTTAATCATAGACCCCCTCCTCCCCCCCCTTTTTTTTCTCTTCTTCTCTATATATTTGTCTTTCGTGCTCTCTCCCCGCCCCATTATGATTTACTTTTCATATTTCTCTTCAATTTACGCGCCCTTCTCTTTTCTTTCTTTCTCTCACACCTTTTTCATATTCTAACTAATCATATATTTCATAAGGAAGAAGTATCCATGCACGTACAGGTGTGACTGTTATTTACAAAACTAACCTACATTTCTCCTACGTCTTCCAGGACAGCCATCTGAGACCTTGGGTTTCCTCCCTCCGGATCAGGATACACACCATCCCCCATGCCTTTAAAAGGCGGGCCTCCGGGCCTCACATCCAGTTTTTTTTTGTGTTTCCTGAGCCGGAAGGATGCACGCCGTAGGAGCCAGGGTGATCCTCGCACCCTCAGGAAGGCTGGCCTGGAAGGGTGTTTTCTGGGTGCGGTCTGTACCTCTGTCCCCGGTGCCTTCCACGTGGTGGGGCTGGCATCTGGTGGTGTCCCTTCAGGCCCAGGTGGGTAACCGGCGCTGCCGCATGTCACTGGGCTTGCCCCAATCGTGGCCTTATCGCCTCGGACCCCCCCCCGGCATTCAGTTTAGAATGTGCAGGGGAGAGGCGGGACTTCCGGTTGGGCGTGGCCTTGCATTCCAGCAACCGGAAGTAGCAGGGCGGATGCGCTCCACAGGCCGGAAGTCCGCCAGTGACGTCAGCACCGGGCGCCGGAGACGCGGCTCCGATCTCCAGAGGCGCAGGCACCACCAGGGAAATTAAAAGCCGGTGGGCGTGCGGAGCGGCGGCGCTGTCTCCACGCCAGGGGGATGATGGAAGCAGGACCTTCTCAGGCTGACCCAGGTCCCGGTACTGGCTCCTCCCAGGTAAGCTTGGGGAGGCTCCCCTTTATGCTATAATCCTAGGGGGGGTGTTTTTGTGAGGTCCCTTAAGGTCCCCAAGTTTGTGGGTGTTAGGGTACGCTGCAATTTTTTTCCACAGTACTGGATGCAGTGGGGGTCCTGGGATATTGTTCCTCTCAAGTGCCTAGTTCTGTTTTTTTGTCATTTCTTCTTTAGACTAAAACACAGGACAGGACCCCAGTACAGGCCCCAAAGAGGAGATGTGCAGTATGTGCGGCCAAGTTAGGCGCAGGATATGAGAAGCCTTTATTGCCGCAACTGCATTGATAGTCTTGTTAGAGACGAATCTTTTACAACATGCCATAAAGTTTTGTCCTCTATTAAAGAGGATATGTCGGCAACTTTTCAGGCGTTTAGATCCCTTCTGGATAGGGTTCAGTCTCCTTTGGAGATTGGTTCGCAGTCCTGCATTGGGGATCATGCCCTCCCGGCAGGTAGTTCCGGAAGAGGAGGAAGACATTCCTCGATCTCGGACATCGTCCCAGTCAGGTTCAGGGTCCGAGGAGGAGGAAGCCCCCACCTCTTCAGGCACTAAGTATAGATTGGCCCTAGAAGAGGTGGACGAGCTTTTGAAAGCAAATTATGAAACTCTGGAGATAGAGGAGGAAGAAAGTGACCTTGTCCGAAGCATGAATCTCATGTATCAGGGGCTTCATGCTAAAAAGCCAGGAGTATTTCCGGGTCCATAGTTCCTTGGTTGAAACTATCAGACAGGAGTGGGAAAGCCCGGAGAGGAGGCCCTTCTTTTCCGTGCCCTAAAGAGGAGATTCCCCTTTGACGCGAGGACCCCTCGCAACCCTGGAATAAGGTTCCCAAATTAGACGCCCCTTTTGTCCAAGGGATTTCGAAAAGGACCGGATCTGGCCTTTGAGGGACATGGGGGCCTTAAAGGACCCTATGGACAAGAGGGGGGAGGTTTTGTTGCGAAGAGCCTGGGAATCCTCTTCAGTCAGTTTGAAGCCAGCCCTGTCGGCGACTTGAGTGGCCAGAAATTTGGAAGTGTCTGGTTGAAAGGAGTGATGGTTACCCAACTACAGAATCACCTAGCGGCAGGAACCTCGAGGCAGCAGATCCTAAAATCACTACTGTTGCTTCTGAAAGCGATGGGCGGGGTTTTTGGCGGACGCCTCGGCAGAATGCGGTCAAGCTTGCGGCCAGGTCCTCAGCCCTGGTTAACTCCGCTAGGCGGGCTTTGTGGTTAAAGACCTGGGCGGGGGATTCAGCGTCCAAGTTGCGTTTGCGTTTATGCGCATTACCATTTTTGGGGGATAACCTTTTGGCCCAGCCTGGAGGAGGCTCTTGAGCGTACAGCAGATAGGAAGAAGGCCTTCCCAGAGAGTAGAAAAAAGGTCTTTCCTAGGAAACCCTTTCGGCCTAGAACCCAAAGTGCTTCCGAATAGAGAGGTTCAGCCAAAGAAGCATTGACAGGGCATAAAACCAGAGGCCGGGGAGGGATATTATTCAATCCCTCCTCAGGGATCCTCCAAGCCCCAATGGACTTGGATTGGCCCGGTTAGGGGGAAGGTTGGGGTCCTTTCTCCCTCAGTGGGCTTCTATATCCCCGAGCCCCTTCATTTGGAGCCTGATTCAGGGAGGCGGCTAACAGGATAGAGTTCGGGGACTGCCCTCCAAACAGGTTCTTAGTTACAGATCTTCCCAGGGACCGCAGGAAGTCTCAGGCGTTATGCGGTCTTATAGGGGGAATTGGTGGACCAGAGAGTTCTGGTGCAGGTTGCCTCCGAACGAGCGGGGTTCAGGGTGTTACTCACACGTCTTTGTGGTGGTGAAAGCCTTCAGGAAAAATTCAGGTTAATCCTGAATCTACGCTCCCTAAATTCAGGCCCTAACATTACAAACGCTTCAGAATGGAGTCGATATATTCGTAAAGAATATCCTGTTCCGGGGGTGCTTCATGGCCACAGTGGACTTGAGAGATGCCTATTTTCACATTCCCATTTCCACCAGGCAAGTCAGAAGTTCCTGAGGTTGGCCATAAGGATGGGGTCGCAGACCTTCCATTGGCAGTTTCGGGCCTTGCCCTTTGGTCTAAGCATCAGCTCCCAGGATCTTTACAAAGGTTTTAGCAGAAGCTTTGGTTCCTCTGAGTCTGAGATCAATCTTGGTGGTTCCTTACCTGGAGACGACTTGCTTCTGGTGGCCAGGTCTCGGCAACAGTTGCTGCTCGAGCACCTAGCAGTAGTCTCAGAATCTCCTGCAAGGTCTGGGCTGGGCTTATCAAGAGGGAAAAGTCCGTCTCTGGTACCCGCACAGAGGGTGGTTTACCTAGGGTACGAGATCTCTTCTGTAAGTAGGAAAAAATTTTTTCTGCCACGGGGAAAAGTTCGAGAAGATGAACTCGGGTGTTGTTGAGGGTTGCAGTGCAAGCCTTCCCTGTTTGGCGTCGAGGGAGGTCGCATGGGCAGTGGGTCTTATGACATCCTGCTTTCCCGGCAGTTCCATGGCAAGATTTCCAGTTGTGTGGTGTGTTTGTTGTTCACCAGAGACCATTCCAGGCCTTCTTGTTAAATGGAATGGGGACGGAAATGTCTCAGACCTGGAGCGGCAGGTCCGGCTTTCCGTCCAGAGTCAAGAGATCTCTGTGCTGGTGGCGAACGGCAGAGAAACTTGACCAGGGGGTCTGGATTTGGAGGCCATTGGATCCACTTCATTGTAACCACAGACGCCAGCAGTTTTGGTTTGGGCGCGGCTCATCTACAAGGTTGAGAACGGCCCAGGGGAGGTGGTCCCCAGGAAGGACTCCATAAAGCCTCAAATCAGCAGGGAGAGCTGTTGGCGGTCGGGAAAGCCTTGGAGGTTTTTCAGGCAGGCTTTGAGGGGCCTTCATGTACAGGTTCGTTCAGACAACATGGCAAACGGTAAGCTTATCTGTGAACAAACAGGGGGGACAAGGGAGTCCTTCGCTGCAGAGGATCGGCGTGGGCGATAATTCTGACCTTGGCAGAAAACAGAATCTGCGTTCAATTTCGGCGGTACACTTAAAGGGTTCTCTCGAAATTCGCTTGCGGATTTCCTGAGCCGACGGCCACTCTCCCACGTACGATTGGTCACTCAACCAAGAGGTGTTTTCAGGAGTTGGTGTCCAGGTGGGGGAAACAAACCGGAGGTGGAATCTTTTTGCATCACGGGGAGAACAGGAAGGTCAACCAGTTTTTTCTTTACCCTAAACTCGCGAGGAGCAGAGCTTTGGGGATAGATGCTCTGTACGACCACCTAGGATTTCAGGCTGCCTATGCGTTCCCCTCCAATCAGGCTGATTCCAGCTGTGTCCTGCAAAAATCTTTAGAGGAAAAGGTCGGATCTACTCTTGATCGCTCCTTTTTTGGCCGAGAAGGCCATGATTTTCCCTACTGAACAGGCTTGGCGTCAGCTTGCCCGTTATCCCTTGCCGGACAAGGGCAATTTGATTGCTCAGGGTCCGCTTTTGCATTTGCAAATCAAGACGTTACGATTTTTTTTGACGGCCTGGTTCTTGAGAATAGATCCTCAGAGCCAGGGGTTCTCATGATCAGCGTAATAAAGACTTTGGTGGGCTGTCGCAAACCGGTAACCAGAGCCATTTTATTCCAAGGTCTGGAAAATAATTTGCCTCGTGGTGTACGTGTTCGGTACCGACCAGGGCCCTGGACATTCCGATGGTTTTGGACTTTTTTCAGGATGGGGGCAGATAGAGGACATCTCGATCAGCACGCTTGAAAGTACAGCTTCTGCTTTGAGTATTTTTTTTGCCCCCCCAGTTTTTTTTGCATGCTCTTTTCAACAAAATCCTTTTGTAGTTGATTTTTTTTTAGATCTCTCTCCAGGGCTAGGCCTGCTAAGGTGGGAGTTGCCCGAGTTGGGATCTGTCTCTGGTCCTAGGGCTTTGGTTCGAGAACCCTTTTTGAGCCATTTAAGAGGAGGAGAAAGAGAGAGGGGGGAGAGGAGTCAGCTTTCAAGTTTTTGACCTTAAATGATTAGTTTTTTTTGGTAGCAATCACATCGGCCCGTAGGGTGAGTGAGCTTCAGGCGCTCTCAATTAGGAGCCTTACTTGACCATTCTTAAGGACAGGGTGGTGCTTAGACTGATCCGGGATTCCTTCCTAAAGTATCCTCCTCTTTCCTCACAGGTCGCAGATATTGTTTTCTGCCGACCTTTTGTTCTTCCTCTGAAGGTAAAGAGGAAGAAAGCCTAGGTTTACCTGGATGTAAAGGAGGGAGTCTTATAATTTTATTTAGACAGGTCCAGAGAATTTAGGAAATCGGAATTCCCTTTTTGTTTTGTTTTCAGGCAGTGAACGAAAGGGGTTGGCAGCATCTAAAGCCACGATAGGCAGGTGGATTAGGCTGGCTTATTGGGGAATCTTACAAGGTCTTGGGGGATTCCGCCTCCTTTTGTTAAGGGCCCACTCAACTAGATCCTTTTGGCAGCGTCCTGGGCGGAGAGAGCCGGGGCTTCGCCGGAGGGAAATCTGTAAGGCAGCCACTTGGTCGAGGTTTTCCACCTTCGTGAATCATTATCGCTTGGATATCCTGTCAGATAAGGAACAGGGCAGTTCGGTTAAACGCAAGGTCCTCCAGGCGGTGGGACCCACCCTAAAGGGGTAAGTTCTCGTTTATCGTCTCAGATGGCATGTCCTGGAAGACATAGGAGAGAAAACCAGAGTTAGACTAACCGGTAACCTCCTTTCTCTACGAGTCTTCCAGGACAGCCGGTGTGGTAATTCCCACCCTTCTAATGTAACCAACCGAGAGAGTTAAGGTTGACTGCATTGAAAATTGTATTTACCTATATTTGTGTCTTTCAGTATTGCTTTCCGCTAGTTCTCTTTTAATAACTGGATGTTGAGGGCCCGGAGGCCCGCCTTTTAAAAGGTATGGGGGATGGTTGTTTTTCCTGATCCGGAGGGAGGAGCCCAAAGTCTCAGATGGCTGTCCTGGAAGACTCATAGAGAAAAGGAGTTATACCAGGTAATCTAACTCTGTTTTTTTTGGATACGGATACATAGGACATACATTGCTTTCAGATGGTACTTCTGCCTTACGCTTCACGGTCACTGTTATCTGAGAACTCCCTACACAGTGGATTAGTGTTAAATCATACGTAATCTAATTCACCTACTATATTCATTATTTCTACTGTTACATATTATGCATCTGTTATACTGTGGTACTTTGTCTCAAGATGATCCACACTTTAAACAAATGTCTTTAGGACCCGTCAGCGTTACGGGAGGAACATGCAAGATGTACAGTCAGGTCCATAAATATTGGGACATCACACAATTCTAACATTTTTGGCTCTTATACACCACCACAATGGATTTGAAATGAATTAAAAACAAGATGTGCTTTAACTGCAGACTGTCAGCTTTAATTTGTGAGGGTATTTTACATCCAAATCATGCATAACATTCCACTTCTTTCCCTTAAAAATCTCTTTGGTTGCTTTTGCAGTATGCTTTGGGTCATTGTCCGTCTGCACTGTGAAGCGGCGTCCAATGAGTTCTGAAGCATTTGGCTGAATATGAGCAGATAATATTGCCCGAAACACTTCAGAATTCATCCTGCTGCTTTTTGTCAGCAGTCACATCATCAATAAATACAAGAGAACCAGTTCCATTGGCAGCCATACATGCCCACGCCATGACACTACCACCACCATGCTTCACTGATGAGGTGGTATGCTTAGGATCATGAGCAGTTACTTTCCTTCTCCATACTCTTCTCTTCCCATCCCTCTGGTACAAGTTGATCTTTGTCTCATCTGTCCATAGGATGCTGTTCCAGAACTGTGAAGGCTTTTTTAGATGTCGTTTGGCAAACTCTAATCTGGCCTTCCTGTTTTTGAGGCTCACCAATGGTTTACATCTTGTGGTGAACCCTCTGTATTTACTCTGGTGAAGTCTTCTCTTGATTGTTGACTTTGACACACATACACCTACCTCCTGGAGAGTGTTCTTGATCTGGCCAACTGTTGTGAAGGGTGTTTTTCTTCACCAGGGAAAGAATTCTTTGGTCATCCACCACAGTTGTTTTCCGTGGTCTTCCGGGTCTTTTGGTGTTGCTGAGCTCACCGGTGAGTTCCTTTCTATTAAGAATGTTCCAAACAGTTGTTTTGGCCATGCCTAATGTTTTTGCTATCTCTCTGATGGGTTTGTTTTGTGTTTTTCAGCTTAATGATGGCCTGCTTCACTGATAGTGACAGCTCTTTGGATCTCATCTTGAGAGTTGACAGCAACAGATTCCAAATGCAATTAGCACATTTGAATGGAACTCTGGACCTTTTATCTGCTCATTGTAATTGGGATAATGAGGGAATAACACACACCTGGCCATGGAAGAGCTGAGAAGCCAATTGTCCCATTACTTTTGGTCCCTTGACAAGTGGGAGGCACATATGCAAACTGTTGTAATTCCTACACCATTCATCTGATTTGGATGTAAATACACTCAAATTAAAGCTGACAGTCTGCAGTTAAAGCACATCTTGTTCGTTTCATTTCAAATCCATTGTGTGGTGGTGTATAGAACCAAAAAATGTTAGAATTGTGTCGATGTCCCAATATTTATGGACCTGGCTGTATATGCGCGGACTGCGATCCGTATCTGTATATGACTTAATATGCCTTTCATATTTCAATAAAACTTTTTTGGAAAAAAAAAATAAAGTCACCCAGGCTATGATCCACGCCAAGCTAGAAGAAACAATCTTAGATACCATCCCTAAATTCAAGAACGTTTGGAACCCCTGGGTAGAGCGTTTCCTCCTCCCGCCAAACTTTGACAATTTGCTTCTCAACCCGTAATACATAATGTCAGGGCTCCGGGGTGTGACCAGAGGTATGTGAACTGACGCAGGGAAACGCAGACTTCAGATATGTTATAACAATATAATTTATTAACACTAACAATACATAAACGCAGTGCAATACTAAAACATAACACCCACAGATAACACTACATACAATGCAAGCGTCGTCAGGCAGGCCGGGTCAATAACAATCGGGCAGGTAGGAACAGGAGGAGCAGGCAGAGAGTAGTCAGGTCACGAGCCGGGTACAGCAACTAACGGGCAGGTAGGTACAGGGGGTCAGGCAGAGAATAGTCGGGGTCACAAGCCAGGGATCAAACAGGAGAAGTCAGCAGAGGTCCGGATCAGGCAGGGTCAGCAACGAATCAGTCAGACAGGGACAGGAACAGGGATGCAGGTAACAAGATACAGGGGCCCAGGAAAAAACACACACCAAGGCCCAGACTGCAGATCTGGCCATCCCTTTAAATACACCTGCATAATCAGCTTCAGGTGTTTGGCTGGCTGCAGGGTTGAGTCTCTGATTGCTGAGAGCACCCGCTGGCCAGCCCTGGTACTGCAGCCCACAAGGCAGGTGAGTCCCACCATTACTAGCAAGTCCATTCCTGACAGTACCCCCCCCCTCCTCAAGGAGCGGCCTCAGGACGCTCCAAACAGTCCTAGCTGGGCAAAATGTTCCACCGCCCGGATCTGGTAACGGGCAGGACTCTGGGCAGCGGCACATCGGGCTGGACTCCTCCGGGACTCGGGCAGCGGCACATCGGGCTGGACTCCGGGCAGCGGCACATCGGGCTGGACTCCGGGCAGCGGCACATCGGGCTGGACTCCGGGCAGCGGCACATCGAGCAGGACACCGGATCACCAGGCGGAGCAGAGCAGGCACCGGGCCACCAGGCGGAGCAGCAGGCACCGGGCCCCCAGGCGGAGCGGCGGGCACCGGGCCCCCAGGCGGAGCGGCGGGCGCCGGGCTCCCCAGCAGAGCAGCAGGCACCGGGCCACCAGGCGGAGCGACAGGCATCGGGCCCCCAGGCGGGGTGGCGGGCGCCAGGCCCCCAGGCGGAGCGGCGGGCCCCCAGGAGGGGCAACAGGCATCGGGCCCCCAGGCAGAGCAGCAGGCACCGGGCCACCAGGCGGAGCGACAGGCATCGGGCCCCCAGGCGGGGGCGGCGGGCATCAAGCCCCCAGGTGGGGCGGTGGGCGCCGGGCCCCCAGGCGGGGCGCTGGGCCCCCTGGCAGAGCGGCGGACACCGGGCCCTCAGGCAGAGCGGTGGACACCGGGCCCCCAGGAGGGGCGGCAGGCACCGGGCCCCCCCGAGCGGAGCGACAGGCATCAGGCCCCCAGGCGGGGCGGCGGGCGCCAGGCCCCCAGGGCGGAGCGCGGGCCCGGGCCCCCGGGCGGAGCGGCGGGGCCCGGGCCCCCAGGCGGAGCGGCGGGTGCTGGGCCCCCAGGAGGGGCGACAGGCATCGGGGCCCCTAGGCGGAGCGACAGGCATCGGGCCCCAGGTGGGGCGACGGGTGCCGGGCCCCCAGGCGGAGTGGCTGCTGGACCCCCAGGAGGGACGGCAGGCACCGGGCCCCCAGGCGGAGCGGCGGGCACCGGGTCATCAGGCATGACAACGGGCATCGGGTCACCAGGCATCAGGTCATTTGGCTCGACAGCGGGCACTGCGTCATCTGGCAAGGCAGTGTGGTACCGACGCGAGTCACCAGGCACGACAGTGGGCTGAGTCAAAAGGCACGGCAGCGGGCACCGGGTCATCAGGTACCGGATCGTCTGGCTCGACAGCGGGCATCGGGGTCACCAGGCATGACAGCGGGCACTGGGTCACCAGGCATCAGGTCATTTGGCTCGCCAGCGGGCACCACGTCATCTGGCAAGGCAGTGGGCACCGAGTCACCAGGTACGACAGTGGGCTCCGAGTCAACTGGCATGACCGTGGGCACTGGGTCAGACATTGGATCGTCTGGCCCGACAGCGGGCATCGGGTCACCAGGCATGACAGCGGGCACTGGATCATCAGGCATGGGATTGTCTGGCTCGACAGCGGGCATCGGGTCACCAGGCATGACAGCGGGCACTGGGTCATCAGGTACCGGATCATCTGGATCGACAGCGGGCATCGAGTCAACTGGCCTAATAGGATCATCAGGCTGGATCAGTTCATCAGGCTGGGTAGAAACATCATGCTGGGTAAAGGCATCAGGCTGAATGGAGGCATCAGGCTGAGTAGAGGCATCAGGCTGAGTAGAGGCATCAGGCTGAGTAGAGGCATCAGGCTGAGTAGAGGCATCAGGCTGGGTAAAGACATCAGGCTGAATTGTGGGCGCCGAGGCACCAGGCTGCACCACGGAAGGCAGGTTCTCAGATGGGAGGCTGACCAGTTTGGATACTGGCAGGATGGTATTGGTTGGAAAGAACTTTCGCCTTTTCCTGGTTTTAGTTACCGGAGCACTGTAAGTAAGCGCAGGTTTGTAAACGGATGGAGCAGCTGGAGACAGAGAAGAGCTGGAGGATGGAACAGGGGAGGGAACGGTTGCTACAGAGGGCTTCTTTACAGGGTTAAAGGCAGGATAGGTGCAGCAAGTGGGAACAGGGTACTGACATGCGGTAGATAGCAGGGTATACTGGGCTGTAACTGGAGGTGCTGTTGGGAATGCAGGAATAGAGCTTTGAAGAAATAGATTACAAGCAGGACTGGGTTTTTGCAAGCTGACTGAGGCTGGGTGCAACAAGTCTGACCATGTCTGCAGTATGGGTTGAACAAAGCTCAGCTTACACAAAGCCTGTTCTGACCAAAGACTGCACTGCGTTTATACAATCCCTTAATACCTGTGGTGAACATGCAGCATAATGTTCCAAGAAGCAATCCACATCATCCCTAATAACCATACCAGGGGACTCTACCTGGTCTGCACTAAATGGTGGCAAAAAGTCATTCCTGCTTTCAGGGGTACCAGATGAAGCCAACTCTACACAAATCTGAATCAAAGGTTGCACCTCAGAGAACTCTGTGCCCTGATCTACTAGAACATGAGCGATCCGTATACATTCTAGCAGTTGATCCCGGGTATACTCCCTCAGAGCCTGATAAGCATATTTCTCTGTCATCAAAAACCAGCAGCGACAAATACACAACCTCATCAAGATCCATCCTTCCCAGCAACAAGCCAGATGGCTTCCCTGTGCAGCCACTTCTGGTCAGGATTGGCCTTGGTGTAATGTCAGGGCTCCGGGCTGTGACCAGAGGTATGTGAACTGACGCAGGGAAACGCAGACTTCAGATATGTTATAACAATATAATTTATTAACACTAACAATACATAAACGCAGTGCAATACTAAAACATAACACAGTGCAAACGAACCAAACCAAACCACCCACAGATAACAATACATACAATGCAAGCGTCGTCAGGCAGGCCGGGTCAATAACAATCGGGCAGGTAGGAACAGAAGGAGCAGGCAGAGAGTAGTCAGGTCACGAGCCGGGGTACAGCAACTAACGGGCAGGTAGGTACAGGGGGTCAGGCAGAGAATAGTCGGGGTCACAAGCCAGGGATCAAACAGGAGAAGTCAGCAGAGGTCCGGATCAGGCAGGGTCAGCAACGAATCAGTCAGACAGGGACAGGGACAGGACAGGAACAGGAACAGGGATGCAGGTAACAAGATACAGGGGCCCAGGAAAAACACACACCAAGGCCCAGACTGCAGGTCTGGCCATCCCTTAAATACCAATATAGAAATGTGCCAAAATTATTATAAACTCAAATACTTATACAATCCGCCCCATAGAGTAACTCTATATCAATATTCCAAAAAAATTTTTTTTTTTTTTAAAAAGTCCAAAAGTAAGGATGATCATCCTTACAGCTCAGTGTCTGCAGATTACAGCGTCCCCCGTCAGGGCAGGGAGGAGCACTATAAATAGAACTGTCTAGCTTGGCGTCCGTATCCCTTATGATTAAGTCGATGACAAAACGCGTCAAGGGCTGTGACGTCAAGACGCATACAGGAACCGGAAGTCGACCGACGGCCATTTTGCTAAAGGGAAAAAGAGGATAAAGACTGTGTGTTGGTCCCTGGATGTTCCCTGGATGGTAGCTTGGCGGTTTTCATGGTATTTAAAAGCGGTTTTGAATCATTTTAAATGTGAGCAGTTTGAATAAAGTTTTTCTGTACATTACTTTGGCGGTATTACACCATTTGTCCCTCATATGCTTTCTGTCTATATGGTGCCAATGATATGGAGATATGGAAAATCCTGCTGAATACAGTGGAATCTGGGGGAGCACTTTAGGAGGATCCCATCCATAGGATAAATATTGAAAGCAGGTTTATTGAGGAGTGTTGGTAAGGGTATATATTCCTAACTATAGAAGTGGCACAGTGTGGATTTGTTTTTGAAGCACTGGAAGAGTGATTCACAGTACACAGTGTTTTGCACTAATTTATTATATTTTTTTTAATTAATTATGTTGTTTCACTTGGTGCACTTTTTTACACTAATTACCTAAAAAATAAATTACATTTTTATTTGGATAATCACCAGAGTGTTGTCACGAACATTTCATTATATTATAAGAATAATACACTATGTGATATTTTTCTTTTTGTTTGAGGTTTATCGTGAGAAAAGGAAGGATTGGAAGGATATCTCAGTTTTATAATATTTTTTTTGGAATTTTTTGGATTTATATTAATTTGCTTGGCCTTTTTAAAAAATTTTTTTTTGGAATATTGATATAGAGTTACTCTATGGGGTGGATTGTGTATAAGTATTTGTTTATATAATTTTGGCACATTTCTATATTGTTATTTCATATCTTCAAGGGTGAAGGTTTATTTGTGCTATGGGGAATTAAGTTTTGTTCTATATTGGTTTTTCTAATTTGTCACTTATTTGAGGAAGTGGTAGTTATAAATACATCCCTTAAATACACCTGCATAATCAGCTTCAGGTGTTGGTCTGGCTGCAGGTTGAGTCTCTGATTGCTGAGAGCACCCGCTGGCCAGCCCTGGTACTGCAGCCCACAAGGCAGGTGAGTCCCACCATTACTGGCAAGTCCATTCCTGACACATATCCCAAACTACTTTGGTACCACTCCTTACCATGCTCATATTCCCCTCCATTTACTGCTACTAACCGTGGAGTCCCGACTCCCTTCCTACCCCTCCCCTCTTAGCTCTGAACCTTCCCCGCCCCCCCTACCTCTTTTTTTTTCCCCCTATTTTTTTTTGGTTTCTCCCCCTTTTTTTATTATTCCCCCCCCCCCTGTTATAACTTTACTACCTATCACGGCCTCCCCTCTTAGCCTCTGACCTTCCCAACCCTAAACCCGCCCCCCCCCTCATCTTTTTTTTCCCCCTATTTTTTTTGTTGTTCTTCCCCCCATTTATTATCCCCTTTCCCCCCCTGGTATAACTTTACATTCCTATATTATGATTCCCCTACGCTACATTGGGGAGTATGCATATCTATTTGTAAAAAACTTTGTATGTACCACAGTTTATGGCTTTTTCATCTTCTGTCCCCTAAAACTGTTACTTTATCACTACACACTACAACCGCCATCCCCCCTCCCCTTTCTTGTAAAGTCTTTGTTGTCATTGATGCCTATTTTTGTACTTATTGCAATTTTCTGTACAAGAAAATGTATACGCCCCCCATTGTCCCTTCTTTTCCCGTTGAAATTAATAAAATATTTGAACAAAGGAAAATTAACCTTATTTATTAGGTCAACTTGTTTGTCCCCCCCTGTGTCTGCTCACTGATTACAATCCAAAATATAATTATTTATTGTACTTTTATTTTTGTATTTTGCTTCACAGCTACACTGCAGTTGGCTTGGGAACAATAAAAAATGTTTGGATTTTTTGTTTTGACTCCCCTAAAACTTTCTTGGAACATAAGGCCAAAGAAGTGGTCTCTTGAAATTTGGGGGGTCTTGTAAGTTTTGAGTCACTGAATCGTATATCCGTAGCTTCTTTACAAAGGGTAATGTACTTCTTGTACATCAACATTTCTTGGCCAAATACCATCAATGGAGTGAAAACACATGCTCTTCCATACCACTGTATTTCCTTCACGGCTCCATGCACTGAATAGAATAATGTCACTTTAGAAAAAGAAAGCCATAGTAGAATTAATGCACTCTATCATTTCAATCAGACTGAAAATATGGGTCTGTTAAATTTTTTGCTTGAAAAAAAATGTACTTCTTGTACAGGAACAGAACAATTAGGACTAAAAAAACTATCAATTTAGTGAAAAACAGGCATCTTACCCCCCCATAAGTATTTGCTTGCTCCTTGCACTAGAATAGAAAATGTGGTAGAAAAAGAAGCCAAGTAGACAAACACTGCTATTTTATTTGAATAGACTGAATATTCATGGGTCTGCATTAATTTTTAAAGAAAAACACAGAATTTGACTAAAAAATTTTTAGGAAAAAACACATGCATGTTTAAGTCTTGCTTGCGGTGTGTACTAGATTTGAAATTGATTTGTAAAGAAGAATACAAACACTGCTATTTTTTTGAATAGTCTAATATTCACTTTAATTTTTAGAGGAACAACACAAATTTTGATATATTTTTTTCTTCATGTTTTGATTTGGAATAGAATTTATAGTGCTTACCCCTAATTCATTTTTTATGGAAATAAAAGCTATCAGAAGGATTTTGAGCTTTATTCACTTTTTTCAACACACTACTATTATTTTGAACACAACTGTATATATATATAATATATATATATATATATATATATATATATATATTGTGGGGTTAGCTCAGGTGGGGGATCTCCTTCCCTGGGACAAAGGTAGACCGCACAGCAGGCTTTTGTAAAAAATCTGACTGGTTGTCAGCTTTATTAAAAGGTTTTTGCAGAAAAATAAACAAAACATGAAAATAAATCCTTGCCATCCAGGCACTAACTAAAAACAAAAGGCTTTTCCTCTCTCAGAGGTGAAGGGCTTCTCCCTGTCACCAAAATAAAACAAAAAAAGCAAACCTTTTCTTGCAGGTATAGTCCATACACACAGCTCTCTCAGAAACACCTCTCTGAGTCCCCAGGCCACGAGCAACTCCTTGCTCCAGCCCTGCCCTTTTTATACCACCTGTTGGTGGAGATCAGTGGAGTCCAAACTCTGGTCCGGAAACCACCTGCTTAACTGTGGCCCCGAAAACCGGAGTGGACTCCACCTAAATGGTCAGGTATGAGCATATGCGAGGTGACACATAGCGATCTCCCTCTATCACCTCGCCGTTCATCCTGTCACATATCCCCCCCCTCTGCTCAAGCCCCTGCGGCTGAGCAACTGTTCCAACCAGACAATGGACCCGGGAGAGGCATCTACATTATTTTGCAGTTTCCCGCTCTGTGTTCCACTGTGAATTTGAACACTTGTAGCGCGAGAAACCACCTTGTCACTCGACTGTTTTTCTCCTTAATTATCACACATCCATTTGAGCGGGGCATGATCAGTAACCAACTTGAACGGTCTTCCTAACAGGTAAGATATTTCAGGGCCTCCAAGGCCCATTTGATGGCCCAAACATTTCCTTCTCCACAATGGCATAGTTTCTCTCATGTTTGTTGAGCTTTCTACTTAGGAAGACCACAGGGTGCTCCTCCCCATCTCTGATTTGGGACAGTACCGCACCTAGTCCCACGTCAGAGGCATCAGTCTGTACCACAAACTCTGTTGTGAACTCTGGGGTCAACAAGCACAGGTTGAGCACAGAGAGCTTGTTTCAGCCTTTGAAATGCGGTCTCCGCCTCAGGATTCCACTTAATCATGACTGACCCCCTACCTTTTGTCAGATCTGTCAGTGGGGGCTGCAATGGTGGCAAAATTGGGGATAAACCGCCTGTAGTACCCCGTGATTCCAAGAAATGCCCGGACTTGTTTTTTATTTACAGGTTGGGGCCACTTTTGAATTGCCTCAATTTTATTGATCTGAGGCCTAATGAGACCTCGACCAATGATGTAGCCAAGATATTTGGCCTCCTCTAAGCCAATGGCACACTTTCTGGGGGTGGCGGTAAGACCTGCTTCCCGCAGCGAATCTACGACCGCTTGCAAGAGGGACAAATGAGATTCCCAGTCGGGACTGTGGATGACGACATCGTCCAAGTAGGCAGCTGCATATTGGCGATTTGGTCTCAACGTCTTGTCCATCATCCTTTAGAATGATGCAGGAGCCCCATGCAAAACCAAACGGCATACCGCTTATACTGAAAGGACCCCTCGGGGGTGGAGAATGCTGTCTTTTCTTTTGCAGCTTCCGTTAACGGAATCTGCCAATAGCCTTTGGTCAGATCTAAGGTGGTTATGTACCGAGCCGTTCCCAACCTGTCAATGAGCTCATCCACCCTAGGCATCGGGTACGCATCAAACTTGGACACACTGTTCAGTTTCCTGAAATCATTACAGAAACGAATGGTTCCATCTGGTTTTGGGACCAGCACTATGGGACTCGACCACTCACTGTGAGATTCCTCAATCACTCCCAACTTTAACATGTCCTTTATTTCCTTTGCCACCGCTTCCCGCCTGGCCTCGGGTATTCTATAGGGCTTGACATTTACGCGGACCCCGGGCTGGGTAACTATGTCATGCTGTATGACAGTCGTCAGTCCAGGTAGGTGGGAGAAGAAATCTCCATTTTTTTCCTCACAAACTCCTTAACCTCATTTTGTTGGGCTACTGACAAGGTTTCTGTTATAGGTACCTGAGGGGCCACGGGAACCACGTCCTTTTGGGGTCTTGGGTACTGCCAACAAACTTTCCCTGTCTTTCCAAGGTTTTAAGAGATTCACATGATAGATTTGTTCAGGTTTCCTTTTCCCTGGCTGGTAAATTTTATAATTTACTTCCCCCACTTTCTCCCTAATTTCAAAGGGACCTTGCCACTTTGCGAGGAATTTACTTTCCACGGTGGGGACTAGCACCAGCACTCTATCCCCAGGGTTTGAAGGTACGGATCCTGGCACCCCGGTTAAAACCTTCTCTGGACCTCCTGGGCTTGCTCCATGTGTTCCCGAACAAGTGGCATGACAGCTGCGATTCTATCCTGCATCTGTGAGATATGCTCGATGACACTTCTATAGGGCGTGTCTCTCTCCTCCCAGGTTTCTTTTGCGACATCTAGCAATCCCCTGGATGTCTACCATACAGTAATTCAAAAGGTGAATATCCTGTAGATGCCTGAGGTACTTCTCGTATAGCAAACATGAGATATGGTAGCAAAAAATCCCAATTTCTCCCATCTTTGTCCACCACCTTTTTTACATATTCTTAAGGGTCTTGTTAAACCTTTCCACAAGCCATTGGTTTGGGGGTGGTAGACCGAGGTACGGAGATGGGAGATTTTGAACAATTTGCATAACTCTTTCATAACTCTAGACATAAATGGCGTGCCCTGATCCGTTAATATCTCCTTTGGGATACCTACACGACTAAACACCCGGACAAGCTCTTTGGCGATATTTTTAGCGGAGGGTATTACGCAAGGGGATGGCTTCAGGATACCGGGTGGCATAGTCAAGTATAACCAGTATGTGTGCTGATGGCCCTGGGCAGACTTTACTACTGGACCCACTAGGTCCATGCCCACTCTTTCAAACGGTACTTCAATTATGGGTAGAGGTACTAGCGGACTGAGAAAATGGGGTGAGGGCGCAGAATATTGACATTCCGGGCATGACTCACAATGTGCTTTGACGTCTCCATGTAAGCCTGGCCAAAAGAATCTCTGGGTTATTCTCTCCTTTGTTTTCTCTACGCCTAGGTGTCCACCCATTATATGCCCATGGGCTAAATCTAGTACCATCCGGCGAAAGGGTTTGGGGACCACTAACTGTTCTACCACCTCCTCCCCTTGCTTTACCACTTGATACAGCAAGTTATTGTTAAGAGCCATGTAGGGAAAAGACACCGCTACATCATTTTCAACTGGTTCCCCATCAATCATTTTAATGTTTTCACAGGCTCTATTAAGTGTGGAATCTTTCAGTTGTTCCGTACCAAAATCCTCTTTTCTGACCTCTAGGTCAGGCAACCACATTCTGTCCACTCTCACTAGAGCCAGCGATCATCTCTTGTTCTATATCCTCACTGTCTGGGGTTGGATCCAACTCCTCCTGCTCCCCAGCCATTACAGAGAAAGGAAAAAGATCTACACCTTCCTCGGATACACCAACAGTTTCCCCTTCCACCTTGCCGTCAAAGGGGTCAGGAGTGAGTTCAGGAGTTTTCGGCGTTTCCCCAGCAGGGGGAGCTCGGTCCTCCTGACTCCCCTCCTTATCCCATAACTTCCAGAAATGGGGAAAATCTCTCCCCACTATGGCTTCATGAAGCAGAGAGGGCACCACCCCCACTGAATGGGTCACAGGGCCCCAGGGAGTACCAATCTCCACCAGAGCAGTCTGGTAATTACGTGTATCACTATGAATACAAATAACCCCAATCGTGCTAGGGTGTAACCTTGCAGGGTTTACCAAATCACCTTTAACCAAAGTCACAACACTACCCGAGTCTAGCAGAGCAGTTACTGGCTTTTCATCAATGGCAATCACACACATTTGCTTTTCCATGCGTTTGACATGCTGCAGTACATACCACCTGTGCAAAAAGAGACATGCGTTTTCCTAAATACGCATTTTCACATTGCATAGGTTCATCATTTAAAGGACAGTTTGCAGCAATATGACCTAACGCATGACAACGATAACATATTATATGTTTAGTGCTTAGACCTCTAAATGGCCTTGGGGACCTTCCTGACCTATTCGGCCAGTCTCTAGGTCCTAAGCCTACAGTCTCACGATCTGACACAATAGTCTTATCATTTTTTTCTGAGCCTTTGGCCCATGGAACAGTCTTACCGGATCCTCCAGATAGTTTTCCACCCCTAGTGACCTTGGGGTACGGCCCAGGTGAGTGCCAAAAGTCCTCAGCGGCTGCATATCTCTCCACCAGGTCCACCAGCTCATTTGCAGATTTAGGGTCTCCACGGCCGACCCACTTCCTCAAAGTGGCAGGGAGTGCACGTAAATATTGGTCCATGACCACACGCTCCACAATCTGAGGGCCTGACAATACCTCTGGCTGGAGCCACTTTTTGGAGAGATGTATCAAATCGAACATCTGAGATCTGGGTGGTTTGTCAGCCCTGTAATGCCACTGATGCACCGCTGAGCCCGGACTGCAATGGTGACGCCCAGGCGTGCAAGGACCTCAGCCTTCAATTTCTCATAGTCCTGGGCATCCCCTGGTTCCAGGTCATAATAGGCTTTTTGGGATTCACCCGTCAGAAATGGCGCAAGCAGTCCTGCCCATTGCTCCTTTTTCCATCCTTCCCGAACAGCAACCCTTTCAAAAGTTGTGAGGTAGGCCTCCACATCATCCGCAGGTGTCATCTTCTGCAAAACATAGCTGGCCCGCGCCATTTTCTGCTCCACTGGCAGCGGATCTGCAGATTCCTTCTTTAATTCCAATAGGTGTTGGGCCACCTGCTTAAGGAGCTCTCGGTCTGCTTGTTGGGCTTCATGTTGTGCTTGTTGGGCTTCCGACAACTGGCGATTCGTCTCCGTTGTGCTGCGTTGGCCTGCAGCAAGGCTCTTATAACTTCCTCCATCTTCCCACTTGCTCAGGAAGTTGCCCGCCAAATCCACCATATGTGGGGTTAGCTCAGGTGGGGGATCTCCTTCCCTGGGACAAAGGTAGACCGCACAGCAGGCTTTTGTAAAAATCTGACTGGTTGTCAGCTTTATTTAAAAGGTTTGCAAAAAAATAAACAAAACATGAAAATAAATCCTTGCCATCCAGGCACTAACTAAACAAAAGGCTTTTCCTCTCTCAGAGGTGAAGGGCTTCTCCCTGTCACCAAAATAAAACAAAAAGCAAACCTTTTCTTGCAGGTATAGTCCATACACACAGCTCTCTCAGAACACCTCTCTGAGTCCCAGGCCACGAGCAACTCCTTGCTCCAGCCCTGCCCTTTTTATACCACCTGTTGGTGGAGATCAGTGGAGTCCAAACTCTGGTCCGGAACCACCTGCTTAACTGTGGCCCCGAAAACCCGGAGTGGACTCCACCTAAACGGTCAGGTATGAGCATATGCGAGGTGACACATAGCGTCCTCTATCACCTCGCCGTTCATCCTGTCACAATATATATGAGCAGCCTATCATTTTCTGCACTTCTTTATATGTTTTTCCCTCTCCAATCAACTTTTTAATCAAGGTACGCTGTTTTTCTGAACAATGTCTGGAACAACCCATTTTCCTCAGAATTTCAGAGAGAAATGCACTGTAACCAGCATGTACAACATTTGCTGCCTTCTTTCCTTAAATAAGAGCAATAATTGCCACCTGTTTTTCAAAGAATGAATGACCTCATTATTAGAGCTCCACACACTGCTATTAATTTGAACATGCCTCTTTCAATTAGTGATTCAATTACACAGAATCAGCAGCAAGCATGTCATGACTGTTGGGTCTGCTGGATTTCTATTACTCTACTACACCTGCTAGTAAATTATTTGCCATGTAGGAATATCAGTTCTACCAAAAACAGTGATTGATCAGGTCAGTGATGTCTGACTGCTATTATTTTGAACTCAACTGTGTATATGTATATATATATATATATATATATATATATATATATATATATATATATATATTTTTTTTTTTTTTTTTTTTTTTAATGCACCCTAAATAGATTGTTAATTCTTTAACATACACAGACAAGGTACCCAGAACATTATTTAATTATAAGTCAATACTGTACAACTAGTTTTGGGGTCCAAAAGGACCCCCTTTATCAGGCTTGGCAAATGTTAAAGAAAGTTTATACTGGACTTATGGATACAGAATATTCACATTATACTAACCAGTTTCAAGAACATATTATTTTACCCTGCTATATTGTTGACTGGGAATTCTCTAGATCCATCAGGCCAGTATAAACCTTGGAAGAAGTTAACAAAAAGTGGCACAAGCACGATCTTGCACTACTTTTCTAAAATGTAAAAACTGGAGCAGATGCTGCTTCTAATTAACAAAAGGAGCAGAAGCTCCTTTGTAATGCCATTTCTGTTACTGACAGCACATAAAACATGAGAGCTGAAGCTGCATGCTTCAATCTCTCTGCCATCCCCGCCCCCTCGGAGGAGTATGGTTTTTATCCCTGCAGGCTCTGCTTGTGTAGTATAATTATTGCGGGGAGAGGGATGTGAGCTGTCTGAAGTTTAAATTCCCCAAACTTCTTGGCTGTTACTGTATGTGAAAAAAAAGACAATTATTCTCTGGACTTCATAAAGAAGTTTCTGGTTGACACTTTTTTCATTCATCAGTTTGTATCTGAGATATACGTCAGCCCAAAGCTGTCTTCCCTTGGAAAATTGCCTGAAAAAAATCTCCTTTGGACCAGCACTAAGGTAACATATAGAACAGATTATAGAGAGGTCAACACATTTTCTAGACCCCTTGTAGATATAGTCAGCTTCCATGACTTTTGAAATAGCGTGATCCTTTGTAGAAACACACCCTAATGATTTGCACTTGTGTGATAACAGTCAAACTGTGTGGAGGAACTTTAAGTGTAATATGCCATACAAATTACAATAAAATCATCATCAGCTGAAGATCCAAGTACTTTGTTTATCCTCCTTACCCCACTTACCACACTACTTCCTCAAGTCTGTTTAATAGTCAACTCCAGGTGCACAATGGAAGAGTTATCTAATACCCTTCATCAAAGAGATGACATAATGGGGTTGATTTACTAAGAATAAGGTTAAGCAATAGATGTTAGACACCAAACTGCATGTAGCTGAAACAATTAAGACCTCACCATGGGGTATAGTATAAAGTCGTAGGAAAATGACTTTTAGTAAATGTCAAATCGGCATAGTCACGTTTACATAGTAGGCAATGCTAAACCTGGTACCTAGAGGGTGTTGGAGTGCAGGATTAAGCCAAGATACCATTTCTTTGTGTGTGTAAAAAGAAACAATTGGCAGGTGCGATATGCTGTTTGGCTTCTTTTGATGCTAATTCTATTGTTAACTCTCTTCTTTTGAAGTGTTTTTTTATATGTTCTGCAAACAAATACATTTTAATAGCTCTGTTATATGACAAATATTTTTTAATGTCCAGTTCAAATTTTCTTATAATATCTACTTATAATTATATATCTTATCTACTTACAGTTATAGATCTTAATTCTTCAATAATGGTACTACTATATACTCTACAGTATGGCCAGCATTGTGGCTTAGTGGTTAGCACTTCTGCCTACCAGCATTAGGGTTGCTGGTTCAAATCCCAACCATGGCACTAAATGCATGGAGTTTACATGTGCTTCATGTGTGGGTTTCCTCCCATACTTCAAATACATGCTGGTAGTTTTGGCTCCTGTCTAAATTATCTCTAGTATATGAATGTGAGTTAGAGACTTTAGGTTGTAAGCTCCTAAAAGGCAGGGCCTGATGTAAACTACTATTGTGTATGTGTGTGTGTGGGGGGGGGGCTTGCTCTTCCACTCCTCTTTCCTGGCCTGCAGGACTGTTTGCTCAGATAAGCGATTTTGGGTGGAGGCCACACTTTTTATTTTTTGCCCATGAGGTTTCTCTTTAAACCCGTGACAGTTATATCCGATTATATGACAACTCATTTTTAAAGTCTAATTCAATTTTTTTTTTATATATCTACTTATAATTATATATCTTGATTCTTGAATCATGGTACTACTATATATTATACTTAATGTTAAGGGCAGCATAGTGACTTATTGGTTAGCATGTCTGCCTAACAATACTAGGGTCATCAGTTCAAATCCCAACCATGGCATCACATGCCTTGAGTTTGCATGTTCTCCCTGTGCCTGTTTCTTTTTTTTTAAATATTTATTAATTTTTCAGATAAACAAGTTATACAAACATACTCATTAAAACCTTAGCTTATTATCAAAACATATATCGTTTCCTCCCTTTCCCCCCTCCCCCTATCTATTTATCACCTCCCCCCCATCCAATCTCTGACCCCTTCTGCTCTGCATTTTCCTGTTCATTTCTGGAGATCGTAATCCCTATAAAAGAAGAACAAAATATGTTTCCATATTATTCTATGTTAATAACCTAATAATAATATAACCCTCTAAGGCTAGCCTTGACTTTCTGAATTCCTCCCATTGGTTCCATCTCGTATGGTGACTCTCCATCTTATCTTCATTCAAATGATAAAGTTCCTCCAATTTACATATTTGATCCACCCTATCCACCCAGTCTTTTATTTTTGGCACCTCCTGTCTCCTCCAATACTTGGGTATCAATCCCTTTGCTGCATTCAAATAGTACAATAAACCAGATTCTTTGTATTTTTTAACTGAAAGCTTAGGTCTATGAAAAAGGCAAATCTCTGGGTCTACTAGAATATCAACCTCTGTAATTTTCTGAATCAAGCTTACTATTTTCCCCTAATACTCATGTATTTTAGAACACTCCCACAATATGTGATATATTGTGCCTCTACCTCCACATCCACACCAACATAAAGGTGAATTATCTTCACTCAATCTATGTGCCACACTCGGTGTGATATACCATATTGCCAAACACTTATAATTCATTTCTACCTCCTGCATATTTATATTTCCATGGATTATTCTATACATTTTCCTCTGTTTTTTTCCGCATCTATTGTAACTCCTATTTCTCTTTTCCATTTTTCTATATATGGAGGACTTATATCTGCATTTATTTCAGTGAGAATCTTATATATTTTAGAGGTTCCATGTTTCCCATCTCCCCCTGTACCTAACAAATGCTCAAAAGGATCCCAATCCTCTCTTATTCTTAAAGGCTTTGGAAGCTTTCCTATAAAGTGTTTCAATTGAAAATAAAGTCACTCATCCATTCTCCTAAAAACTTCTCCTTTTTTTTCCAATTCCTTAAGTGATCCTTTTTCCTCCCCCATCATTATATCACTTAATTGTGCATCTTCCTTCTTAATCCACTTCCCTGTGATACCTTCTTGTGGACTTTAAGGGCATTAACAATGAATTAAATTCCCATCCCATCTGTTTATGTAAAACATCCCAAACTCTTAAAACATTAAATGTGGACAAACTTGTACTTGTCTGCCAATCCTCTGTATTGTGGAGATAACCATACAATTCCACTTAAATTTAGTATTACTTAGTATATTTTCTATTTTAACCCAGCTTTTCCCCTCTGCATTATATGTCCAGTCAAAAATTCTCGCCATTATTACCGAGTTATAATATCTTTTTTAAATCTGGGACTCCCAATCCTCCTTTCTCTTTATTTCTACATAAAATTTCCTGGATTATTCTCAGTTTTTTATTCCTCCAAATAAATCTTATTAACATTTTTTTAATTGATCTAAATTATTCTTCTGGTAGTTTAATTGGTATAATTTGAAATGTACAAAATCACAATTTTTATCAAATTTATATGACCTATCCATGACAGGGTTCCCCCTCCTAATTTCCTTAGTTCATCTGTGATCTCATTTAGCAATGGGATATAATTCAATTTATACAAGTTCTTGGAGGATACAGTTAATTTTATTCCTAGATATTTCAATTCTTTTTCTCTCCAAACAAAGGGAAATTCCTCCTGTAACCTATTTTTCTCTCTATTTGGAAGATTTATGTTTAAAATTTCTGTTTTTGTTATCCTTGGGCTTCCCACATAGAACAGCATGTCATCTGCATAAGCTGCCACCTTATGCTCCGTATCTCCTATCCAAATTCCTTTTTATCTATATTATTCCTTATTGTAGCCAAAAGAGATTCCAATGATAAAACATATAGCAATGGAGACAAAGGGCATCCCTGTCTAGTTCTAACAATTCCCCATTAACCATGATTGCTGCAGAAGGTTGACTATATCATTTCCTTAGCCACTCTCTCATTCTAGGACCCATCCCCAATACTTCCAATGTATCCAACATATATCCCCAATCTACTCTATCAAATTCCTATTCAGCATCGATAGAGAGTACCACCACATGGATTTTTTCTTTCCTACTTTTTTGTATGAGAAACAGAGACCTCAGTCCGTTATCTCTACCCTCTCTCCCTGGGACAAAGCCTACTTGGTCTATGTGTATCCATTCCGACATAAGGTCTTTCAACTTGTTTGCCAGAACTTTTGCATATAGTTTGGTATCTGTGTTTAAGAAGGAAATCTGTCTGTAACTTGAACAGTGAATATCATATTTACCTTCCTTATGTATGAGAACTACATGGGCTTGTAGGGATTCCCTCCTCATTTCCTTCTCTCCTCCCAATGCATTCTTATATATCCTCATTTTAGGTACTAATAATTCTTTATATTTTTTATAATATCTCACTGTGTATGTTGCACATACGGTAAATAATTCCACTGTGCGAAGGATGGGTCGGGTGAAACCAGAAGTGCTTTATTAGGAATGGCTGTAATATACACAGAAAACTCTTAATTACATGTGACTGGATATGTTCACTGTAATCACTGTCCTCTATACACTACTTAAACTTTTCCATATACATTAATAAGTATTTTCATATGCATTAATAAACATCTTTAATCACAATATTGAATATCTAGACCTCTGTAGATATGCTAGTAAACTATTCTGCATAACAATAGCGTATTACAATAGAGAAATCACATTCCCTGTATCTTAGCGCCAAATCGCATAGCTGCAATATATATTCATATTCATGCTGCGAGTAGTCTGATTGCATAATAGTAACAGCGGCATTTACTAACCAACAGGGTACATGTTAAGTCATTTTGTCCTATTCATCATGTTAAACAGCCTCCTGCTTACCTGTAATAAAAACAGAAAACTCTTAATTACATGTGACTGGATATGTTCACTGTAATCACTGTCCTGCTGGAAACAAATTGTTAGATTTTTAGTTCCCACTTCTGTGTGTCTTCCTATTATCACAGGAAGTAGTTCTGCCCTCTTGTGATGATACAATAAAAATGCAATCACTAGTATCTTCTATTGACAAAGATAAATTACTGTTATATTAGGTATTAGGTTTTGGATTTTAATTTTATGGGGCTGCCTATTTTCTACACATCTTACACTTTCCCCTACAAAATTGTTATGCCGTCCCGACATACGCAGCATTTTTTTAAGAAAACATTCTTTTACTTGTCTAGTAGTAACCATAGGAAGCCAATGGTAAGTAGTAACCAAGTTACTTGAGGAAACATCCTCCCTGTGACATCTAATCCCTATTATGTCACACCTTACCACCAGGCCCACAGCGCTATAGTACCTGGCAAGATATAGTTGCATGTAACCAACTATTTAGTAAAACCCCTTTCTATACATATTTGAATAAGTTACTGAGTTTAGACAAAGGTGATGAGAAACTAGGGAATATTTGATTACTTTTATACCTTTTTATATCATAATGGCGTACATCGACAATGCAGCATAGCGCTGCCACCTACTGCTCTGTACTTTTATCGGCCGACTCTGTCTCTTTAAAACATCTAGTTCTCGCACCTAAAACTGTTTCTGCTTGACCTACAATATCTGCAGTACATTTACAATTACATTTTTCCTTACTTGAACCAACAGAAAAGTAACAGATACAGTCAGGTCCATAAATATTGGGACATCGACACAATTCTAACATTTTTGGCTCTTTACACCACCACAATGGATTTGAAATGAAACAAACAAGATGTGCTTTAACTGCAGACTGTCAGCTTTAATTTGAGGGTATTTACATCCAAATCAGGTGAATGGTGTAGGAATTATAACAGTTTGCATATGTGCCTCCCACTTGTTAAGGGACCAAAAGTAATGGGACAGAATAATAATCATAAATCAAACTTTCACTTTTTAATACTTGGTTGCAAATCCTTTGCAGTCAATTACAGCCTGGAGTCTGGAATGCATAGACATCATCAGACGCTGGGTTTCATCCCTGGTGAGGCTCTGCCAGGCCTCTACTGCAACTGTCTTCAGTTCCTGCTTGTTCTTGGGGCATTTTCCCTTCAGTTGTGTCTTCCACAAGTGAAATGCATGCTCAATCGGATTCAGATCAGGTGATTAACATGGCCATTGCATAACATTCCACTTCTTTCCCTTAAAAAAACTCTTTGGTTGCTTTTGCAGTATGCTTTGGGTCATTGTCCATCTGCACTGTGAAGCGGCGTGCAATGAGTTCTGAAGCATTTGGCTGAATATGAGCAGATAATATTGCCCGAAACACTTTAGAATTCATCCTGTTGCTTTTGTCAGCAGTCACATCATCAATAAATACAAGAGAACCAGTTCCATTGGCAGCCATACATGCCCACGCCATGACACTACCACCACCATGCTTCACTGATGAGGTGGTATGCTTAGGATCATGAGCAGTTCCTTTCCTTCTCCATACTCTTCTCTTCCCATCACTCTGGTACAAGTTGATCTTGGTCTCATCTGTCCATAGGATGTTGTTCCAGAACTGTGAAGGCTTTTTTAGATGTCGTTTGGCAAACTCTAATCTGGCCTTCCTGTTTTTGAGGCTCACCAATGGTTTACATCTTGTGGTGAACCCTCTGTATTCACGCTGGTGAAGTCTTCTCTTGATTGTTGACTTTGACACACATACACCTACCTCCTGGAGAGTGTTCTTGATCTGGCCAACTGTTGTGAAGGGTGTTTTCTTCACCAGGAAAAGAATTCTTCGGTCATCCACCACAGTTGTTTTCCGTGGTCTTCCGGGTCTTTTGGTGTTGCTGAGCTCACCGATGCGTTCATTCTTCTTCTAAGAATGTTCCAAACAGTTGTTTTGGCCATGCCTAATGTTTTTGCTATCTCTCTGATGGGTTTGTTTTGTTTTTTTAGCCTAATGATGGCTTGCTTCACTGATAGTGACAGCTCTTTGGATCTCATCTTGAGAGTTGACAGCAACAGATTCCAAATTCAAATAGCACACTTGAAATGAACTCTGGACCTTTTATCTGCTCATTGTAATTAGGATAATGAGGGAATAACACACACCTGGCCATGGAACAGCTGAGAAGCCAATTGTCCCATTACTTTTGGTCTCTTAACAAGTGGGAGGCACATATGCAAACTGTTGTAATTCCTACACCGTTCACCTGATTTGGATGTAAATACCCTCAAATTAAAGCTGACAGTCTGCAGTTAAAGCACATCTTGCTCGTTTCATTTCAAATTCATTGTGGCGGTGTATAGAGTCAAAAATGTTAGAATTGTGTCGATGTCCCAATATTTATGGACCTGACTGTAATTATTCTGGTTTAGGTAATTAACTTTGGTATAGTGTCCCAAATAGTAAACAGTGGATCAATAAACATAATCACTTCTACCAACTTCTATATTCTTCAGCAAAACATTCTGAACTGAAATACCAGCTAGAGTCAACAGGTAATGTAGGAATACTGTCTACGACCTGTGTAGATGAAACTCTGGTAACACTACTGGGTTGACCTAAGGTGTCATATGTCAAAATCTTTGGTTGTCTCTTGTTCCTGTAGGGTTGTATTCTACGTGAATACGTGCATTCTAAGTGAATCTGAAAGGTCCTCATTCTCTTCTACATCACTTTCAACAAGCTGTTCTGTGTTCTCTGTTGCTGGGCATTCTTCGTCTATACCTCCAAATGCATACTCAGTTTGTTCAATTTGATCTATAAGCTCAGTCTCTGTGACTCCTTCTAAATCATACTTACTTCCAGCTGACGTGGGTATAACTCGATAGCTTCTGGGTTTAGCTCTGTTCTTTCCTCTGGGTGGTCATGCTGGGTGACTGGGATGAAAGCTCTCCAGTGTCTTTGTTCATGATCTGATTCATTTTCTGATTCTCCCTCAGATGTCTGTGTAGGTTGTTGAGTTGTATGTTGATCCTTCCCTTGCTTCCTTGCACTGGTTCTTTTGGGTATCTGTTGACCTTGGTCGCTAGGTAGATAATCACATGGCAATAGTAAGTTGCGATGTAAAATCCTGGTTCGACCTTTTCCAGTTTCTGGTTTGATTTCATACACTGTACTGTCTGCACACTTCTTTTTAAGAACAACATGTATGGTATCTTCCCAAAATGATCTAAATTTTCCTGGACCTCCTCTTTTGGTAAGATTTCTGACTAGAACTTTGCTACCTGGTAGAAGTTTAGCTCCATGAATTTTTTTTTGTCATAGTGTTCTTTTCCTCTCTGTGCAGCTTGAGTAGCTATTTTTGAAGCAACCTTATAGGCCTCAGACATTCTATCTGTCCATATGTTCACATATTCAGAGTAGGTCTTGTATTTTTCAGTTACTGGAGTGTCAAACCTACTATCAATGGGTAGTCTTAGAGACCTTCCAAACAGTAGGAAGAATGGAAATTGTCCTGTAGCTTCACTTCCAGTACAACTACCTTTGCTAGCGAATTTTTCCAGTCCTTTTTGATATCCGGTGACAGGGTAAGAAGCATTGATAGCAGGGAACAATGAAATCTTTCAATGTGCCCATTATCTTCTGGGTGATATGGCGTTATGTGAGAATTTTGGATGTGCAGTGCTTCCCTAATGTCAAAAACAAGTGATTTTCAAACTCTCTACCCATATCATGGTGAATTCTGGTAGGAAATCTGAATTTCAAGACAAAACCATTGAATATTTTGTCGGCAACAGTTTTTGCGGACCTGTTAATTGGGTG
>CATNWA010003255.1:0-19157 GCA_951230385.1 Staurois parvus
CAACAGAGATGTTATTCAAGTTTGGGAAATTAAATAATGTTGGACCATAGACTTATATGCCCTGATTTACTAAGAATTAAGTCTACCAGCAACACTGAACATTCAGGCAGACTAAATTTAAAAATCAATCAAGACCTCTCAGTCTTCTGAAAGGCATCTAGCAAACTCATTGAAAAGCGTCTACTTTGTAGACCTCTTTCCTGTTTAGTAAATGTGGGAAGCGCAGTCTGCACATTTTTAGGTGGCAATAAACCGGATATGTTCGCTAGTGGGCACACAACCATGGGCTTTGCATTTTGTGTTGCATATGAAATACTTATAAAGTTAAAGTATAGTACACCTTTTTTTTTTTTTTTGGCTGTTTCTCCAAAAATGATCAGACAACGAATGCATTTCCCTTTTGAATTTCCCTACATTCTATTGTTCAAATTTCAAACATGTTTCTCATTACTTTATATCTCATATAATTGGGAATGTCTAGTTCTACCTTTTCCCAAAGTTATTGTGCAGCGCTGTAAAATGCTGCATGTTAACAAATCATAAACGGCATGTAAAATAAAAGACAATGTGCAAATAATTTGCAATACTGATGTAAACTCGGTAAATGGTGCTTAAGAAAAAAAAGTGTTCAGATAATCAATCCTGAATAATGGATATGTGTCATTCGTCGAGGCTATGGCGGAGAGCAATACTAGGCTCCATCTCAGCAATGCATTTCATGTACCACACCACACCCTCTGTATGCAAACCAATAGGACCATGTTGGTACTAAAGAAATGCATTGGGTTGATTCCATATTGTTGATGCCTACGCCACCGTCCATTGAGACGAGCCGTCTGCCCATCTTGGTACTCCACTTTGCTGTTATTTTTATTATACTCCACTTTGATATTTTAAATTGTTACACGTGACAATCGATAATAATGTACCACTATACTATTAAGCACCTTTCTGGATCCAGTGGCTGAGCTAATTCCTCAACCAAAACCATTTTGGCAACCCACACTGATGGATGGATGGAGTTGGATGACCTAACCCATAGCTGCCAGCATACCGCTGCACCCCCAGATGTGTGATGTAACCCATGTGCATTAATACTTTTGTTCTGGTGAGTGTACACCCGTCACAAGGGTGGGATTACCTTTCACGAGTCCATGCACTACTGTCCGTCACAGATAACCACACGTGGCATTTCATAGGCTCATCTCTGAGTTGGTTTTTACTCTCACACAAATGACATTCACATTATTCAGGAATTATTATGATGAACATTTGATGATTGATAACATGCATTTATAGCGCTGCACTATTGTACTTTAACATATTTCTATTCTGGGACTGTTGCCAATACCCTGAACACTATACCTAGTGTTCTGTTCTCAAAACACTGACTATGTGTGGCTCTAAACGGACAGCTAAACCCTTGTCAGAATCTCCAGGCAAAACAGAAGCCCACTGCTTGTGTTGTCTACCAAAGAATCCAACTTTATTTTATAGGTGAAATTGAAACACAATACAATGACAGCATTTTCAGTAAACATAAATAACTAGTGTAACATAAATGAAAGAATGACACAGAAGAAAGGCACTTACAGTAATGATGTCTCAAGCCCCTTGGGAGAGAAGCAAAGCACACTGCATCCACAGTTAATAGCAAATCTAACATGCCTGACGAACCTTCCTAAACCAAGAGTAATTTCCTGTCTGAGGAACTTACATATCCAGAGGAGAACTGCCATACATGTTTGCCACTAGATGGCAGTGGTACACCTACATATCCCATATAAGTAACTTTAATTCAATTAGCCTGTGAAGGCAAAACACACTCCCTGCCTGATATAATATATTATATCACTACCTCTATACATAGCTATGTCACGCGCTTACAGGGAAAACACATAATAAGAAAAAATACATTCCGGCCTAGAATTGGTAACATAATACTAAAAACATGAGTCCACAACATATCAGGTCTTTTGGCTAATGGTACTTCAAGCGTATGGCTCACATGAAGAAATAGTTTAGTCCATAAACCCATCTTCGATTGGAGAAGCCGCCCAAGGGCCCAAATAACTATCTCCAACCCCAATTGTAATCCACAGGATGGAATTCAAACTCAATGGCGAACTGTCTCGCCTGAACGCTATCAGTGAGGAGCCTCTCTGCTATGTATTGTGCCACAGCTACACAACAGAAATGCTATTCAAAGGAGAACAATGACATCTGAAACTGGTCTAGTGTACACTTTAGCAGTCCCTTGTTTCGTCACGTCATCTTTGACTTCAACCTTTCTGGACATTACCATCTGTTACTTGGCAATGTATTTGTGACAATTCCCACAGGCCAGTTGTTTCTGCTTTCTTGACTTATCTTTCAATAAACTACATTTCCATCTTTGACGTTAGGACTGGTCCCTCTCAGTCCTCCTTTTCTTGCGACTTTTGTAAGGTACACAGGTATTCTCTCCTCCATCTCTTCCAAAACATATCAGCTCCCAGGCATTGGACTTGTTTCCATTGCTTTACATGAAGTTCTGTTGTACTAAAGTCCCCATAAGGGGTCCGATAAAGAGTCTACCTTTTTGGGTCAAAGAGCATGGCAGGCGTAAGAACTGTAGGATTATCAGGATCTGTAGATAGTGGTACCAAAAGGTCTTGCATTAATGATTAGCCATAACTTCTGCCATGAAAGTACTCAAAGTCTCATGAGTCAAACGAGTAGGTTTAGCTTGGAGTAACATTGCATCTAAAATGCACCTAGGTACACCTATTAATCTCTCCCAAGGGGCATCTCCCATGTGAGATGAGTGTGGGAGTGTTAAAAGAATCCATGTGCATCCTTTGTCTTGAAGATTAGTCTAGAAGTTCTGCATTATTTGAGCATATATGCAGCTCTTTGCATGCTCCTACAAATGTTAGTACCTCTATCAGAGCGAATCAGCTTAGCTGGACCACGAACAGAAAAGATATCTTATTAGAGCATTAATGAAACTGGATGCTGACATGGGACTCAACAATTCTATATGCACCTGCTCTTGTAGAAAGACATGTGAAAAGAACAGTCAGCATTTGCTGTCAGCACTGCCTCCACTCTAGTTCATCGTATTACAACTGCCCCAGGGGCCTACAACCCACATCAACGACCCAGCACTAGTATGAAGGGAGCGTTCAGGATTTGACTATCTTTTGGCAACTCTGCCATGATCTTTTGGCTTTCCAATCTCTTCTGAGCTTACGGCACAACGACACATTTGTGAATGATTGCAGACACTAGACGCTTTCCACCAAGAATCCGAAACCTGCAGCTCTGATTGCAACTTCCGTTATGTGGCGCCCTTGGTGAACTATCCTGGTTTGTGATAATATCTTACGATCAATGTAGCAATGTGGTGATCATGAGGAATGATGACAGGATACTTCCTCCTCATCTGACAGCGTGGCAAAGGATAAGCGGCCACCTACTCTCAATAGTCACATCGTTGATCTATCAAAGGGACTCAGTTTTGCAAGACGGCTCTGTTTTGGAAGTGTCCTTTGTATGTTCGATTACCAGTCATATTTCTTGTCTGAAACATGCGTGTTTGTACAGAAGATAATTTTAACTGTTTTGGCCTGTGAAAAGTTCTTCTAAAACTGACTCTTTCATGGAAAACTCACCAGCTTCCGGGTTGATCATCATTGGTTTTCTTCTGGAAGCTTTTGGCAACTTGAATTAATTTAGCTATAAACCCTGCTTAGTCTCTTCCAGTTGGAAAATCTTTCGAAACAATGCGACCGTACTAGTCTGGTGGTCAAAGGCTTTAGTACTGAAAATTTACTAATTCTGACCTAATTTAGGAATTCAGCTTCCAGGATTCCACTAAAGGATAAACATTGTTGTCATCAGGATTATCTACAGCTGTCTGACACAGTATAAAGGTGGACCTGAGAACCATATAGAGTTCTGAAGGCAAGGGCTATCTGTGTAGGCCTGGGTAGGATAAATCTTGCAGGATTTTGTTCTGAGGGTACGTAGAACCACTTGCTATGGGACAGGTTGTTTGTCTGATTCTAATCAACCCGATTGGAAGACATACATGAAGAACTCTCTTTGAAGTGTTGCAGATATAGACTAAAAATGTTTTACTGTATGTAAAGAATTTTAACAGCATCTAGCTCCAGGTTCTATCTTGTCTTCTCACTTAGCTCTCATACAGTTCAACCGCTTGTACAGCTGGCACATAACTCTAGGCGTGGTATTGTATGTGCCGGCCTAGGGCTCTCGAGTTTGAAATTTTCCATTACGAATCCAACATGACAGACATTTCCGTGCATCGCTTACCTTCAATGT
Organism: Staurois parvus; assembly: GCA_951230385.1. Taxonomy (NCBI): domain Eukaryota; kingdom Metazoa; phylum Chordata; class Amphibia; order Anura; family Ranidae; genus Staurois; species Staurois parvus. The sequence goes on from CATNWA010003255.1 coordinate 4,330, forward strand.
AAGCGACTGCTAACTATTGCTATTAACAGAGGCATCTGAAATAGGATTGTACAGTTCTCTCTTGCAGGCCTGTGACAATTGAAACAGGATACATGACTTCTGGATATTTGTACACATTTGTAAAGTCTTGTAATGACTCTGTCAATTGGACCCCACTCAAAGGGCCTTGATTCACTAAGAATTGAGCGTACTTAGCAGAGTTCTGACCATTCAGCAGACTCAGTTCAATCATTCAGTCGTGTCTGACCAGCGTCTAGGCTAGCTCTTTAACGAAGCTGTCCTATTCTTTGCTAATAGTAAATGTGGTATCCCGTCTGGCACAATTTTTTAGGTGCATTACCGGATATGTTTGCTAGATGGCGCTCCAAGGCGACGGGCTATATTAAGTATTGGACGTTTTTCTGACTAGCAAAAGAGAATCCTTTGAATGTAATAAATAGGTACACCTGGTATTAGAAATTCCTATTTTTCTTTATTTATTTTTTTTGCGGTTTCTCCAAAGATTGATCAGGAAACTAATGAGCATTGTACCTAATTGAATGTCATACATTTCTGTAATGCTTATGTTAAACATTTTTACACTTATAATCTCAAAATTAATTTATATACTTATAATTTCCAAATATTTATTTATATATATTCATTCTCTTTAGATCACATAAACTATTTCTATGTTAAAGACAAGAGCAGCCGCTATAAATGCAAGTGATCAATAATGAACGACATGTAAAAAATCTAAAATGTGCCAAAAGAATTGCAATAATGATATAAATACTGGTAAATCGCGCTAAAATAAGTTTCATATTATCTTTCCTGAATAATGGGATATGTCCTTCGTTGTGAGGTGTACCAAACTCCCCCCCCCACCAGGGTACACCCGAGAGTGCCTATGAATGGCACGTGTTGGTCTATCCGTGCCGGACAGGTAGTGCATGAACTCGTGGAAAATGTTAACCACCCTTGGGAACTGGTTCTTACACTCACCAGTAACATAAGGTAGTAATGTGCCTTTAAGTTTATTACACCATCACGACACTCCTTGGGGTGTTGCAGCGGTTATGCTGGCAGCTATGGGTTAGTTCATACCAGCTCCCATCCATCCTTCCATTCCATCCCATCCATCAGGGTGGGTGCACAAATGGTCCTGGGGAAGGAATTAGCTCAGCCACAGGAGCCAGGAAAGGTGCTTAATAGTGTTTGTACACTGTCCACACTGGGGTGGATGACCTTTCACGCACGTTCTTGCAACTACTGTTAGTGGGTTATATTTATCTGTGTGTTTAAAAATACCATTTTTCTTATACTAGTATTTTTCATTTGACCAGCGCATTGCTTTATAATTTTCTAAAAAATGTAACTATTCTTACATTATAGCTCAAACTGTGTCTCCCACAGTGGTTTTAAGTGGTTAGAGCTCAGAACTTACAGCACTTGGGTCATCATGGGTTTGAATCCCAGTCATGGCATACATCCCAAAAAATAGAGATCAATTTTCTGGGTTGTGTCAGTTGGCCCAGGAATATTGATCAATCAATTATGATTTTTGCCTAATGACTAGAAAGTGGATGAATGTTACCTTACGTACTGTTCTTTTGCACAAATTAGGGAAATGTGCAAGTTTCATGCCCCGTGTATATATTTCATTGTAACTTTTTTTTTCTCTTTTAAATCTGTTCTCCTTATACTACTTGACCCCCTCCCCCACCCCCATCATCACCTTTCCCATATGCAAAATCTATGGATCACCGCTCCCCACTCTTTAACTATCTAATTTACTGATCAAGTGATATGTGTCTCATTTTCTATCAGCTACAGCATCAGATCTCACACTTTATTATACAATTGACTGATTGTATTCCTCACCACTAGTCTGATTGAATTCACAATTCCCTGGTCAGTCCCGTTCACCCTGACCTCTAATAACCTTTAGGGCCAGTTTTCCACACTACATGTGGTTTCAGTTGCTTTTTTCGGCATCACAAACGCACAGAAGTAATAGTAGGTTATATGGTTGTCAATGCCATAGTTTCACATCAGCGCTTGCATTTGCAATGCATTGCAGGTGATGTAAACAATGTTGACCCTCCACGCTGCAATTGTTTCTGCACAGAACTGTACTGGAACACATTGAAACGTCCTTGAATGTACTAAAGCGCACATGTCCCTAACTACATTGAATACAAAGAAAATAGAAAAAAAAAGTGGAAGGGATACAAAAATGCAATGTCAACGTGTCCAAAAAACGCATCCAAAATGTACTGGAACACACTAAACATGCATGCCAAAAGGGCATGAAAAAAAACCCATCAGGAACACATCTAGACTGTTTCTATAGTGTGAACCGGCCCTTAGGACTTGTTCACACCATTGGTGGTGCAGAAAACGCATGCCAAAGAACACACATTTTCCAGCACAGCAAAGAAATGCAATGCCCTCTGTAGATGTGTGCAGGTACCATGATGAAAACGTTATTGCACCTACACACGTCTATTAAAAACAGCCCCATTCACAGCCACAAAAACGCATGGCACCACACTACTGTGCGGTTAGGTGCAACACACTTGGAAAATAACATGCCTGCAGTATTGTGGCATGTTTCCACATGTTAAGCAGCCCATTGAATTCAATGGGCTTTGGAAAAAATAAATATAACAAACACAAAATGCCACATTCACACAGGTCCTCTGACCTGTACAGCATGAATGAGTGGGTTGTTTTTATGTGGCTAGAGCCACCTGTTACACTATGGGGACACAGCAGCTGTATGAACACAGGTTTTAATCTGACAAGTGTGAAGGGCGTGGGGAAGTGGCCCTGAATGCTCACTGTGTGTTCAGGGCTGTACACCTGCAACCATATGCTTGTCAAATTAGGATCTGCAGTATTCACATAGTGTAACATAGGTTGCATGCTAATGGCGACAGCCACAAAAACCAAACACTGATTCACACTCTACAGGCTACAGCACCCATGTGAATGAGCCCTCAATTACACAACGTTTGATTTATTAACTCAGTACAGTTTTATCATTTGAATTGAACAGGAATTTGTTTGTGATTGTGTCCATGAAGAAAATGTTGTGTATTTTTACCATATATATAATTTGGATATTTTCTCTCTGGTGGTGGGGGCCTGTCAGGTATGCTGTATGGGGCCCCGTGATATCTAACAGTGGCCCTGGGTGTATGCTTGTGTCTGTGCCACCTGTATAGTTAGGAAGAACAATAAGTTCTTCTATGGAGTATCTTGAACCTCTGCTATGTTACCTCAATGCATCTAGGGATCGGCCACGTTTTCCTATGAAAAATAACAAAATTCCTTGTAATGTTTCCCTCTGAAGCAAGCATGAACTAAACCCCTTCATATTATAAAGCAGACCGAATTGGCATTTTCACTTTTCCACAATTATGCATAGGCCAGATCTGTGTGCCCAGATAGGACCTCCCAGTGGCTATTCTTTGGACAAGGTACACTTTTCTGTATGCCTGATCTATATTGCTGCAAATAGTCAATACGCTGCAATGGGCAGAAATATTGGAAACAAACCACATGAGCTCAAATATCCAAACATTAATGTTCATTCATAGCAAGCCTCCATGATGTTACTGTATGGGCCTGGCCCACTCCAAATGAATGCATTGTTCTGGTAGGTCCTCCTATGACAGACTTTAGCTACTTGTGGAGGACATTGCACTGACTTTTCCTCAGATTGCATAATTATCTGGTCATCTGAAGTCTCGGGAATACAATCAAGAGGATCTGACACTTTTTTAAGGTAACAAAAAATAGTCTTTAATTGACTCAACATAAAAATAAGCCAACATGGCTAAAACATATCTTGAAAATATGGGGACTCTGATATCCGGCGACAGTCCGTTCACGAACGAGAAGCAATTCTGCACCCCTAAAACCAACATAGAGGAAAGGGATGGTCAAATTGCTGTGCTGCTTCCAAACCACCTCTGGCATGCCAGGGTCTTTATGCAGGTCCTCAATGCCAGTTCTTGCCTGCGGCCACAAAATATCCACTGGCCACAAGTGAAGGTGAGTGGAGGACGTGATGGTGGATTTCTACCAGCTTCAACCGCAAGCAGTACCACTCCTGAAAAAAGAGAGCAAATAATCATTGACACGTCATCATGACAGTCAATTCTCAGTGCAGGCTATCTAGAGTGTCTTTCCTTTTTAACCATTTCAAGAGTTCAAGGAAACATTCTTGGAGCATCTACTGTGTTTGGAAAGGCCCAAGGTGCCCCCCTCCCCCAGGCACACTAATGCTTACTTGAAGTGGAGCCCCATCCTGATTTCATAATGTGTGCTTGAAAAGCTCTGCTCTCTGGTCTACGTGGCTCATGAAGGAGTGTTTTCTTGGGCTCACACCAAAACAAGGTGCTTGTTTGGGGAGCAATGGACAGGGAGAGGGGCCAAGGTAAATGCTGGCATGGGAGCAGCTAAATGAATGATTTTTTGGCTGCTCTGTGGTAAGCGGCTGCTTTTTAAAAGTCAGCAGCTACCGTTTTTTGTAGCTGATGACTGTTATTTTTTTGATAGGTGGAGTGTGTAAATCCGCTTTAAATGTACTGTACAGCATTTTCTGACAAACGCGGCTTAAGATATGGTGTGGCCCTAGGGTCAATGTGTGTTTAGAATACTTCCAAATTGCACATACAAAAACACTACATCCAAATGCATGTTCCATTTCTATAGCATGTTAAACAGAAGAAAAATGCACTTACATAATGTTAATATGCGCAAATAAAAGTAGACAAAATACACATCCTTTTATTCTGCTTCACATACATGCATTGTGGTATAACACCGCACTCCTGGGCAAATCACATGCAATTTGTGTGCGTTGCAATTAGAGACAAACATTTTGCACAAATGGGCCAAAAATGTGCAGGACCCTTTTCAGGGTATGCACATGGGGTGTGAATAGGCATGCGATCCAATTTGGCAAATCGCAAAATACGCTTTGTGTACCAATTTTGGCGTGTTGTTTAACTTCACCTAGAAAGCCGCAGCTGGTGGCATGAAGGGGTTGCGGTTGTGATGCGGTGCAGCGCTTGCACAGCAAAAACACTGCAAATTTCACATCGCATCTGTGTGAAACCAGAATGTGCCAATATGTGGCTTGACAAAGCACAGTGGTCAGTGCAGATTAATTTTTCAATCCATTTTTTTTTTACACTTTTCATTCACTGGTTTAACTCAGGTAATCGTTAATCACAATTTAATCTCCGGAGATCACATGCAGCCCCTCAACCATCTACACAATATCTCTGGAAATCTATACAGATCTCCTTGCAAAAAAAAGTCTCCTCTCTTCTTCGGAAAACAATTGTCCTCCACCTCATAAACAGGGGGACAGAGAAGACTTCTCCTTGATAACTAAAATCAGATTAATTATCTGTGCTTAATAAACATACACCAGTACTGCAAATGCATTGTACTGTCGAAGGCATTGCACACTAATGCATTGCACACTAAAAATGTCAAAATGCGTTAGTGTGTACAGTGCATGAGTGTAAAATGCTTTAGTGCACACTGCAGTGTACAACGCATTGCACACTGTAATACACTGTACAATGTAATACCGTGTACACCAACACATTGTAGACTGTAATGCAGGCCATAGATGGGTCCGAAAGTCGGCCGATTTTTCGGCCGAAAATAAAAATCGGCCGATTTTCGGATCGTTAGTGGGCTATTTGTTCGGCCGTTTTTCACCCCTCGGTATTTTGGCAGATTTTTTTTATCGGTAAAGTTGGAAAAAAAAATCATCAGATTTTGCCAATCGGGCCGATTTTCGCGGCAATAATGGAGCCCGATTTTCGCGGCAAGAAGAAGAAGAAGAAGAGGATGAAGAGGATGAAGAAGAGGAGGAAGAGGAGGAGGAGGATGAAGAAGAAGAAGAATGAAAAATAAGAGGAATTCCAGCCCGGCAAAAAGTGTCCCTGCAGAGAGAGCTCCGCTATTTCTTTGACAGTTCTTTGACATTTACAGCGGTTGCAACATTGTATCTATTTGTTTCCGAATAAAAACATCTGTATCCTAAATGGATAAAAAATAGATTACATTGTTTGCAACCTCTGTAAATGTCAGGAACTGTCAAAGAACTGTCAAAGAAATAGCAGAGCTCTCTGCAGAGACACTTTTTGCCGGCTGTAGACGGGATGAAAATCGGCCGATTTTTTTTTACCATTGCTGGTAACGTCGGCCGCTTGAACGACCGATTTTTCGTTTTTTTAAAAGAAAAATCGGCCGTTTTTCTCCCCGTCTATGGCCTGCATAATGCACTGTACACTGTCATGCAGGATAGAGCTACGCATTGCACACTGATACCGTGTACACACCCACACATTGTAGACTGTAATGCACTGTACACTGTCATGCAGGCTGGAGCTACGCATTGCACACTGTGATACGCTGTCCACTGTCATGCAGAATCCAGCAACGCATTGCACACTGTAATACCATGTACACCAACACATTGTAGAATGTAATGCATTATACGCAGTATACATGTCCAGATATTCAAAGATTAGCCATGAAGGCCTAGCTGGTTACCTATTTGGCGACCGCAGATAGCCGAATAATGCTACACTGCATCCAGGCAGCTCTGGGAGGGTCATATGACATCCTGGCAGAATGCACTCTCCGTAATTGCTGGGTCCTAAGGACACAGCTGATCACGTGATGTGGTAAAAAGGCCAATCACAGCGGCTTTTTACCATGTGATCAGCCATGTCCAATGACACGCTGATCACGGGAAATGCATTTGCCGGCTCTTGGCTGCACTTTCATCACTCCTGCTCATAAGAGCTTACACTCCAAAGATACTTCTAATGAACTGTGCGTGCTCAGGTTTATAGCAGGAAACAAAGGAGAAGATGAATCAAGTAACATTTTCGTGCACATAAGATTTACTTACACAATCACTTAGTATAAAGATCCATTCACAAAAAAATTCTACAGATCAAAATATCAAGAAAACAAAGCATGTGAAAAAAAAAACCCTCCCACCTCTACAAATCCCCTACACATACATTTGTCAGCAGGTTTGTCAGAAAAATGCATTGTAAAATTGTAAAAATAATGCATTGTAAAATTGTAAAATAAGCAAGCAAAATTAAAACGAGCAGATTTTAAACAAAACGATTGCCATGTGTGAGGCTTTCAATGCAAAGAGAAAAAACACAATCATTGTGCAATAACACACAAACACACTTTACAAGGCCAAAAATATGCAAACATTTCCAGCCCACTTCCAAACACAGCCTGAGTGGTGTCTGGGGCAATTCAGCACAAAATCGCTTCCTCCCCAAACCACTACAAGCAAGGGCTTGGTCAAAAACCACACGGCCTAGGAGTAACAGGCCAAATCACTCACTACTGCACATCTTTATATAAGCTAGGTTGTATTTGGAGCACGCCAAACAAGGCCCCCACCCCCAATTAAGCCTACACCCACCACTGACCTTAATTTGGTCAGTGAAAGTGTTTGCACCTGATGAATCTGCTTCCTACCTGCATTAACCCTTGGTATACAGGCCCCACAAATCAGAAAGATATATACAGTGAAATGTACGTGTGCAGCATACAACAGAACATTGAGCAGGGATGTAAAAGGGAACCCCAATTGGAACCTTTATTGCTACTATGGTCACAATTCCCTTCAGATTATCGCATGAGGTAAGACAGTCACATGACCACATCTTGTATGCAATACTGAAAATGACAAATCGATTTGACTAGTATGGTGAATTTCCCATCAATTGGCAAAAACACTCCAGAAATCAAAACATCACCAAACATTACACTCTGGGCAAAGCTGATTTACAAATCATGCGACTTACAGTAAAGTTGACCATTTCAATGCAATTTTCAAGACATCTGACACAGATCTCTATGCAAATTGCCACTAAAGTAGAACATGTATACTTAAGAAATCAGTGTTTGAAACACACCCCATATGGTCGCTCTAATAGCAGACAATAGGGTGCGACTTTGCAGACGATTTACAACTTGCATGTTGTGCAAATCACATGCCAAGTCCCACTCAATGTGCACGCTATTGGAGCGTTCATATTGTTGTGGTTCAAACTTGGTAGGAGCCGCAAGTAATAATAGAGTAATGAATACACTACTTTTCATGCAATTTGCTGAGAGATCGGTGTCGGATGTCTTGCAAATTGCACTTGAAATCACCATGTACCCGACTTTGAAATCATGCAACTTCTATGCAAGTCACATGATGTGGACTGTGGTGTCATAACAGCACTTAGAAAATCTGCTTTAATGTGACTGGGTAGCCCCCAGTAACATTGTTTGCGATTGCCATGCAATTGGCATGACAGGCAACTTGCAAATCGTAGACCAAGTCGCACCCTATTGGCCACTGTAGGCTCTGTTCACATCCAATTGGATTGTGAACTCATGCAACTTCACTGTAAATTGGGCAATTGCCGCATCGGATTAGATGTGACAGTGGTGTTAGCCCCCAGTAACATTGTGTGCAATTTGCCATGCAAAGGGCAAGTTGCTGGCCATGCCAATCACATGACAAGTCACATCCAGGGTGTGCAATTTCAGGTGCGATTTGTGTGAATTGACATCGTACCTGATATTGGATATAATGAATGTGAATGTGAGTGTATTAACATACGTCATTTGTTGCAGCGAGAGTTCAAAGGTATTTGAAAATTTTGGCCATTTATTAGCAATTTAACATCTAGACTCAAATAGAAATCGCAATGCTACACACAATTGAAAAACACAACTAGTTTAGTAATTCTCTAGAAAACACAGTAAAATTGGCAACTTAAAGAGTAATTTTCAATTGCATATAGTGTGAACGAAGCCGGTAAATCAACAAAGGAAATAAATCTTTGAAGGCGTGCGGTACCTGCCTGCTGGGATAAGGGGTCTGCTTTGCATTTGGTGGAAAAATCCATGCCAGTATTTGTGACAAATTTGATGTGTGGATTCACCAACCAAGTCTTTTCTCTCTCGCTCACTCTTCTGTATGTCTCTCTTTATCACTCTTCAGTATGTATCTCTCGCTCACTCTTCTTCGTCTCACTGGCTCGCTCTTCTATCTTGCTCACTCTTCTGTATGTCTCTCTTTATCACTCTTCAGTATGTATCTCTCGCTCACTCTTCTTCATCTCACTGGCTTGCTCTTCTCTCTCACTCTCTCTTCTGTATGTCTCTCTTTATGGCCCCGCCCCATACCTATATAAGAAATGTCAGCTAGCCTTTTCTTCACAAGGCTGGAAGCCTCGGACGGGGGGCGGAACTTTTTTTTTTCTTTTTTCGGGTCCCTGCCGCCGCCGCGATTGACGTTGGATCTACTTCGGGGGACATTGTTTTAATAAAGGACTTGTCAAAGACCCTGTACTGTGTTTTTTTACACCAAACTTTTTTTTTTTGTGAATGAGTCTGCGGGACCATGTACCGCAGACTCCTTCATGTAGGGGGGGGGGGGGCCGGGATCTGGGGGCCCCCTTGTTAAAGGGGGCTTCCAGATTCTGATAAGCCCCCCTCCCGCAGACCCCCACAACCACCGGCCAGGGTTGTGGGGAAGAGGCCCTTGTCCTCATCAACATGGGGACAAGGTGCTTTGGGGGGGAGCCCCCCCTGCCCCAAAGCACCCCCCCATGTTGAGGGCATGTGGCCTGGTATGGTTCAGGAGGGGGGGGCGCTCGCTCGTCCCCCCCCCCTTTCCTGACCTGCCGGGCTGCATGCTCGGATAAGGGTCTGGTATGGATATTGAGGGGGACCCACGCTGTTTTTTTTTTTTTTAAATTTCAGCGTGGAGTTCCCCCTTAATATCCATACCAGACCTGAAGGGCTTGGTAAGGATGAGAGGGGGGCTGTTTTTTTTTTTTTTTTTTTTTTTATTGCGGACCTTTATTTTTACATTCAGCTGTCAAAATAAATATTATCTAGACCTTTGAAATAAGTAAAATCATTACAGAAATAATTATAAAGGATAAGAAACAAAAATAGAATCACTAGAACTAAGGAAATCTAATTAGATTACATGAAGATATGCTTAGTGCTGTTTATTAAACACAGTAGACGCGACCGAGTGCCGGCTGTCAGAGGAATCCACAGTAAGATTCACTATTAGGCAGTGGCTAAAAAGCAAACGCCCATAGCAGACGTCTAAAATGTGTTCTGCACATGCTCAGTTATATCTGCCAAAGACACTGCACGGGCGTCTAGATTTTTACTGTGTCGATTTCCTTGAAAAAAAACTATTTTTAACACATTCTTAATTTTTTTGGAAATAGCAGATATTGTTTAAAGTGAAGTCCTGATATTTGGCAAAGCAAATTTCTAAGTGAACATGTCTCTGCAGTGATTTTTCATGGTGTTAGACGTGCTTCGTAGCAAGTCTGCTTTGTGAGTCTGATTCCGGGCGTGTGTCTTTTTGTAAATTAGATTGGGCATCTGCTTATGGGGCGCTGGTCAATAGTGAATTTGGTTGCAGGGTAAAAAATAGACGGTCGCCCATGAAAATTGGGCGTTCGCCCACGAATATGCGCCCACGCCCAATAGTGAATCAAGGCCATGGAGTCTCTCTTGTGGAAGTAAGGCATCCCACTCACTTTCTCCACTTGACAGTTTACGAACTAAGGTCTTACCTTTTATGGTGACTGGTGCTACAAACCCAAGAGGATCATAAAGACTGTTCACAGTGGATAGGATCCCTCTTCTTGTGAATGGCTTTTCTGCTAAAGAAACCTGAAAAACAAAGCAGTCTTTATCTAGATCCCAGCTTAGGCCTAACCTCTTCTGTAAAGGAAGGGTGTCTGTTCCCAGGCACAGGTCTTTGAGATCTTTAGCTCTATCTTCTGCGGTGAAAGCTTCCATGACTTGTTTGCTGTTAGAGGCAATCTTATGTAGTCGCAGATTAGACTCCGCCAGCATCTGTTTTGCTTTGCTGAGAATGTTGACTGCTCCTTCAGGTGTGTTAGCTGAAGCAAGTCCATCGTCTACATAGAAATGTCTCATCACAAAGTGTTTGGCATCTTGACCATAACATTCTGCACCTTTCTGGGCAGCTTTGCGCATGCAGTATATGGCAACAGCAGGAGACGGGCTGTTACCAAAAACATGTACGCTCATTCTGTACTCTGTCACCTCTTTAGCTATGTCATTATCCTTGTACCACAGGAAACGCAGGTAGTCACGGTGGTCCTCTCTCACTAGGAAACAATAAAACATCTGTTGCACATCACCTGTGAAAGCAATAGGCTCTTTCCTGAAGCGTAAGAGGACACCCAGAAGTGTGTTATTTAGATCTGGGCCACTCAGTAGTACATCATTCAATGAAACACCTCCATGTTGAGCACTGGAATCGAACACAACTCTTATTTGGTCTGGCTTGTGTGGATGGTAAACGCCAAACATTGGCAGATACCAGTGTTCTTTACCTTCATCCAGTGACGGTGCTACTTCAGCATGATTATTATCAAGCATCCTTTTGATGAATTCTGTAAAGTCTTTTTTCACTTCAGGCTTTCTTTGCAAGGTTTTACGTAGTGTGTTCAGGCGCTTCATGGCCTGCCCTCTGTTACTGGGTAAGTAACACCTTGGTGTGCGAAAGGGTAAGGGAGCTACCCAATTGTTGTTTTCATCTTGGAAAGTCTCTTTATCCATGATATGGAGAAAAGCTCGATCATCTATAGACATTGCTTGTTTTGTCGTCATCTTTTGTTCTGTGGAATACTGGGTTCCCTAAAGTGTCAGACTCCATGTCACTACTAATGTCTCTATTGTAACTAGAAGGAAAGTCACAGCATGGTTTTGGGATGTTAAGGGTTTCTTTTACAACAAAGCTGTTTTGGCATGGACTTAGAAGGGATGTGCGTCCATTCAGTAGCACAGATGTCTTTGACGTATTGACACTGTCAGGCCGATGTACTGCTCCTAGACAAACTTCTCCTACTATGACCCACCCTAGGTCAAGTCTTTGGGCATAGGGGGCATTAAAGGGCTCATTAATTTGTTGGCGTACCTTATGTACTTGTAGAATGTCTCTCCCAAGAAGTAGAAGAATAGAGGCATCTGTCTGGATAGCTGGAATAAGGTGAGATATTGAATTGAGATGAGGATGATGACGGGCTACTTCTGGTGAAGGGATCTCTGTTTTATCATCCGGTATCATATCACACTCTATCAAAATGGGAACTGAGAGATGGACTCTCTTGTCAAGAGACTCAATAGTAAAGTCAGTAGCTCTTCTTCCTGAAGTTTCTATCATTCCTGCACATGTCTTTAGGGTGTATGGGATAGCACTTGATGTAATGTTGAAGGCATCGAAAAAGTCTGACCTTGCCAGTGACCTGTTACTCTGTTCATCCAGAACTACATACATCTTAACTGCCTTCTCCTTTTTCCCTGTGGGGTACACTGTTGCTAGGCAGATCTTGGCACATGAGCGTGGACTTGTACTGTCGCCACAGATTTCAGTGCATTTGGACATTACTGGGGTAGCTGAATTATCCTTTTGCTCCCTGCCCTCATCTTCTGCTCTTCAGCAACCTCTAGTTGTTGATGCAATGTATCAGGGTGTAAAGCTGTGATGTGTCTGTTACTGCCACATTCTGAGCAATCCGCTTGTATTTTGCAGTCTTTTGCTACATGCTTAGTGGATCCACAACACTTGAAGCAGATGCCGTTTTGTCTAAGAAAGGCTATCCTTTCCTTGATGGGTTTACTTTTGAACCCTTTGCACTTGTTTAGAGGATGGGGCTTTTTATGAAGTGGGCAAAGTCTGTCAGGACCTTCAAAGGTGTTTACCTTGTAGCTGCTTGGACAGCCTGGGTCCTCAGAGGGAACCGTTGTCTTGTGGGCGATCACTGAAGTCCTATTGTAGGATCTAAGTGGCTTTTCTGCCTTTGGCAGTTGACTGCTGATAATGAAGGAAAAGCTGGGATCACACCGGATCCTTGCTTGCTGCTGTACAAATCTAGAAAACACAAAGAAAGGGGCAAGGGGACATAATATTCTTCTTTGTATTTGGCTCCAACACTCACCCAATTTTCTTGCAGGTTGTGAGGTAGTTTCTCCACTATTGGCTTAGTACCGCTGGCGGTATCTAAATGTGCAAGTCCTCTTAAATAGCCTTCTTCTTCGGCACATTGGACTTCCCAAAGAACATCACCCAGCTCTTGCAGTTTCAAGTTGTCTTTGCTGTTTAGCTTGGGAAAAGACTCAAGTCTTTTCATTAGAGCACCTTCAATTGCCTCTGGTGATCCATATCTTTCCTCTAGCCTTTGCCAGGCCATATCAAGTCCTGCTGGAGGGTTAAATATATGTACCCTGCGCATCTTTCTTGCATGTTCTGCTGACTCCGTCCCAAGCCATTTTATCATCAGGTCCAGCATCTCGGCTGCTGATAAGCCTAAGTCTTTGACTGCATACAGAAAAGAAGACTTCCATGCCCAGTAATTCTCAGGACAATCATCAAACTTGAGAAAGCCCGAATTATTACATTATTATTACATTACATTGAGTTTTATATAGCGCCAAAGGGTTTGCTCAGCGCTGTACAATAGAGGGGGGGACAATACATGAAACATTACAGCAGCTACGAAAAGCACACGAGGGGTAAGAGGGCCCTACTCTTTCGAGCTTACAATCTGGGAGGGAGGGGGTAGTGTACAGGAGGAAGTGGCTGTGGGGGATGGAGTGGGTAGGAGGAATGAAGGAGAGCAGCAGTTAGGTGAGGGTGGGGTTAGGCTTCCCTGAAGAGGTGGGTTTTCAGGGAGCGCCTGAAGGTGAGGAGGAAAGGATGGTGACAGTCATGGATGGTTGGGGTAGTGAGTTCCAGAGGATGGGGGAGGACCTGGAGAAGTCTTGCAGACGTGCGTGTGAGGAGGAGACCAGGGAGCAAGATAGAAGGAGGTCCTGTGAAGAGCGAAGGGTAATGGTAGAATTAACCATTTCTTTACGGATAAGATATTTAGTGACATCTTGTGTACTCTGGTGTTTGGATTGCTGTGGTAAGGATTCATTTTTAATCGCTCTGGTACTGCTGGCCTCATCGGTTTGTTTTCGTACGCTCAGGGGTTCTGCTGGTCTTGGTTTAGATGTGAAAGGGAACCCTACTGGCAATATTGCTTGGCCCTATGGGCACAATTCACTCCAATTATCGCATGAGTTTAGGCAGTCACATGACCACATCTCGCATGCAATACTGAAAATGTCAATTCACTTTTGCTAGTATGCCGGCATTTCCCATAAATTGGAAAAAACACTCAATTTAAAGATTGGCGCAGGGTATCTGGGTGGCTCCTATTGGTGGGGACCCCGGTACGTTTGTCTTTAAAAATTGCCTGTTGGAGCTTATTCCGGGGGGTCTCTGTGCCACTTGAGATTAAAACATACATATGTATTTCTACTTTATGGTCTATTGCCTTTCATTGGAGGTCCAATTCTGTACCCTTTCCTCCGTTTTACACAGAATAGACGCTGTAAGCCATGGAACGTATTTATTATACCTAGAGAAGCAATGAAATAGGCGAGTGGGGAAATTGGAAAAAAGGGGGAAAAAATTTCGTCGAATCCCAAAATAACACTTGGATCGAATCGAAATTTTTTTAAAATGGCGGCGACATGTGCGGGGACGGGCGGGGGGGGCGGGGGCGGGACCCAAAATATTCATTTATGCATGTGTGCATTAGCCAAACAGCAGCCAGCCACCGCACAGTGTAATGGTCGGGTATAAAATGGCGGGGCCCCTTTTAGAATTTTTCCCTTCCCCCGTCATTCAAAAAGGCAACCTGGGTGTATCAGGGGGAAAGTTAGGG
>CATNWA010003256.1:0-18987 GCA_951230385.1 Staurois parvus
CACATGCAAGTGTGGCGATGGAGACAGCAGCAATGGGAGGCCGTACAGGGACCCATGAGAGACCCTGGACCTGGCAGCAGCATGAGGAGGCGGTATATAGGGGCCTATGGCAGATTAGGGGCCTGGCAGCAGCTATAGGAGGCCCGTAATCTGCCAGCACCCTATGTCAAAAAATTCAAACACACCAGCAGTGTGTGTGAGGAGACCTGAAAGTGGCACATGGCAGAGTGTGGCGATGGAGACAGCAGCAATGGGAGGCCGTTACAGGGGACCCATGAGAGACTCTGGACCTGGCAGCAGCATGAGGAGGCGGTATATAGGGGCCCATGGCAGATTAGGGGCCTGGCAGTGAAAGTGGCACATGGCATAAGAGACTGTGGACCTGGCAGCAGCATGAGGAGGCGGTATAGGGGCCCATGGCAGATTAGGGGCCTGGCAGCAGCTATGGGAGGCCCGTAATCTGCCAGCACCCTATGACAAAAAAATGGAACACACCAGCAGTGTGTGAGGAGACCTGAAAGTGGCACATGTTTGAGGCATGATTCATGGCGGATTTAGTCAGTTGTGTCAGGAACTGGTGGTTTGAAATCCAGACTAATCCACGCCTGATTCATTTTCACAAACGTGAGTCTCTCCACACTTTGGGTGGACAGTCGTGTCCTCCGCGGAGTTACAATACCTCCTGCCGCACTAAACACGCGCTCCGATGCCACGCTACTGGCCGGGCATGACAGCCTTTCAAGGGCAAATTCAGCTAGTTGGGGCCAAAGGTCAAGTTTCGTTGCCCAGTAGTCAAGGGGATTGTCTACCTCGGTTGGCAGGGTGCTGTCCAAGTAGGCCCAAGCCTGTTGTTTGAGGTCCTGCTCCAGGTCCACCTGATGCTGCTGCTGCTGCTGCTGCGGCTGGTTAGTAGTTTCCTCACTGCGCTGGTGAAGAAAGCTACTCATCATCGACTGCAGACTGAGGCAGCCGCTGCTGGTGGAGCTGCCACTGCTCCTACCACCCCACCCCCCCTGCTGCCATGGCAGCGGAACGCGAGCGCACAGGGCCCAGTGTCTGAGGATGGACGTTGGCGCACAAAGGCAGAGACCAACTGACTACATAGGTGGTTTTTATAGTACGTTATTTTGGCCTCCCTCTCAGCAGGTGTGAAAAAGGCCACCATTTTTGAACGGTAGCGAGGGTCCAACAAGGTGGACAGCCAAAAGTCATCCCTCTGTCTGATGGTTATTATTCGGCTGTCGCTACGCAAGCAACCGAGCATGCTATGGGCCATTTGTGCCAAGGAATGCGAGGGACTCCCTGCCTCCATCTCCACAGCATACTGCCACGGTGCGTCTGGGTCCTCTGTCTCCTCCTCCTCCTCCTCTACCAGATGCTCCTGCTCCTCCACTCCTGTCCGCTGAGTGGAAAAACCACCCATTTCACTCAATAATTCCTGAGCACAAATGTCCTCCTCTACCTCCTCCTCTTCTTCCTGTCCTGCCCCCCACAGGGGTCATGTGGCGTTGAGATCTGTGCGCCACGTCTACCGCCCTGACCAGCCATTGTTAACAGCATTTGTTCCAGGACGTGCAACAGAGGAATGACGTCGTTCATCCCATAGTCCTGCCGACTCACGAATAGCGTGGCCTCCTCAAAGGGCCTGAGCAAGCGGCAGGTGTCACGCATGAGCTGCCAATGGCTGACATCAAAGTTACACAGGGGAGTACCTTTATCCGCTTGTAACATCAGGAAATCGGTGATGGCCTTTCGCTGTTCGTAAAGGCGGTCTAACATGTGTAGGGTTGAATTCCACCTTGTTGCAACGTCGCAGATCAGGCGATGCTGTGGAATTCCGTTCTGCCGCTGCAGCTCAAGGAGGGTGTGCTTTGCGGTGTAGGAATGGCTGAAATGCATGCAAAGTTTACGTGACATTTTAAGGATGTCTTGCAGTGGGATGGTGGATTTTAGGACCGCGCTTGACAACCAGATTGAACACGTGAGCCATGCATGGCGCATGGCACAACCTTCCTTGACGCAGAGCAGACACCATGTTCTTTCCGTTGTCGGTCAACATGGTTCCGATTTTGAGTTTGCGCGGAGACAGCCATCTGTCGATTTCTCTGTTCATTACACTGAGAAGTTCCTCCCCTGTGTGACTACGTTCGCCAAGGCATACCAGGTGCAGCACAGCGTGACACCGTTGCGCCCTGCACATGTGATATGCCGGTCGGGTAATGGGACTTGGCACGGGGGGGGTGGCGGCTGAGGACACGGCGGAAGAAGAGGTGGTAGAGGCGGACATCTTTTGTGGACCAAGGACGTGCAAACGTGGAGGCAAAAGCGGCGTGACCTGTCCAAGTTGCTGGTGCGGCTGTGACGGCACCACGTTCACCAGTGGGCCGTAAATGACATGTACTGTCCCTGACCGTAGTTACAGCTCCACACGTCGGCGCTGCCGTGCACTTTGGCAGAGACCGACATGCTCAAAGACTGGCCCACCATCTCTTCTACATGTGAATGAGGGCTGGCACTGCCTTTTTGGCGAAGAAATGACGGCTTGGCACTCTCCACCGCGGCGCGGCACAAGCCATCATTTCTCGGAAAGGTGCTGAGTCCACCACTTGGAAAGGGAGGGACTGCAGCACCAGCAACTTGGACAGGAGGACGTTCAGCTTTTGCACCGTCGGGGTGTGCGTGCTCGCAAACTGTTGTCTCTTGGAAACGGATTCCAAGAAAGACTGCTGACGGAATCCGTGTGAAGAGGAGTAGCAGGAGAAGGAGCATCTGAACGAGCGGAAGATGCCAACGAGCGACAACTCCCCTCAGCAGAGGTGTTGGAGCCTTGACTGGCTGATGGAGGGCGATTGACGTCGGGTGACGGAGCAAGTAACGGAGCGGGTGATGGAGCGGGGGCTGGGGCGGGCAGAACCGCCGTATCTTTATCACGGTTTTCCCAGGCACCAAATGGCGACGCTGCATATGCTGCCGCAACGCTGTAGTCCCAACATGGGCCCCCTGGCCACGCTTGACTTTCTGGCCACATAGTCGACATACGGCTACGTTTACTTCCTCGGGCGGCTTGACAAAAAATTGCCACACCGCCGAGTAGGAAACTTTGCCCCCGATACTCCTCACTGGCTGACTGCTGCTTCCTCCGTGCACACCGGCACCACTACTGGCCCGTGGTGGTAGGCTGCAGTGGAGCTGGTGCTCTACTCCGTGGCCGTTTGGCTCCACTGACACTGCTGCGACCCTGCTGCTGTCTCCTGGGCAACCCACCGACTGTTTTGCTCGCTGCCAAGCTGCCACCCTCTTCTCCTGATGATGCGGAAGAAATTGCCTGATGACGACGAGGCTGCCAAGTGCGATCAACCTCCTCATCATCAAGTAGGGTCTCCGCCTCACTACTAGCCCCCTCGGCTGCGTCTGGGTCAGGAGACAGACCTGTCTCTAGACCGGCTACCGAGCCACTCTCCTCGCCACTACTTCTTCGCCTGGCTGCTGAAAAGGCGGATGTCTCCCCCCGTTCCTGACCGCCCTCTGTTAGCTCTTCCTCACTGTACAGTGGGGCTGAGCCCACAGCATGCGATACTTCGCTTGGTGAGGGAACACCAAAGGACAGGGGCAGGTAGAGGACACGTGATTTCAGTGGGCTTGGTCCCGGGCCATGCCAACTAACGGTTGTGTCTGACGTACCCACCGACCGTTGGCTGTAGGTGTCAGAGGTGACCTGGGAAGAGGAAGACGACCGAGCCAACCAATCGACGACGGCAGGGTTGTCGGTGGAGACACGACCGCTGGATGACACCGGGAGCACTGGCCTCTGGCTGCGAATAGTGCTGCCTCGACCCCTTCCTCTGCTGCCACGTCTGCTCGCTCCTAAAACATTGCCTCCTCTGCCACTCCTCTGCATGTTGTCTGACATACTCTTTAATTCAACGATTCTGTGTCCCTGAGTAACAATTCTGTGTCCCTGAGTAACAATTCTGTGTCTGTCCCTGAGTAACAATTCTGTGGCCCTAAGTAACGGTTCTGTGGCCCTCAGTAACAATTCTGTGTCCCTCAGTAACAATTCTGTGTCTGTCCCTGAGTAACAATTATGTGGCCCTAAGTAACGGTTCTGTGGCCCTCAGTAACAATTCTGTGTCCCTGAGTAACAATTCTGTGTCTGCCCCGAGTAACAATTCTGTGGCCCTAAGTAACAGTTCTGTGGCCCTCAGTAACAATTCTGTGTCCCTGTCCTGAGTAACAATTCTGTGGCCCTAAGTAACAGTTCTGTGGCCCTCAGTAACAATTCTGTGGCCCTCAGTAACAATTTCTGTGTCCCTGAGTAACAATTCTGTGGCCCTAAGTAACAGTTCTGTGGCCCTCAGTAACAATTCTGTGTCCCTCAGTAACAATTCTGTGCCCTAAGTAACGGTTCTGTGGCCCTCAGTAACAATTCTGTGTCCCTGAGTAACAATTCTGTGTCTGCCCTAAGTAACATTCTGTGGCCCTAAGTAACAGTTCTGTGGCCCTCAGTAACAAACAATTCTGTGTTCTGTGGCCCGAGTAACAATTCTGTCAGTAACAATTCCCCTGAGTACAATTCTGTGGCCCTAAGTAACAGTTCTGTGGCCCTCAGTAACAATTCTGTGTCCCTAAGTAACAATTCTGTGGCCCTAAGTAACGGTTCTGTGGCCCTCAGTAACAATTCTGTGTCCCTGAGTAACAATTCTGTGGCCCTAAGTAACGGTTCTGTGGCCCTCAGTAACAATTCTGTGTCCCTAAGTAAGTTCTGTGGCCCTCAGTAACAATTCTGTGTCCCTCAGTAACAATTCTGTGTCTGTCCCTGATTAACGTTTACTGTGGCCCTAAGTAACGGTTCTGTGGCCCTCAGTAACAATTCTGTGTCCCTGATTAACGTTTCTGTGGCCCTAAGTAACGGTTCTGTGGCCCTCAGTAACAATTCTGTGTCCCTCAAGAAACAATTCTGTGTCCCTGAGTAACAATTCTGTGGCCCTAAGTAACGGTTCTGTGGCCCTCAGTAACAATTCTGTGTCCCTGATTAACGTTCTGTGTGGCCCTAAGTAACGGTTCTGTGGCCCTCAGT
The DNA here is from genome assembly GCA_951230385.1 of Staurois parvus. Taxonomy (NCBI): domain Eukaryota; kingdom Metazoa; phylum Chordata; class Amphibia; order Anura; family Ranidae; genus Staurois; species Staurois parvus. Next base: position 5,078 of record CATNWA010003256.1, read on the forward strand.
AACAATTCTGTGTCCCTGAGTAACAATTCGTTTCTGTGGCCCTAAGTAACGGTTCTGTGGCCCTCAGTAACAATTCTGTGTCCCTCAGTAACAATTCTGTGTCTGTCCCTGAGTAACAATTCTGTGGCCCTAAGTAACGGTTCTGTGGCCCTCAGTAACAATTCTGTGTCCCTGTAACAATTCCCTGAGTAACTTTTCTGTGGCCCTAAGTAACGGTTCTGTGGCCCTCAGTAACAATTCTGTGTCCCTGAGTAACAATTCTGTGGCCCTCAGTAACAATTCTGTGTCCCTCAGTAACAATTCTGTGTCTGTCCCTGAGTAACAATTCTGTGGCCCTAAGTAACGGTTCTGTGGCCCTCAGTAACAATTCTGTGTCCCTGAGTAACAATTCTGTGGCCCTAAGTAACGGTTCTGTGGCCCTCAGTAACAATTTCTGTGTCCCTGAGTAACAATTCTGTGGCCCTAAGTAACGGTTCTGTGGCCCTCAGTAACAATTCTGTGGCCCTCAGTAACAATTCTGTGTCCTGAGTAACAATTCTGTGGCCCTAAGTGTTCTGTGGCCCTAAGTAACAATTCTGTGGCCCTAAGTAACAATTCTGTGGCCCTAAGTAACAATTCTGTGGCCCTAAGTAACCTCTGTGGCCCTCAGTAACAATTCTGTGTCCCTGAGTAACAATTCTGTGGCCCTAAGTAACAATTCTGTGGCCCTAAGTAACAATTCTGTGGCCCTCAGTAACAATTCTGTGTGTCCCTGAGTAACGTTTCTGTGGCCCTAAGTAACGTTTCTGTGGCCCTCAGTAACAATTCTGTGTCCCTCAGTAACAATTCTGTGGCCCTAAGTAACAATTCTGTGGCCCTAAACAATTCTGTGTCTGTCCCTGAGTAACAATTCTGTGGCCCTAAGTAACGTTTCTGTGGCCCTAAGTAACAGTTCTGTGGCCCTCAGTAACAATTCTGTGTGCCCTAGTAACTAACGTTTCTGTGGCCCTAAGTAACAATTCTCTGGCACTCAGTAACAATTCTGTCTGTCCCTGAGTAACAATTCTGTGGCCCTAACTAGCGTTTCTTTGGCCCTAAGTAACGATTCTGTGGCCCTCATTAACAATTCTGTGTCCCTGAGTAATGCTTCTCTGTCCCTAAGTAACGTTTCTCTGTCCCCAAGTAACGTTTCTGTGGCCCTAACTCTGTCCCTAATACAGAGCGGTCTGCCTCTCTTGAATGACTGGAGGCAAATGAAGAATTCTAAAATGGCCGCTATTTATAGCTCGACCATTACACAGTGCTGGCTGCCTGGCTGCTGATTGGCTAATGCGATCACATGTCATTAAGGAATGCATTATGGGTCAGCGCACTCGAATTCCACTTCGCCTACTTCGATTCGCTCATCTCTAATCTTAACCACTAGCCAACAGGGCACTTATACCCCCTTCCTGCCCAGGCCAATTTCCAGCTTTCAGCGCTGTCACAATTCGAATGACAATTGCGTGGTCATGCAACACTATACCCATATGAAATTTTTATAATTTGTTTGAGACAGATAGTGCTTTCTTTTTGGTGGTATTTAATCACCTCCTGGGATTTTTATTTTTTCTTAAACAAACCAAAAACCACTGAAAATTTTGAAAAAAAAAATGTTTTTTCTCTAGTTTTTGTTATACAGTTTTGTAAATAAGTGATTTTTCTCCTTCACTGATGTGCACTAATGAGGCTGCAGTGATGGGCACTGATAGGCTGCACTGATGGACACTGATAGGTTGCACTGATGGGCATTGACAGGCATCACTGATGGGCACTGAAAGGCAGCACTGATACATGACACTGATATATGGCACTGTTAGGCGGCACTGACTGGCACTGTTAGGCGGCACTGACTGGCACTGATGTGCACTGATAGGCGGCACTGACTGGCACTGATAGGTGGCACTGATTGGCAGCACGGTTCTTGTCTGTTCTGGACTTCAAGCAGTCTTTCCCATGATTGTGATTCCTACTGAACCAGACTGAGAGACCATTTAAAGGCTCAGGAACCCTTTGCAGGTGTTATGGCTTAATTATCTGATTAGAGTGGGACTGTGGATTTGGGGTTTTCATGAGCCGTAAGCCATAATCATCACAATTATGACAAATCACGGCTTGAACTATCTTGCTTTGCATGTAATGAGTTTATCTCATATATTAGTTTCACCTTTTAAGTTGCATTACTGAAATAAAAACTTTTGCACAATATTCTAATTTTTCGAGTTTTACCTGTATTTACCATAGTTTGCAGACTTTAAAACTTTAACAAAGACTAATTATTACACTTTGATTTGGGTTGTTTTTTGTTTTTATACCAAAAAAAAGGTAGCAGAATATACCTGGCCTAAATTTATGAAGACATATTTTTTATGTGCAAAATTCTATAACAAAAACTAGGAAAATGCATTTTTTTTAACCACCTCCCGCCCGCCATATAGTAATATGACAGACGCAAGGTGGTTCTCTCATTCTGAGGGGGCAATACTGCTACTGGGACATTTTTTACCTTAATGCAAGGAATGCATTAAAGTAAAAAAATGTTTTGGCCGTGGAACCACTTTAAGGTCTGGGACTCCCTCCTTAAAAAACAATCTCTCTTTTTGCATGGATTCTATGACCCACTGCTAGGAAACCTGGAGTTTTTACCAGGCGTGGACTGCTCTTTTGCTTCTCTGCTAAACTCTCTGCAATCTCCCTGGCAACAGAAGTCACTTACTAATATCACTTACATCTGACTCTGGATCCTTTAGAAAATCTATGCCTCCAAGATTTGAGATCTACTCACCCTCATTTCTACACTGTACAATTTTTTTACCGATTCAGATTTTAAACTAATCACTCTCACTACATTGCACAAATGGGAAATCTTCACACTTATATACAAACTTAGAATAGCTAGCTATCATAAGAGAGAAACGTCAAGATACTTTTCTATTGGTATAGTTGACCACAAATCTTACATAAAATGCTTCCACAGAATGCCTACATCTGTCAGCAGTGAGAAAGCCAAGGTATTAACATGACACATTTGGTGGAGCTGCCCCTAATCAAACCATACTGGACAAATGCCTTTGACACCTAGGTCTTACTGGGGTGGATTTGCTAATGGCAAATAGACTGTGCACTTTGCAAGCACAGTTGTTAGTAAATGAGATGAAGCTTTATTTTGCAAAGAATACCCAGTCACATGCAAGGAAAATTTGTTTGCACATGATTATGTGATGGAAGTTAGCACAGCCTCTGCTCGTTTACTAAGTTCTGGAGCAACTGCACTTGAAGAGTTCAAGTGCACTTGCAAAGTACACAGTCTGCCTTTGGTAAATATCCCCAAAGACTTTTTCCATTCTTGTCAGATCTCTTCTGTTGGTATTGCTATCAATCATCCAGGGACAGCTATCCTCATAAAAAAAAAAAAGTCCAACCAACATACTTTCTGCGTGACCCTAGAGCCAGTGACCAGGGGGCATAAACACAGCCAGCTATTATTGTTGCCTAAGTAATATTTCTGCACAAGCATTATGCTGTCCTACTAACAGTTAGCTGACAGCTAGCAGCGTTGTGTTTCATTCCTAAACTGAATTTACTTCTGTGAATAGTTCTGTAAAAGTACAATACAATCACATAAACTGAAGTTACAATATGCTTGTACATGTCTTTTTACAAATGCATACAATGAATACATTTTTTGCAAACAGCTACCTACAAATCACATTGAATACATTGAAATGCGATCTATGTATGCATGTGATTTTAACAAACACAATTAAAGAACTTACAGGCATATGTGTATCAAAGGGAGAATAGAGAAGACCTTCACTGTTCTTCTAGAAGCTGAATGGTTGCAATGGTGGATGGGAAATCTTTATTTTAACAAAGAGACACTTCCTGTTCTTTAAAGAATGGGAATATCCTCCTGCGCTTAATATGGATAAGTCCCTATCCTAATAGCTGCTATCACTCTGCCTTAACCAATAAGTATTTAAAGTATCAAACACAAAAATAGTGAAGCGCTAAAGTGAATCCCTATATACACACACAGTGCATATAACATTAGACGAAAAACATACCTCATAAATAAAATAAATCTGTGGTATAAAATAATAAATAAATCAATAAAAAAATATAGAAAAAATAGAGAAAAAATAGAGAAAAAATCTTTCCTTGCCCTTAAATGTTTCTTCAAATCAATCAGTGATAAAAAATAGAAAATCCATAATAATGCGAATAAACAGTGATACAAAAATAAAATCTGTGTTAATTAATATCCAAAAAAGAAATATATATATATAAGTGATAATTCCAATGATATATGTGACAACCTAACAGAGTATAAATAAAAATTCATAAATTGTGATTCTCAATCAAATAAACGTGATTAATATTAATTGTGAAAAAACCAAACATTAAACTATTAAATAAATGATCCACTAAATCTTGTGATGTTTAAATATGAAAATGTGTCCACAAATGAACAAAAACAGTCCATGCAATAAGGTGAAAAAGACACTCAGTGTTCTTCACTTCTAGTGCTCAAAACAGAAGAAATCCTCCAATGCCAGCAATGCCTGCTCACCTCCCCAACTCGACCCGCAAAGGGCCACAAGGCTATAACTCTCCTCCAGGTAATCCTTTGCTTCCAAGCAGCTCAGTAAGGAATCACAGGACCTCCACTCCACCTCCTCTCAAACGTCATATAGGACACAAACAGAGCTTCCCATAGTGTAATACCGTTTATTTAAGACACTCCATATAACATACTGTTTCCACTCACATGCATTTTCTTAATGAAAAATGCAATCCTCCTCATTCCCTGGGTGCATTCACATGTAAATAGGGAAACCAATATGGCCGCTGTGCTCGGACATCCGTCCCCAGTGATGTGTCTCTTGGCTGGGAAAAGCGTTCCGACGCGTTGCGTCACGTGCATCGTGACTTCATCAGGGACGCGTTTTGTGTAAAACACACGTCTGCTGTACGAGTGATGCCGTGCAGGCCGGACGTCACATTGCTCATATATATAGTGAGGAGGAGCCCTTGCACGCCTTGACGTCACGCCGTCGGATCAGGAGGTCCGGCGGCCACCCTTTGATTTCTACTGGTCAGTGCTTTTTAGGTGCTTTTATCATTATCTACAAGCAGCTTTCTACCACTACCCACAGTCATTGTCATGTGTCATGTGTGTATATTCTGCTTAATTCGATTTAATAAACCTTTTAATCAATACTACACTATGAGCACCTTTATTCTCTATACCTGGCACTGAGCCTCCACAACTCAGCCCCAGCATTCCAGGCATCTGTGCAGACTTGAAGAGTAAGTACGTTATGACCAGACTGGTATCCTTATCACACGCCACTGAGTGACCATCAGAGGATTGCATTACCAGGCAGTATCCACCCAGGTAAAATAAACTTATATATAAAAATATATATATAAAATCAAGCGCATAGTAGGATGTAGATATGGTAGCTGCTGGCACAAAAGGCACCTCGTGAACCTCCAGAGTAAATAATAAAGCATAAAAGTGCAGCGCTAATTAAACAATAGTTACACAATAATAGATCACATATGATTGTGGATCAGTAAAATGACTGCGTAAGTTCATCAGATGTGCTGAATAAGCATACAGTCTCCAACAAGTGAGGAGCCAGAAATAGTGAATATCAGAAAATAGCCAAGTAATGCACTAACCAGATAGCGCATGTTAAAGCGCATGGGACATTTAAGACCTGTCCCTGGTACTCAGCCACTGTATCACTGGAACAAGGCGGTGTCATCTATAGGGTGACCACTAGATGTCATCTGTCCGGGTGTATCCAGCCACTGTATTAATGGATCAGGAGGGTGTCATCTATAGGGTGACCACTAGATGTCATCGGTTCCAGGGGAAGCTGTATCACGGATCCAGGGATGTCACTTGCAGATGTGTTCTTGCTAGGCACAGCACCAGGACCTTCTGGATTCAGGCTCCCCAGAAATAAAGAGCCCGTGGAAAAAGGCCTCAAATAGTGTGATATCGTTTATTAGGTCAATAAGCAATCAAAAAAAGGACTTACTAACAAAGGTTCAGCTGCTCATAAACGGCCAGACCCGGAGGTACATGTACATAGGATAAACATAGCTTGGCACTTCCCTAACGCGTATCGTGTAAAACACACGGGGCAGGAAATACAGCATGTGTGTTTTTAAGATTGCAGAATCTTATTCCCATTAAGATTGCTGCAGAGCCAGCACTTGCATGTCCATGCATTCACATTACATGGAACAATGTCTGTTGGGCTTCTTTAAAATGGCCGCCGCGGACGCTACTGCGCATGCTGAAGATAGGTTCAACCTGTTTATCACTTTTTGTAGCGCTGCACTCCCTATTTTATTAATAGATGCTGCCTACTCAACACAATGATGACATACAGAACGCTCTCCGCCTGGTATAAACATATACCACTATTATATATCTTTCAATTACTGTAATGTTTAACTAGGTAACTCTTTTTTCTTGAAAAGGACCACTAAATCTGTGACAGGTCAGAGGTATACTTTAGCAATCTCCTAATTTATGATTTTAACCTCTACTTTGCGAACTTTACCATCACCACTGGGAATAGCTTTCATAATAGAAATTCGGAAGGATTTTTTTTATATCTTTTGTCTGTAGCTTTCATAATAAGACACATTGGCCATACATTGCTCTTTGCTGGAGAGTCTTTCAACAAAACAAGGTCTCCTACATGAACTTTGGTTTTCTCCTCTTTTTTTAGTTTCTCCCCTTTCCACTTTCTATTTTTTTGGGGGGGGGTTGACAGATACTCTTTCTTCCAGCATTTCCAGAATGTATCAGCAAGGTTCTGAACCTGCTTCCACTGACACATGTAAAGATCTTTTAAAGTGAACTCACCATGTGGTGCTAATGTTGCACAAGCCTTCTGAGTCAAGAGCATTGCTGACATAACAATTTCAGGTCTGTTGAGATGGAAACCAATGGCCTTGCATTAATTAAGACTGCAACTTTGGCCAACAAAGTAGTAAGGACTTCATGCAACAATCGAGTGTTTTTGTTTTGCACCAACATGGAGTCTAGAATACGTCTAGCTATGCCAATCATTCTTTTCCACACTCCTTCCATATGGGGTAAGTGGGGGGAACTGAAGGTCCAAGTGCATTTCTGACCTAGAAGGTAATTCTGGATCTCAGTATCTTTGAGTCTGTTTGGAGTTCCTTGCAGGCTCCTACAAAGTTTGTTCCTTTGTCACATCAGAATTGCTTCACTGGTCCATGGAGGGACAGGGATCTTCTCAAGGCAACAATGAAGCTTGAAGATTACATTGATTCAAGCACTTTCAAATGAACTGCTCTAGTACTTAAACAAGTAAACATCACAGCCCATCTCTTACTCTTTGCAGAGTGTGCCCTAGTATGACAAGATGTTATATTCCAAGGCCTGATTATATATCAAGACCTACATATGAGAATGGGGGGGGCTGTTGAAAGTCTGTCTAGTGGGAGATCTGACATTTTCCTTAGGCTGCCGTTGTTATAGATTTTAGGGAAGTTTTCTAGTTTCATCAACAGAGAATTCTCAATAGCTTCAGGGCTGCCATAACAGTCCTCTAATCTCTGCCATACCATTTTAACCCCAGCAGCTGGATTGTGAATGTGTGCAGACTTGACTCTCTTGGCTTGTCAAGAGGACTATGGTCTGAGCCACTTTGTTAGCAGATCTATAGTAGCTCCTCTCCAGCCATAAGACTGAGATCTCTGATGATACCTTAGAACGATGCCTTCAATGCCCAGTGGTTCTCGGGTAATCATCAAATGTTAGTAGCCTGGTGCTCACTAATTCTTGCCGAATTAGGTGCTTTGCTAGATCAGTTGTCCTTGAGGATCCTAATGGGCCATTTTTGAAGGAGGATAAATGATAACCTATGTCGAGTGATGGATGCTAAGGGTTAACATTGTCTTTGTTTTCTTGAAAGTGTACCCTTGGTGTTGGGACAGCTTCAGAGTTAATGTGGACAGTGGGGGACAGCACAGGCAGTACATATCTGGAGAGGGCGTTCGGTATGTCAAATCAGGAAACTGTGGGAATATGTTGAAGATAGGCTTGAAAGAAGCATACTTTGCCATAACTTGGTCTAGAGCATGGTTCTGTAACTATTCCTAAGTCCTTTTCACTGAATCGTGAGCTACTATTTCCTCAAGATCTTAGAGTGGATCTCCTTCTGAACCAACCATAGTTTTGTATACCACAGCTTCTGCTGATGCTGCTGCTGCTGCCGCCCTTTGACTCTGCAGCACATGCATACTAGCTTCTAGCTCTGCTTTTCTGCTGCAAGGAGTTGGCTCCTAATTCTGCTTCATCAAGTCAGCTTCTTTTTAAGCGTATAACACCTCTGCACACTTCTTCCGCCTTTGCTCTCTGAGGCCTGCAGAGTGACTCAAGATCTGCTGGAATGCACTGAATATCTGGAGCCAGACATGTGAGACCGGGTCTCTGAAGTTTGATGTGGAATGTCCACACTTCTAGATAGATCCATGATGTATGAACTAAAGTGGAGTATAGTTCCAAATACAGTTTTCATGTGGATTCTTTCACTTTCAAATGAAGCTCCTGTATACGTATGTTTTTTTTTTACTGTGAAGCTTCTCTATCTTCATCTGTATACAGACACCTTTTCACTGGTAAACTCCTCTGTCTTTGCCTGTATACAGTTCTCTTTTTACTGTGAAGCTCCTCTGTCTTTGCCTGTATACAGATAACTTTTTACTATGAAGCTTCTCTATCTTCGCCTGTATACATATGCCTTTTTACTATGAAGCTCCTCTGTCTTCGCCTGTATACAGATGCTTTTTTACTCTGCTGTCCTACTAATAGTTAGTCAGGAGCTAACAAAACTGACAGAAGCAGCGTTGTGTTTCATTCCAAAACTGTTTTTAGTTCTGTGAATAGTTCTGTAAAACTGCAAAACAATCACATAAACTGAAATTGCAATATATTTGTATACATGTCTCTCACAAATGTATGCAATGAATACATTTCTTGCAAACCACTACCTACAAATCACACTGAAAACATGTAAATGTGATCTAGCTATGTATGTGACTTATAAACACAATGGAACAATTTACAGGCATATGTGCATCAAAGGGAGGAAGAAGGCCTTCACTGGTATTCTTCTGGAAGCTAAATTGGAACTGCAATGGTAGATAGGAAATCTTTATTTTAATGAATACTTCCTGTTCTTGTTGAAGGGGAATAATAAGAACAGGTGCAGTTGCAGTGAACACCCAATAGATGGCTCTCTACTCAACACAATCATAATATACAATATGCAGAACAGGCAGAAATCAAAGAGTCTGAGGGGTGACAAAGCAGTAGTAATTCAAGATTAGACATTGTTACAGGTGAAAAGCACCATACATTAACATAGAACAATCTCAAAAGGTATTAAATTTGCAAACCTGTAGCAATGTCAGCTGAGGGGGAGCCAAGCCAGGTGTATCATGCCAACAGTGCCATATATTTGTACATTTTGGGGGGGAATTTCTGTGTTGATTTTTCTCTCAAATTAGAATGGAGTTTTTACTTTATATATTTAAAAATTATATAGAGTTTGGAATTAAAAGTACCTTTTCTGTGTTTGCAAATTAAACTAAGCTACTGTATGTAGTAGAATACCTTCCTTACAAGCTGAACTCAATGTAATATTAGTGTGATAGTGTGAGGCCCTGCCACTGTGTAAAAGTAGGCAAAAGGGACACATGGTTTGCATGAATACAGAGTGCGGGATTCCGGAATATTGATTTTGAGCGGATGTGTTTTTTATCTCCGGATTTTGGTATTTACATATTTGGTTCTGAAATTTGGAGACTTCAAAGAGCTTTGGGGGTCTGAGAAAGCTTGGCATGTCAAGAAATTCACTATCGAGAGGCCAGGGCATGGACCCATGCAGCAAGCTGTTGCAGTTGAAAGGACTACAGCTGGCAAAACACTATACAATTTTTTTGTTCAATTTCCTTTAGATTTACCTTCAACTATTTAGTGCAAGGGCCTGTCTGATTGCATACAAGTTGAAAGTGTTTAAGTTTGACCTCATATTATATGGTTTTGGTAAATCTAAAGGAATATCGTACAAGAAAATTGTATAATGTATGGCCAATGTATATCACAAATGTTATGCACTGGGGGGCTAAAAACATGCAAGCATCATACATTCTACTACATAGAATGAGAATAACTGGGGGAGTCAATGGTGAGAGAGAAGAGAGAGAGAGAGAGAATATTTTTTTTACAAATCATTAGTAACACCTCATCTGGAATATGCAGTTCAGTTTTGGGCACCAGTTTATAAAAAGGATGTTGGAGAACTAAAGAGAGTGCAGAGAAGGGCAACCAAGGTATAAGGACCTGAAATAAATAAATACATAAATAAGGTTGTAGAAGGTCGATGCTCATTTGACACTGAGAGTTCGCCCTCTAGGGCAGGTCTGAAACCAACAGCCACATAATTAATTGTTCACACTTCAGTTCCCTCCTTAGACCAATAGATACTATAATCTCCTCTTCCTCCTTTTCTTCTCCAAGGTGAGTAACCTGTTACAGGATGGGGGCACAGAGCATACCTTGTACCTCGCCATTCTTTCGTACATGTACACAGACACTTATTACATGAACTCCATACGCACTTGTGTAATGAAGTCATCTCGACATCTACACTTGTTGCAAGACCTTGCTCCATGACCACCCAGTACTAGTGCCTAGGTGGACCCTTTGCCACAGTGGATCCCAATATAGCATGTCTAACCATGAGGTGAGGGAGTTAAAGTGCACCTGTCCTCCCATCTCCAACAAGGGGCACTGTCACTAGCTTCCACCTCCAGAGAACTGATGTACTTAACTCAGATAATTTTCCCTTGTACAATGTCCTGTAACAGCGCAAGGCTGTTCAACCTGTAGGATTGCATGGCTTGGCTCCCAGTGTGAGGTTCACTAGATACACCAAGGTTACACTAGTAAAAGACATTCCTCTCAGTAAATTACACAACAACAACTTCTTGTTGAATAAAGTTCCATCTTACTGTAGTTTGGTTTCTTCACATATACATCACATTCTCTTTATTCACAATGAACACTGGTTTACAAAAGAAATTGCAAATGAATTCTGGCCCTATAATGGCAGTGCATAGGCTGTGTGTTCATGAGCTAACTGCCTCTAGTGGTGCATAGAAGGACAAAGGTGAAATAATTAGAAGCGGCGCTGCCCAAACCTGAAATTGGAGAATGTCCATAGCAACAAGCTCATACAAAAGAGGAAAAAGTCCATAGCTTCTCCACTCCACTTTAAGGAGCAGCTGCTTTGGGCCCTGCCTGCCGCTGCCACAGAACACCCGAGTGGCAGGCCCGGTATTCTAACATGGCGGTGGCGATGGGGGAATACTGGGCTGACTGGTCCATATTCGCTGCATAAGATGCACAGACATTTCCCCCCATTTTTTGGGGGGAAAAAAATGTGTCTTATGGAGCCAAAAATATGGTATTTAATACTGTGAATTTAGGCACCACAAAATGTTTTGACCTTTTTTCAGCGAATATATTATGTTCCAAAGTTGATTTCTTGATTTTAAAATGGCTGCCGGAGATCCTGGTCAAAATGGGACCTAGTACAAGAGATTAGATACTGTACCACTGCAATATTTTGAGAACTTTTTTAAGCAAATAAATTACAGTAAAATGTAATGTTTAATTTTTCTTTTTTTAAATCATTTTTAGAAGGATGAATAAAGGGTTACAGTGTTTACTTTAAAATCATATGTTTACATACTGTATGTCATAGGGAAGCAACATATAATATGATAATACAGATTCAGGCACATAAGAAAGAAATTATGTGAAATTTCAGGGAGTGATAGTTCATGAAAAATCTAACTTTTTGAGAGGGTTGCATAGTAACGATTGGTAGGGGAGAGGGAAGTTAGATAAGAGGGAGATGGGAGGGAAGAGAGAGAAAGAGACAAGAACATAACAAAGTGCTAAGAATAAGGTCAAAGAACATTGGCCAGAACAACCACAACAATAACAACCAGTCAAATAAGTTGAATATGCACAATAGTGTGCCAAATTAAATATTGGATTTATGAATATTGCATTTCTAAACATGCAGACCAAAGGTAATAATATTAAATATAGAAGTAATTTTTAAAGCTACCATCCTTTCCACAGAGTATTGTACATTCAAGTAAATAATATTGTCCAATAATCCTGAAAATGTGAGCTGAGAGGTAGCATGCACAAACATGATACAAGTCAAATTTTTCAGTGGGACCCAAGAAAGCTGGCAAATGAACTGGTGGTGAAACAACAAGAAGCGCACCAACCTTGTGCATTACCTCAGTAACGAAAATTTATTAAATGAAGGAAAAGTACTCACAAACAGCGAATAAAAATAGGCATGTAAGTCCACCCAGGGACTTCAAAGGTAAGAGAGGCCAGCGCGAATCCCATCATGGGTATAGGTACTCAGTCCAGCTGACGCGTTTCGAAGGTCATGCCTTCTTCCTCAGAGCTGACTGGACTGAGAGTGTATGCTCCCATTTATGCCCACAGACTAAAATAGGACCCTCCCAAATGGGTTGGGCTGTCCGGGGCAGGGGGGAGGGGCCCGGGTGTCAACAAAGTGCAATAATTAATCAATGGTCATCCAGATAAATACAACCATAAAATTAATAACATTAAAATAGATAAATATAAAATGTATATAGATGGTAAATAATACATAATACCTTAAAAAGTGCAGCTTATAAATACAATAGTAGAAACAATTTTAAAATTGGTGTGTTATTAACATTAGACTGATCGTCGGATGCATACAATTAGAGATGAGCGAATTATTCAAAAAATTTGGTTCGGCTGATTCGCCGAATTCGCCGAATAAATTCGCTTCGAGCAGAATATATTCGCTGCGAATTTAACTTATAAAAAGGGTGTTTCTAGGCTTCAGAGAGCCTTTATATTAGTGCAGAACACTGTACCTTTAATTTAAATGCCCTTGGAGTCTGCTGGGGAAGAGAAATAATACTGTCAGTCAGTATGACATGCAGATGAGTGCCGTCGATCTTAGAATCACCGCACACTTCACTCATTTGGGCAGTCACGGGGCCAAAACCAGAGTGTGGAGCCACAGTGTGGCGGTGGAGGCAGCAGCAATGGGAGGCCATACAGCACCCTATGACAAAATGGAACCCACCAGCAGTGTGAGGAGACCTGAAAGTGGCACATGGCAGAGTGTGGCGATGGAGACAGCAGCAATGGGAGGCCGTACAGGGACCCATGACACACTCTGGACCTGGCAGCAGCATGAGGAGGCGGTACAGGGGCCCATGACAGATTAAGGGCCTGGCAGCAGCATGAGGAGTCGGTACGGGGGCCCATGGCAGATTACGGGCCTGGCAGCAGCATGAGGAGGCGGTACAGGGGCCCATGGCAGAGTGGCGGAGCGTAAGCAGCTAAAATTGAAGGCCATACAGAGGCCTATGTTAAAAAGTCCCCCCAGCAGCAGCGTGGGGAGACGACTATCAAGAGTCCAATGGCAGAGTGGCGGAGCAGAAGCAGCTTCAATTGAAGGCCATACACAGGCCTAGGTTAAAAAGTCCCTCACAGTTAATTCCAATAACGAACTCTACTTCTCCGTGCAATCTACTTACGAGACCCTGGGCAGGTAAGGGTCCAATTTGTGGTAGAGACTGGTTTTGTTCAGCCATGCTTGAGCGAGTAATAACAGGTCTGTGCTGCCCTTTGGTGTCTGGCTTAATGCGCACAACACTGAACGTCCCAGCGTTTGTCAACGATTTGCCGTTAAGTGATGCAAACCCGCTGAACCAAGTTCATGAGGAGCCGG
>CATNWA010003257.1:0-19346 GCA_951230385.1 Staurois parvus
TGCAAAAAGGGCAAAACTGTGATGGTCACGGGGGTTTTTGCTACATGATACCCACGGACAAATAAAAGACCACCAGAAGTTACCAAACAAATAGACTAAACAATGAGTCTTTGTGTTGCAATACTGTTGCCCAAAGACACATTCACAATCTGAATACGTAAGCACTCCTGCCAGGAGCTTTCTTTACAGAGAGATTGCAATGCTAACGTGGCGTGAACTGCTGGAAACAGGAAGGCAAAGTTCACGTGACCACTTAACAGGGCATGCCATGTCAAGCATAGCCTGCATTTGCCAAGTGCCCCCAAAAACTATTAGGAAGAGTACACTGAGCCAGAAGGCATATTTGAACACTTCAAATTGGTATTCAATTGGTTTTTTTTCATTTTTTATTTTATTATTATTAATCAGTCCCCAGTTGTTTATGCCATAAATTTGCTAGTTGTGCAATGGCATATTTGGTACATTGTGGACAGGACCTGACACTGAAGCCCTCCAGTGACTGAGAGCTTGTCGCTGGGTCCCTGGGTGCATCAGTCTTTGCCCAGTCTTCCTTCAGGTCATGTTCTCCCTCAGTGGCAGCATTGACCGTCACTCCCGCCATACAGGCACACGATACATTACAGCTGACAAACGAGGTACACATTTATGACAGAAGAGAGCAATGAGTTTTCAAATAACGTTGTAGGTTTCTAGGTCTGATGATTGTTCTTCATGGTTGTATCCCAACAAAGAGGTGAATATAACACAACAAACACTTTTCTCCTGCACTAGGAATGGACGCAGTAGACCCAATAGGAATGTTCTGGAATTTTCTGGAATATTAACTGCCTGCTGCCCTCTACAGACCGGGGGTGGTCCAATATACACTAAATGCAAATGGAGAAACAAAAAAAGACGCACTGACCTAGTGCATTATCCTTTAAAAATGTTTATTGAAGGAACAAAGTATCATACTCACAATAGACATAAAAAACACAGGCATGTAAGACTGAACAAGATGTATGATCCAAACAGCATCTGAGTCCATACGATGGAACCCTGGATGACCAACTGGCTAACACACGCGTTTCGAGGGCACAATCTTTTCCTCAGAGCCAGAGGTTTGTTTGTTTTTGTCCTTTGTATCCAGATTTCCCGATCTTTGAAGAGGGCTGCTGCACCTCTTCGTTTGGCATTCTGTAATTTCTTCCAGTGTCTGCATGAGGATTGAGCGCTGGTTTTGTTTGATTTTGGATTACAGCTGCTTGACGCTCTCAACTGAACTGTAATGCCAACAAATGGGCTGGTGTCATGCAGATCAAACAGAGGTTAAAGATGGCCGCTTCCTTGGCTGGAAGAGATAGGATGGTTTCCTATTGTCCTTATGACAGCGATCTCTTCTAAACTTCCTGTTCAGATGACGGGGAAAGACAGAACAGTCCTGGACAACAAATCTCTATTTAGGATAGGAGTTCCAATCTTTCCCCTACTTCATCCAAACATGAAAAAAAGTTTTGACCATAGATAGGCTTTAAAGTAACTGGCCTTTGGTAGAGAATCTTAACACATAATATTCGATATCAATAATAGAAGGGATGTGCTAACCAATAATAAAGTGTCAAAAAAATTCCAAACAAAAATAAAAATATAAACTAAAAGTAAATATATAAAAATAATATCCACAATTCTTATATAAAGTCAAACCCACCATAAAGTAAATCAATGTATTAAATCTGTATATAAATAAAATAATGTCCAACAATTCTTGTATAAATTCCAATACCATAAAAGATATCACAATGTAGCAATCTTGTAAAAATAATTGACACTGTGAATAAAAATCCACCACCGCATGAATTAAATAAACTACAAGAGCGATATGCTGATCAAATTATAAAATCAGCAGAATCGCTATTGCTCTGGGAGCTATATGATCTGTTTGAAGTATCCAAAAGTATGGGAGCAATACTCTTCAATCAGCCAGAATGGATAAAAAGGAACTTTAAATATCAAATGAACCTCCTCTCTCTCTCCATGAATAAGGCAATGCTCGGGGAATTTGAAAAGAAATATAATAGTGCAGTACGTTCTTTAAACACAGGCTTTATTAAATGTCAAATAAAAAACCACAAAAAAGGTGTCCCAAGCCGACACCAGCCCCTGTCAATACCCATGACGAGCTCGTTCACCGCGGTGATCCAGCCCGACAGCTCGAGGAACCGTCCTGATGTCACATCCATTAAGCCCCCACCTACGCGTTTCATCATTCGACGTCCTCAGGAGCGGAATGGATGTCAGATGTCAGCTCATTCATTTATCTCCCACTCAGTCTGCATTTTTTGCTCATTAAGGCATAAAATTTAGAACGGCATTCTGTCAACACAATACCGCTCAATCTTTGCAATATTCGTTCAATAATGAAATGACTGAATATACTAAATGCCTATAACCTCTAGATTAATTTAAACGGGGACTAACACAGAAAAAAAATATAGGAAGGGGGGGAAAATGACAACGCTATCACTAGCATATAAAAATATTATGACATTATACATAAAAAATATAAAAAAAACTTATATCCAAAATAAAATACAAAATACCCTCAAAAATAAAAATGTTAAAATTAAAAGTTAAAAAAAAAAATTATACATTTAACCATTAGCCACCCGGGCAATGGCCAAATTGCGTTGTGCAAAATCCATTAGCGTTCCAGGTGGACACCATATGGCGTCCTCCGGGCATGCACAGTTTGTGCGCCTTATAGAGCTGCGTAGTGGCGATCTGTCACTGCCATAGTGCCATTACCTCGGACATGGCGATGACAGATCTGAGAAACCGGCCCCACCCGATTGCCGATACCATAGACCTGCTGTGACCAATCCGTTTTTTTGACTAACTTTTGATCGCTTTCTGAGGTGCATTTGGGATATAATAGAGTTTCTTTGGATTGCGGATTGTGGTGGTTTATATAAGGATTTATTCTACTTATGAAGGGCGGTGTCCCTTTCCCTTAAATAAAATTTACAGTGCCTCCAGCCCGTTAAAATACAGCAAATATTTAATGAACCAATATTTTGGACACCTTAATAATTTGATCACCACTTATTATTAAACCTTGAGTCCTTTTAGCCAGTATGATTTCGTACCATATACACAAAAATTGTCTTATAATAATTTATTTATAAAATAAAATATATAAATTTATTTATGTACAAAAAATTATATAGATAATTAACCAAAACGCAAAAGACTGGTGATGAATGGATACTGGTACACACGATCAAAGATATACTATACCAATATTTATACACCAAACAATTATTTCTAAATAATGATAATAAAGGTTACAATAAAATTTAGTGATATAATGGTAATTTAGAGTATTTCAGAGGTTATTTCTCCAAAAACGTGGCCATAGAAAATGGGAAAAATATTCCCTGATAAAATTTTACTCTAACCAATATTAATTATTTATGCAATATTAAATTTTTAATATGACACCAAACAATTTCTAGCAGTAATACATGGATCTCTCATGGATCTCTCTATCTATATATGAACACCCAGTGCAGTTATTATCACTCTAATATTAATTCTTATCACTCTAAGCAACAGAGGAAATATGCAATACAATATTAGATCTAAACAGTCTCACCACACCCAGAACCTTGGGTTATGACGCCTCCCCAGTGGATTCAGCTGACAATGGAAACGCCTTCAGGGATGACCGCAGGGCAAGTGATCGAGATAGTGCAATAGGTAGTGATGTTGGAAAAATGTAAGAAGCTAGAGGTACAGAGATTTAGAAGTTTAGTAAAAGTTTTTTAAAAGTTTGAAAGGATTAAGTAGTGGTTCTTCAAGGTGGGATAGATTTCAGCCAAATCAGATTTCTTCAGCTTTTCAGATCTCCTTTGGTAGATTTTTTTTTCTTAGCTTGCTCTTTTTTTTGTGTGTGTTTCTCCTCTAAAATGAGGTTGCATGGCTTTTTTTATACCATCCAAACCATTGTTCTAAAAGACCCTCCCAACAGGCTTTTTGATTGGCTGGTCAAGAAGTGTATGTACCTAAGCTATCTCTCACCTGTCCACTAGGGGGCAGTCAGGGATCACAAAACAATTGAGTATTTATGATGACTCATACCTCGGGTGGAACCCAAGGTGATTTTAGGTATTAAATAGACGTCTCATCCCAAATATATATTTGATTATACCTATAATGTCCTGGATAGGAACCATAGAAGATATATTTGTGTATTCGCAGTTATTCATTTCCCTGAGGTTTAAAACTTGGGTGAAAACATTTGCTTTCTGATAGAAATATACAACTGATAACCAATTCACAATATATCTTACTTTTCACCATTTATTATACTCAATTTAGTGGTATACAATCCCCAACCAACTCTGCTGAATATATTTTTGTTTGAGAAAGAGTGTGATTAATGTGTCTTAAATTTTTAATGTCTTTGTGGGTAAAAATATAAGTTAAAATGATTTCACCTTTTGGTCTTAAGAATGACACAGGAAACCGCTGTATTTACTTGTCCTTTGTTAAGAAAATAGGGTAAATTATAAACC
The DNA here is from genome assembly GCA_951230385.1 of Staurois parvus. Taxonomy (NCBI): domain Eukaryota; kingdom Metazoa; phylum Chordata; class Amphibia; order Anura; family Ranidae; genus Staurois; species Staurois parvus. Next base: position 4,557 of record CATNWA010003257.1, read on the forward strand.
AGTTGTCTTTGTAGCCTTCTTTTTTGAGAAGTCTGTTGGCTTATCACTCTCTCCAAGGTTTTGTACATTAATTCTCAGACTTACAAGTATGGTCTTACGTATTGTTAATTTGGTCATTGTGGTGACTCACTGTTTGGAAGTCCAACGTTGTATTTGACTGTCTAATTAACTTTTTGTAGGTGCAATCTCCTCAACTCCAATAGATGCCCAAAATAGCATTTTGTTGAGAATATATTTTTTAGCTAGTCTTATAGTCACCAACATAAGCTCTCAGGATTGTCTGTCTTGGGACCACCTGTAGATATTCAAATAGTCTATTGTCTCTGGAAAGTTACCCCTTCTATTCATTGTGCATGTGATTTCACTAGAAGGTCATTTGAATTCTAACCAAGAAAAGTTAACCCTTAACAGATGGCTGGGCTTGTGGCTGTTGGAATAGAATTATGTTTTTGATAAATAGTCCCCAAAAGTCACTACAGGATATATTTTTTGGAGTTACAGTTGTGTCGTATCTATACGTTTGTCATTGCCTGTATTGGATGCTGGGATTTATTTTCAGTCACTCCATACTTGTTTTGGAAATATATATGGTAAACACTGATATAGTTTACTATCTCTAAAATATTAATACGTCAATATATAAGACAGGTTAATATTTGAAGAATATTTCTTCTAATATTAGAACAGAGATATGAATATCTATTTATGTGTCTAATGAGAACGGTACATGATTATATAGATATAATGGTTCTGTTTGATTGGTGTCTCTCCCAGCTAGAGATATGTTTGTTTGCACTTACAGACACACAGATCTGTTGATTATACATATTTCCTATTGTGGTTGTGTGTTTGGAGTACTGAGATTCATTCTAGCTACTCCATATTTTGGCTCTGAAATATATATAATAAGCATTAATATAAGCCACTATTTTGTTAAAAATATTAGAAGGGTATTATATAGCTCTTTGTCCCTTTAAATATTAGAATATACGGACGTAATGTTCTATTTTAAATTACTCTTGATCTTTGAAATTAGTTATATGCTTGGCGGTGTAGTGTTTTCTTAAATATATAATTATTTTTTTTAACTTTTAATTTTAATATTTTTATTTTTCAGGGTTTTTGTATTTTATTTTGGATATAAGTTTTTTTGTATGTATAATGTCATATTTTTATATGCTAGTGATAGCGTTTTCATTTCCCCCCTTCTCCCCTTTTTTTCTGTGTTCCAATGTTTATCTAGAGGTTATAGGCATTTAGTATATTCACAGTCACTCAATATTGAACGAATCTGCAGAGATCGAGCGGTATTGTGTTGCCAGAATGCCGTTCTGATTAGTTTTACTGAGCCCGCAATGCAGACTGAGTGGGAGATATAATGAATGAGCTGACGTCTGACATCCATTCCGCTCCGTGAGGACGTCGAATGATGAAACGCGTAGGGGGGCTTAATGGATGTGACGTCAGGACGTTCCTCGAGGCTGTCGGCTGGATCACCGCGGTGAACGAGGCTCGTCCTGGGTGTTGACAGAGGCGGTTTATGCTGGTGTCGGCTTGGACACCTTTTTTGTGAGTTTTTATTTGACATTTAATAAAGCTTATGTTTTAAAGAACGTACTGCACTATTATATTTTCTTTCAAATTCCCCGAGCATTGCCTTATTCATGGAGAGAGAGAGGAGGTTCGTTTGATATTAAAGTTCCTTCATCCATTCTGGCTGATTGAAGAGTATTGCTCCCATACTTTTGGATACTTCAAACAGATCATCGCTCCCAGAGCAATAGCGATTCTGCTGATTTATAATTTGATCAGCATATCGCTCTGGTGAGTTTATTTAATTCATTCGGTGGTGGATTTTCTTCACGGTGTCAATTATTTATACAAGATTGCTACATTGTTTATCTCTTTATGGTGGTTGGACTTTATATAAGAATTGTGGATATTTATTTTTATATATTTAGTTTAGTTTATATTTTTATTTTTGTTTGGAATTATTTTTGACACTTTATTATTAATTAGCGCATCCCTTCTATTATTGATTACTTATACCTATTGGGCTAAGGTTTGCAGCTGAATTGGAGATACAGTTGTTTGGGGCTTTTTCTTAGTTATTATTACATTATAATATTCGATAGTTACCTGATCTGACCCAAGATGGCAACTGAGTTCCGCTTCAAAATCGGATTAATTTTCAAGCTGTTTGGTTTGGAACAATAACTAAATACATACTGTACAGTTAGAACTTGTAATGCCTGCAGCTTCCTTTAACAACCCTATATTTACACAGCTTTTGTATGCTCTGCTGAATACTCAATAAAACCTTTGTAATCACTGCAGAATATCTTCTCTTCTAAAAGTTAACCTGTCCATAAAGAAATACAGGGAAGCCATTGCTGACTTCCCTGTGGAAATGCTAGTTATTTTAGACTACGTTTGCATCACTGGGGTTGATTTACTTAAGGTAAAAATATTGTGCACTGCAAGTGCAGCTGCTTTACATCCGAGGGGAAGCTCGGAAATGAGGAAAAGCTCTGCTGATTTCTTTCATCCAATCGTGCAAGAAAAAAATGCTGTTTTCTTTTTATTTTACTTTCATGTTCCCCTCAGATCTAGACTAACTGCCCTTTTGTGCACTTCCAGGTGCATTTGCACAGCCTATTTACTTTTATTAACTGTTTCCCGTCTGCCCTATAGCAGAAGTACTGCTACAGGGCGGCACTGGTGCGCAAAACCACATGATTTCGCATTTACAGGTAGGGGACGTGTGCGCCCTACCCACGCCGCCATTTGTGGCTGCCAATCACTGTGTCCCAGCCGATGATTACTCGCCGGCACCAAGTGATTGCTGAGCATCTCCAACGGAGGGGAGAACTGGTAGTAAACAAAACAGCCATGCAAAGAAGTGTGGTTACAGTGAAGCACAAACACAGCCCCACAGTAAAACACACACAGCACACAGTTAATCCTTTGATTGCCCCACATGTTAACCCCTTCCTGTCCAGTGCCATTAGTACAGTGTCATTAGTACAGTGTCAGTGCTGTTTATTAGCACTGATCACTGTATTGGTGTCCCTGGGGATGACAGTGACACAAAGTCAGTTCCCCCCAGTGTTAGCATGCCTGCCGCAGTCCCGCTATAAGTCGCTGATCACCGCCATTACTAGTAAAAATAAAAAAAAATTAAAAAAAAATCTCAGTATATATACCGCCATTTGTAAATTCTATAACTGTCACGTAAACCAATTAATTTACACATATTGGGATTTTGTATTAGCAAAGACTTGTAGCAGAATACATATTGGCCTAAATTTACGATGAAATTAGATTTTTCAAATTTTTTTACTGGACGTTTAATAGCAAAATATTGTTTTTTCTCTCAAATTTGTCGGTATTTTTTATAGTGCAAAAAAAAACCCCAAAAATGCAGAAGCGATAAAATACCACCAAAAGAAAGCTCTATTTGTGGGGGAAAAAATGACGTAAATTTAATTTGGGTGCAGCGTTGCATGACCGCGCAATTGTCAGTTAAAGTAACACAGCGCTGTAATACAAAAAATGGCCTGGTCAAGAAGGGGGGTAAATCCTCTGGAGGGCAAGTGGTTAAATTAACCCCAAAGTGTATCTAAGGCCTGAATATTTTTTTTTTTTAATTTTGGATAGCATAAGGAAGGATTAGCTACAGTATTTGAAGCTGCTGACTTTTAATTTTTTTTTAAAAACAAAGTTCCTCTTAAAATGAACAATGCTGTTGCTGTGATCTCATGAAAATGTGGCTGTCAGCTGATCCAATGGCTTCTATACATTCTGAGTCAGTATTCTGGAACAAATGTGCAGCCTTGAATTCTGACTACACCTGCTGTATACATAATTTGGGTCAGTGGTTCCGGAGGTATTGAAGCTGTAAACTGCTGTGTTTTATATACAGTTGTGTTCAAAATAACAGCAGTGTGTTGAAAAAAGTGAATAAAGCTCAAAATCCTTCTAATAGCTTTTATTTCCATACACACAAATGCATTGGGAACACTACACATTCTATTCCAAATCAAAACATGAAGAAAAATATATCAAATTTGTGTTGTTTCCTCTAAAAAAAATTGAAGAAAAGTGAATATTAGACTGTTCAAAAAAAATAGCAGTGTTTGTATTCTTCTTTACAAACTCAAACATTCACTATATAAACTGAAAAATGTTTGAAGATTTTGCTTTCCTTTGAATCACTTAATGAATATTTTGTTGTATAAGCACTGTTTCTGAGAACTGCTGTACATCTGTGTTGCATGGAGTCACCCAACTTCTGGCACCTGTGAACAGGTATTCCAGCCCAGGATGATTGGACTACATTCCACAGTTCTTCTCTATTTCTTGGTTTTGCCGCAGAAACTGCATTTTTTATGTCACCCCACAAGTTTTCTATTGGATTAAGATCCGGGGATTGGGCTGGCCACTCCATAACGTCAATTGTTGGTCTGGAACCAAGATGTTGCACGTTTACTGGTGTGTTTGGGGTCGTTGTCACCATGCTTTACTGTCTTCACAGTGTACTGTGGCTTGAGTTCAGTGTTTGGGGGTCGTCTGACAAACTGTCTCCGGCTACTAGACCCAAAAAGAACAATCTTACTTTCATCAGTCCACAAAATGTTGTGCCATTTCTCTTTAGGCCAGTCAATGTGCTCTTTGGCAAATTGTAACCTCTTCAGCACATGTCTTTTTTTCAACAGTGGGACTTTGCGGGGGCTTCTTGCAGATAGCTTGGCTTCACATAGGCGTCTTCTAATTGTAACAGTACTCACAGGTAACTTTAGACCTTCTTTGATCTTCCTGGAGCTGATTGTTGGCTGAGTCCTTGCCATTTTGGCTATTCTTCTATCCATTCGAATGGTAGTTTTTCGCTTTCTTCCACGTCTTTTAGGTTTTGGTTGCCATTTTAAAGCATTTGCGATCATTTTAGCTGAGCAGCCTATCATTTTCTGCACTTCTTTATATGTTTTCCCCTCTCCAATCAACGTTTTAATCAAGGTACGCTGTTCTTCTGAACAATGTCTGGAACGACCCATTTTCCTCAGAATTTCAGAGAGAAATGCACTGTAACCAGGATGTACAACGTTTGCTGCCTTCCTTCCTTAAATAAGGGCAATAATTGCCACCTGTTTTTCAAAGAATGAATGACCTCACTAATAGAACTTCACACTGCTATTATTTTGAGCATGCCCCTTTCAATTAGTGATTCAATTACACAGAATCAGCAGCATGCATGTCATGACTGTTGGGTCTGTTGGATTTCTATTACTCTACTACACCTGCTAGTAAATTATTTGCCATGTAGAAATATCATTTCTACCAAAAACAGTGATTGATCAGGTTAGTGATGTCTGACTGCTATTATTTTGAACACAACTGTACTTAGTTCTGTATCCTAGCATTACAGTGTCTGTCTGGGCAAAATCAATAACTACCCAGAAATCCCAAGCAGAGTTGTCAGCCCTCTCTGAGTTCTCCCCTGTTGCATTAAGAACACTTCCCCATTTCTCATTCTCATTTGGGGTAGTGCTCTATAGTCCAATATGGGCAACCTCAGGCACTGCTGACAGCACTGTTTGAGATTTCAGTGCAGCAGAGGCAGCATAGTCAGCTCATTACAGGGATTTAGGAGCTCAGTAGGTTTCTGGCAGGATCAATAGGTATTTTTGAAGGGACAAAATATGGGGAAATATTAATGTATTGCAGAGATGTAGAAAATATGTTTATTTTAGTTTGCCTAGACATACAGTTGTGTTCAAAATAATAGCAGTCAGATATCACTAACCCGATCAATCACTGTTTTTGGTAGAAATAATATTTCTACATGGCAAATAATTTACTAGCAGGTGTAGTAGAGTAATAGAAATCCAACAGACCCAACAGTCATGACATGCATGCTGCTGATTCTGTGTAATTGAATCACTAATTGAAAGGGGCATGTTCAAAATAATAGAAGTGTGGAGTTCTATTAGTGAGGTCATTCATTCTTTGAAAAACAGGTGGCAATTATTGCCCTTATTTAAGGAAGGAAGGCAGCAAATGTTGTACATGCTGGTTACAGTGTATTTCTCTCTGAAACTGAGGAAAATGGGTCGTTCCAGACATTGTTCAGAAGAACAGCGTACCTTGATTAAAACATTGATTGAAGAGGGGAAAACATATAAAGAAGTGCAGAAAATGATAGGCTGCTCAGCTAAAATGATCACAAATGCTTTAAAATGGCAACCAAAACCTGAAAGACGTGGAAGAAAGCGAAAAACTACCATTCGAATGGATAGAAGAATAGCCAAAATGGCAAGGACTCAGCCAACAATCAGCTCCAGGAAGATCAAAGAAGGTCTAAAGTTACCTGTGAGTACTGTTACAATTAGAAGAGGCCTATGTGAAGCCAAGCTATCTGCAAGAAGCCCCCGAAAAGTCCCACTGTTGAAAAAAAGACGTGCTGAAGAGGTTACAATCTGCCAAAGAGCACATTGATTGGCCTAAAGAGAAATGGTGCAACATTTTGTGGACTGATGAAAGTAAGATTGTTCTTTTTGGGTCTAGTGGTCGAGACAGTTGTCAGACGACCCCAAACACTGAATTCAAGCCACAGTACACTGTGAAGACAGTGAAGCATGGTTGCGCCAGCATCATGATATGGGGATTTCTACATACTACGGTGTTGAGCCTATTTATCGCATACCAGGGATCATGGATCAGTTTGAATACATCAGAATACTTGAAGAGGTCATGCTGCCTTATGCTGAAGAGAAATGCCCTTGAAATGGGTGTGTTTCAACAAGACAACAACCCCAAACACACCAGTAAAACGTGCAACATCTTGGTTCCAGACCAACAAGATTGACGTTATGGAGTGGCCAGCCCAATCCCCGAATCTTAATCCAATAGAAAAACTTGTGGGGTGACATAAAAAATGCAGTTTCTGAGGCAAAACCAAGAAATAGAGAAGAACGTGGAATGTAGTCCAATCATCCTGGGCTGGAATACCTGTTCACAGGTGCCAGAAGTTGGTTGACTCCATGCAACACAGATGTACAGCAGTTCTCAGAAACAGTGCTTATACAACTAAATATTCATTAAGTGATAAAAAGGAAAGCAAAATCTTCAAACATTTTTCAGTTTCTATAGTGAATGTTTGAGTTTTGTAAAGAAGAATACAAACCCTGCTATTTTTTTGAACAGTCTAATATTCACTTTTCTTCAATTTTTTTTAGAGGAACAACACAAATTTATATTTTTCTTCATGTTTTGATTTGGAATAGAATGTGTAGTGTTCCCAATGCATTTGTGTGTATGGAAATAAAAGCTATTAGAAGGATTTTGAGCTTTATTAACTTTTTTCAACACACTGCTATTATTTTGAACACAACTGTACATTCTGGGCTATCACCTTTGTTTGACATGTAGTAGATTTACTCACACTGGTGATGCCTTGCAAATGACATGGTCTATTACTCCCTTTATTTCCATAAGGTCTGTTACTTTTTAGTACATACACTATATTGCCAAAAGTATTGGGGCACCCCTCCAAATCAATTGGATTCAGTGTTCCAATCACCTCCATGGCCACAGGTGTATAAGAAATAAGCACCTAGGCATGCAGACTGCTTCTACAAACATTTGTAAAAGAATGGGTCGCTCTCAGGAGCTCAGTGAATTCAAGTGTGGTACCGTGATAGGTTGCCATCTGTGCAATAAGTCCATCTGTGAAATTTCCTTCCTACTATATATTCCACAGTCAACTGTTAGTGGTATTATAAGTGGAAGCAACTGGGAACAACAGCAACTCAGCCACAAAGTGTAGGCCCACGTAAAATGACAGAGTGAGGTCAGTGCATGCTGAAGCACACAGTGTGCAGAATTCCCTAACTATCTGTAGAGTCAATAGCTAAAGACCTCCAAACTTCATGTGGCCTTCAGATTATCACAATAACAGTGTGTAGAGAATTGGTTTCCATGGCCGAGTGGCTGCATCCAAGGTTTACATCATCAAGTGTAATGCAAAGCGTTGGATGCAGTGGTGTAAAGCACACCATCATTGTTCTGGACTCAGTGGAGCAGTGGAGACGTGTTCTCTGGAGTTGACGAATCACGTTTCTCTGTCTGGTAATCTGATGGACGTGTCTGGGATTGGATTGGGTTTCCAGAAAAATGGTACTTGCTTGACTGCATCATGCCAAGTGTAAAGTTTTGGAGGGGGGGATGTGGTGTGGGGTTGTTTTTCAGGGGTTGGGCTTGGCCCCTTAGTTCCAGTGAAGAGAACTCTTAAGGTGTCAGCAGGCCAAGATATTTTGAGTGGAGGGGCTTGACTGGCTTGCGCAGAGTCCTGACATCAACCCGATAGAACACCTTTGGGATGTATTAGAGTGAAGACTGCGAGACAAGTCTTCTCATTAAACATTAGTGCCTGACTTCATAAATGTGCTTCTGGAAGAATGGTCAAACATTCCAATAGACACACTCCTATACCTTGTGGACAGCCTTCCCAGAAGAGCTGAAGCTGTTATAGCTGCAAAAGGTGGGCCCACTCAATATGGAACCCTACGGACTAAGACTGGGATGCCATTAAAGTTCATGTGCGTGTAAAGGCAGGCGTCCCAATACTTTTGGCAATATAGTGTATATTTGACCCACCCAGCTACAACAGTTCCTCCCTCTGCAGACATCCTGCTTTACCATTGCCTGTACTTATATAAAGGAAATCATTATGTAAACACAGTTTATGACATCATTACCGATAGGACAGGACATTCAACCAACAATCCACTTCCAGTGTCTGGTATTGCAATGAATCATTGTTTTCATCTCAGCAGATGGTCTGGCCAGTAACCATCCCCAATATTTTTTTCATCCATTCTGTACTGCCTGGATAAGGGAGCATTGATTGTAAAAGCCCCACACGACTGTTACTAAATGTTGCTTTAAAAGTAAATCTTCGTGGCAATACAAATACTATAGTAAGTAAACTTGAACTATTGTAATGATAGCAGTGCAGGCCCTATCACATGCACTAAAAAGATATCTAAACTTTTCAAGGATAGGAATTGTCATCTACTGTTTAGAGGTCAGCACCCTGACAAAGTCTACAAGTGCTAGACAAAGTATATTGGCATCTTACCAGCATGATAAAGTCTACCGTCCATGACACATGCTATACTGGAGGACCACTATATCATCAATATAGATTATTGTAAAGCATCAATATGTACTGTAAGATGCAACTTGTACTGTGAATTCTAGGATTCACATTGAAGTGACGGATGATGTGTGTGGGAGGATATAAAGGGTTCAAGCATTGACCTGCTGTTGGCAGAAACTGTGAATTCACCTGTACTAAGTGTGTAACAGGTTTTGATGGTTATAAATGCTTTGATAAATAATCAATTTATTTTCTGATTAATCTTGTCCGAGTTTGGGCTGAATATGTACATTCAGCCCAAACATTGAAAAAGTTTCACACTTGTGGTATCCCCATACTAAGGAGTAGCAGAATGTGTTTTTGTGGTGAAATTATGCCCATGCTGTGTGTGAAAAATGTCTTAATAAATTGATAACTTTGTTTTAAAAACTTTTTTGCATTTTTCAAAAACCTTTGGGAAAAAAATGAAGTCTTTGAAAGACTCACCATGCCTCTAAAAAGTACCTTGGGTATTTACTCTCCACAATATGGCCATTTTGTGGTGTTTCCAGTGTCCTGGTGCTCCAAGGCCTCCAAAAATGTAATAGGTTGTCAGGAAGTTAGGTGCCTAATTTATAGAACTAGAAAGTGTGAAGGTGCTAACTGAATGTTGGGCTAAGCTAAAGAATTCTCACATGTGGTATTGCCATACTTGGGAGAAGTAGAAGAATGGTTTTTTTGGTTTGTGCATTTTAAATATGCATATTCTGTTTGTTAGTATTTATCTTATTAATTGACAACTTTGTGTAAAAAATAGATTTTTATTTTCTTTCTGCATTTTCCAAAAACATGAAACAAAAAAAAATTATTTTCAAAAGACTCACTATGCCTTTCTGAAAATACCTTTGGATGTTTGCTTTTCAAAATGTGGTAATTTTTTAGGTGTTTCTCTTGTCCTGGCAATTAAGGGACTAAAAAAATATACTGCAAGTAGTCGTGAAATTAGACACATACCGTAATTGTGATTTTGTCTCAAACATGGGTAACCCCATACTCAGGAGGAGTAGCAAAATGTGTTTTGGATGTAATTGCAATTATGCCGTGTGTGATAAAATAATTAACAACTTTTTGTAAAAAGTTTTCTAATTTCTTAATTTTCCCAACAAATTAGAAAAAATTACAACTCCAAAAAACTCACCATGCCTACAAAACACCCTGGACTGTCTACTTTCCAAAAAGGTGTAATTTTGGGGAATGTTTACTGTCCTGGCAATTTAGGACCTCAAGAAATTAGATAGGCAGTCAGTACATCAGGGCTGATCAATGTTCAAATATATATATATATATATAATATATAATATATATATACACACACACACACAGGACATAGGTGCAGGAACACAAGCATGGCCCCCCCAAAAACCTCCTTAAACCCTCACCTCCCCCCCCCCCCCTGCCAAACTACATCAATTAGTGGGTGTAGTCAAATTTCACTAATAGTGGGAGGGTCTTAAAGGGACATTGAATACCAAGAAGTGCTTTACATAGAGAGTGCAGAGTTCAGGGGTGCACTGCATACCAAGTGCTAAGTTTCAGGCTGAACTTTTCACAGAGTGCAAAGTTCAGCCTTCTCCCACAGCTGCTTACCTTTTGCATCCCTCATCCACATCTCACTTTCACCCCTCTTCAGCTCTGATCTCTACATGTAACCCCCCCCCCCTCCACTGCCCTCATTTTCTCCCCCCGCCTTAAAAGTTCCACCATCTTCCACATGTCTTACTTTTGTTGCTGGATTAAGCTTAAGCACCCAGTCCTCTCTAGTACCTACCTGTACACTTTAGGTGGCTCCGCTTCTCTCACTTGCAGAGAGATCAGTCAGTGTAGGGGTGTCGGCATCTACACTGCATCCCGGACACCCTGAAATCTTCTTTGTCCCCGTCCTGCACTTAGGGTGCCGCTCAGGAGATCAGATCTGTGATAGCCATTGGGAGACAAGCTGTCACTTGTAAACACAGAAGCGGACTTTTATGTTTACAAGTAATAGCAGTGAGCAGGGAGCAGAGGGCCTGAGCCAGAGGTGGTGGAACCGAGAGTTTCACCAACTCAGTGTGTTTTTAGGCATCTAGACGTCTTGAAGATGACTTGCTGAACTTCAAATCCGAGCATCAGAATGGGGAAGAAAGAGGATTTAAATTACTTTACATGTGGCACGGTTGATGGTGCTATAGACGGGCTGGTCTGAGTATTTCAAACACTGCTGATTTACTGGGATTTTCACACACAACCATCTGTAGGTTTTACAGAGAATGGTCCAAAAAAGAGAAAATATCCAGTGAGCGGCAGTTGTGTGTAAAAAAAAAAACCTTGTTGGTGTCAGAGGAGAATGGGCAGACTGGTTGCTGCGACATTCAGATCGTAGGGTCAGAATTTGGCATAAACAACATGAAAGTATGAATCCATGTTTATCAGTTTGTAGACCCTATAACTATCAGACTAAATAAATATACACTGACTGTACAAAGAAATGTAGCACAGTACAGCTTGGCACAAATGTATGAAGAAAGATTTTTTTTTTAATATTAATATTTGCAAAGTGTTATACCAGAAACAGTTTTTTTTTTAAATTTGCTGTTTATTTTCCTCTATATAATAAGAAGTAAAAAAAAAACAAACTCCTTATTACATGTTTTCTGTATTTTGCTTACATCCCTATTAATATTAATTGCTCAGTAGCTCAAGCTGAGCTGAAAAGAATGAACCTGAGGCGTAACCCCCCCCCCCCCTTCATCTGTACACACTCCCATTTTAGAAAACCCATAATGGGAATTGTTTGTTATGAGTTAGTAAGCAATCTCTCTAGTTGCTTTACTATTACCCTGCACACAAACTTAAAAGCAGACCTTTGCTCAACATCCCTCCAGTCCTCAGCAGCCAATAGAAATAGTACTTTCTGGGTATGGAGGAGCATGGATTCAATCCATATGACAATACTAGGTTATATTAGCGCAGTCAAATTAGATTTACATGGGGGGGGGGGGGGGGGGGGGGGGGGCTTTCCCTTCACTCCTGCAGGCTGAATGGACTGTACTTTCTGCTAGGAAGCTCTGCATTAAAGTGAACATGTTGCTTTGGCCTACATGGGCAATGCTCAGTTTTACTTAAATGTGTCACTAACCCCTAAGCTAAGTAATGAGAGCAAATAGAAGCATTTAAAAGTGTTTGTAAGGCATTCCTATGCAGTAAGGTAAAAATCCCCCCCATACTCATCTAAGCTGATCTGGATCCAGCACATGTGCACGAATGCCAAGTCTCTCTCGACTCTCTTGCTCCTCATTAGCTCAGATACCGCAGCGGGAGCCATGACTCCCACTGCTGTCAGTCAGAGCCACTGATGAGGGAGCAGGGGGGGCAGGGCTTGGGAGCAAGCAAGCACAAGTGCCCCTATAGCGATAGCAGCTTGCTATGGGCACTCAGTAGGGGAAGAAGCCAGGAGTGCCCAGTGGGTGACCTGAGAAGAGGAAGATCGGGGCAAAATCATTACACAGAGCAGGTAAGTATAATAATTTTTGGCAAATAAAAGAACCTTTAACATTACTTTAAAAGGTGCTTTGTGTGTTAAATCATCCAAACGCACTTGATCTACAGAATACACTAATATACATTTATGCAAAAAAAAGCTATCATTTCTGATCTGCTTTGCAGTCCATTAACTTACATGTTCACAGGCCCAAATACAAACACAGAACCATTTCCAAATTATTACTGTCTTTCAATTATTTTAAGTATCCAACGTCCTTATGAAAAAAGGCAGTGCGCAGCATTCATTCTTAGAACTACAGCTCACCTTAGTATTTATAGTATTTAGCACAGGGATCTATTAAAAGTGAGACTTGACAAGTTGTTGGTCAGAATTCTAGAACTAAGAAATTTCCAGAAAATAAAACTGGGGATCCTACCTAGAAAAAAAGAGTGCTGGCATCTAATGGGTACTGTTTGTGCAGCAACACCTTGGTGTCCATGTAAATAAGTAGCAGCAAGGTGTAGGAGTTATGTGTCCCCCAGTGTGTATTAGAGAGAAAACCCTACAGATAATCGTTAAGTTGTAGTAGTAAATGGTGACTGGTCAGGGATGTGGGGAATCTTCCTTAGGAATTTCCTAGCTCTCTGTTGGCAAAACATGAGTGTGCTTCTCTGACGTCATATCATTTGTTTCCTCATTGAGAAGTTGCATCTGCCAAATAGTTAAATAGAGGATAGGCAGAGACTAATACAATCCTGCAGTGGGAGATTGGGTTGCTGGAGACTTTCTGGGTCCTGTGGCTGAGACATCAGTAAGTACTAATTTTTTTACTTTCCCAGTTTATGTCACAAATGGCTCAGATAAGGTCAGCATAGATGCAGGTTTATTTGTTCTTTTTCAGCAGAGCTATTTATTCCTTATTACTGGCAGCAAAGACAATTCGTAATATTGACACTTTATTAGGTGATGACCACACTCCACGGATGAATTCTGATTGACTGCGGTGGGTCAATATACTTCTTTACGCAGGAAGAATATAAAACTAGTACTTTTTTTAAATAAACCCAATTAGCATTGCACAGACAGAACAGAGATTGACCAGAGCCCAGTCCTAATTCATGGTGAAAGGGGGTCGGGGGGGCGGAGCCCGAACATGGGCGGCACAGGAGAGCAGAGTATAGGAACTCTCCGATAGCCTCCCCCACCTATCCTCCCTAATTTGTCCCGAGAGACTGACTAGCTGAGTCGGAGGGCGGCTGGAGACTGACCTGGAGGAGAGGGGAGATCCCGGCGGTGATGCGGCTGTTGACCGGAGAGTAGAGAAGGAGCGTGTCCTTCCCCTATGAACTCTGCAATGCGGTGATCCTGGGAGAGAGTGTGAGGTTGCCGGGAGACAAGGAGGAGTGGCGATACCACGTGGGCTGCCGAGGTGTACAGCTGGGAGAGAAAGAGACCGGCCGGCGTCTTAGGAGGCAGGGGAAGAGCCGACATTCACAGCAGAGCTGTCTCCAGGGATATCTCGGGGTATATGCAGAGGAGGACAAAGAGACCCAAGGGAATTCCCTGGAAGAGGAGGACAAGGCAGCAGGAGAAAGGGCATCCCAGGACTGCAATCTCGGAAGCTACTCCAGAAGGGGTGAGTGAGAGCTGTGGGTCTGCCCCCAATGTGTTAGTAGGTTTTCAAGCTGTGCTACTGACTCCAAACTGACATCCAACATAAAGAATAAGAAGGGAATTCCCAGAGAGGGTCTGAAGGAAAGCAGTGACAGTTTTAAGTATATACCCCAGAATCTTGAAAAAGCTCTAATAATCCTAGGGATATGCGACATGAAAGGGAAAAATAGTAAAGGAAATATGCCTAAGAACTCCCAAACTGGAACAATAAAAAAATACACGTCGCAGGGGAAACTAACTCCAGTAAAAATCCAGGAAATAAGTGATAGAAGTGAACTGGAAATAAGCTTAGACAATAGCTTAAGATCTTCCCTGAGGACCAGCTAACAATAGCCAACAAACACTGGAAAGTATGGAGTTGGGAGAAACTGAAAAAAGAACTGCAGATACCAAATAAAAAGGAAAATGGGGAGATGTTTGGAAATTTAGAAAAATCTATAAAGCAAGAGATGGGGAT
>CATNWA010003258.1:0-20849 GCA_951230385.1 Staurois parvus
CTTTTTTTTCTGTAGTCATTTTCAGACTCACCAACTCCTTGCTCCTTTTTTTTTTCCCTCACCAGATAATCAGCAACCGCTCATCTCACTAAAAGACAGGGAGGGATTCCCCACTTTTTAGGGCCACAGCCAAAGGTCCTTCATGTGCTGGTGAAGTATGGGGAAGGCATGCTGGGTCCCTCGAGGGGTGGAGCATGGTCTGAGCCTGAGCCCAGAAGGAACATGTTTCTTCTGGGCCAGGCGAGCAGGCCTGGCCCCCCTAGTGTCTGTCTGGAGAGGAGCTAGCAACCTGCAAGTCACCACCTCTCTTGTTGCAGAGTGAAGCTCCTCTGGTGCAGAGAACTGAATGTGACTGTGGGGAGGGGACATTAGAGCGTAAGGCTCCTCCGGTACAGAGACTGGATGTGACTGTGGGGGAGGGATACATAAGAGTGTACGCTCCTCTCCGTAACAGAAGACTGATGGGACTGTGGGGGAGGGGACATTAAGAGTGTAAGCGTTCCTCTGGTGCTGAAGACTGATGTGTACTGTGGGGGGAGGGTACATTAGATTTGTCAGCATCCTCTGTTTAGGTGTTTGCGGTGTCCCCGCAGTAGTAAATATTTATTTCGAATTTTTGTGTCCCTCCTCCAGTCCGCGCGGTGGAAGATCCGGTTAGAGACGCACAGTGCGCATCCCTCCTCTAACCTCAACCTTCAAACAGCCGCCGTGGAAAGACGGCGTCCCACGAGGATTCCACCTCACCCCGGCGGTGGCGCAGTTTTCGGGGTGGATCATAGAGGGGGTACAACGTACGCCCTGAACAGTAATCATGCAGAACATCGGGGTGGATCGCTCCAGGTAATCCTCAATAGCAGGCTAACTAATTACTTGACAAGTACAGGAGCATGCCAATTATATAAGCCCCCCCATCACAGTGGCAGGAAAAGATGGTGTGGTGGGGAAGGGGCAGAACTATCAATTTAAGTAACGTATGTAACAAAAAACACTTTGGAAATTTCGAAGACTGGAGCAGCCTGTGCTTGGCAACCAATCCAGCTCCTACCTTTCATTTTTAAAAGCTTCAACCAGAACAAGTCTTGAGAGCTAGAAGCTGATTGGTTTTCTACATAATGGAAGAAAAATAGTACTTGAAGATGCTAATTTGGCCATATTCAATATATAATCAAAAAATATTTCAATAAATAAACAAATATGTTATATATGATACATCTACTTGCATGTTGAAATGCGTTTTTTTTTATATTCGCAAAAATATATAGGAAAATTATATTAAAAAATTATTTTTTTTAAAAAAATGTTCATCAGGATTTATTTTTTTTAACATAAATAACATACCATTTTAACATATATTTTTACCTATATTTGTAAATGCAAAAAAAATGTAGATTATGTATTTTTTAAAGGCCACACAGTATATTTATACTTAGACACTTTCCCCCCCTTCCAGTCCGACACTTATCCCCCCCTATCCAGTCCGGACACTTTCCACCCCCTTCCCAGTTCTGGACACTTTCACCGCCCTTTCCAGTCCGGACTCGCTTCCCCCCCCTTCCAGTCCGGACACTTTCCTCCCCCCCATCCAGTCCGGACACTTTCCCCCCCCTTCCAGTCCGGGACACTTTCCCCCCCCTTCCAGTCCGGGGACATCTTCCTTCCCTTCCCCCTTTCCAGTCCGACACTTTCCCCCACTTCAAGTCCGGACACTTATCCGATTCCCCCTTTCCCCCCCTCCAGTCCGGACGGCCCTTCCCTCCTCCCACACCCCCTTCCAGTCCCGGACACGCTCCTTCCCCCCCGTCCAGTCCGGAAAACATTCCCCCCCTTCCAGTCCGGACAACTTTCACACCCCTTCCAGTCGGAACACATTCACGCCCCTTCCAGTCCGGAAACGCTTCCCCCCCTTCCCAGTCCGACCACTTTCCCTCCCCCCCTTACCGTCGGGACCTTTCCCCCCCTTCCAGCCGGGACACTTTCCCCCTCTCCAGTCCGGACACTTTCCCCCCTTAGCGCGCGCGGCGTACACTTTCCCCCCCCTTCAGTCTGGACACTTTTCACCCCCTTCCAGTTCGGCACGCTTCCCCCCGTCCGGGGGGGGGGGGGGGGGGGGGGGGGGGGGGGGGGGGGGGGGGGCTCCCCCCCCTTCGCATTCCGGACCATCTTTCCCCGCCCCCTTCCAGTCTGCACACTTTCAACCCCTTTCCAGTACCGCCACGACTTTCCCCCCCTTCAGTCCCGTACACTTTCCCCCCCTTCCAGTCCGGACGGCTTTCCCCCCCCTTCCAGTCCCGGACCACTTTCCCCCCCTTCCAGTCCGCACACTTCCCCCCCTTCCAGTCCCGGACCGCGTTTGCCCTCCCTTCCCAGTCCCGACACGCTTTTTCCTCCTCCCCTTCCATGTCCGGACGCTTTTCCCCCCCTTTCCAGTCCCGACTGCTTTCCCCCCCTTCCAGTCCGGACGCTTTCCCCCTCCCCCACCTCTCCAGTCCAGGACACCTTTCTCTCCTCCCCCTTCCAGTCCTGGACGCTTTCCCCCCTAATTTCACCTTCCAGTCCGGACGCACTTTTCCCCCCCCCCCCGTCCAGTTCCCAGGACACTTTCTCCCCCTTTCCCCCCCGGACATCTTCCCCCCCGCCACCCCAGTCCCGGCACACCCCCCCCCCCCCCTTCCCAGTCCGGAACACTTTCCACACCCCTTCCAGTCCGGACACTTTTCCACCCCTTCCAGTCCGGACACTTTCAACCCCTTTCCAGTCCGGACACTTTCCAACTTCCCCCCCCCCTTCCCAGTCCGGACACTTTCCCTCCGCCCTTCCGAGTCCGGACACTTTCCCCCCCTTCCAGTCCGGACACTTTCCCCCCTTCCAGTCCGGACACTTTAACCTGGGAGTTCATCCCTTTGATCTGCAGATATGAATGAACAGAATGATACATAAGTAGAAAACAATACGTACGTTACATTGTATCTTTCTGTAGTCACGTTACTTTATTAAACATTGTTAGACTTATTTGCCGGCGTATAAGACGACCCCCCTACTTTTCCTGCTAAAATGTAGTGTTTGGGCTATACTCGCCGTATAAGACTACCCCTCTTCCAATGCACACCAGTGGGAGGAATAGTGCCCCATCATTGGTGTCAGTGGGAGGAATAGTGCCCCATCATTGGTGTCAGTGGGAGGAATAGTGCCCCATCATTGGTGTCAGTGGGAGGAATAGTGCCCCATCATTGGTGTCAGTGGGAGGAATAGTGCCCCATCATTGGTGTCAGTGGGAGGAATAGTGCCCCATCATTGGTGTCAGTGGGAGGAATAGTGTCCCATCATTGGTATCAGTGGAAGGAATAGTGCCCCATCATTGGTGTCAGTGGGAGGAATAGTGCCCCATCATTGGTGTCAGTGGGGGAATAGTGCCCCATCATTGATGTCAGTGGGAGGAATAGTGCCCCATCATTGGTGTCAGTGGGAGGAATAGTGCCCCATCATTGGTATCAGTGGGAGGAATAGTGCCCCATCATTGGTATCAGTGGGAGGAATAGTGCCCCATCATTGTGTCAGTGGGAGGAATAGTGCCCCATCATTGGTGTCAGTGGGAGGAATAGTGTCCCATCATTGGCATTAGTGGCAGGAATAGTGCCCCATCATTGGTGTCAGTGGGAGGAATAGTGTCCCATCATTAGTATCAGTGGAGGAATAGTGCTCCATCATTGGTGTCAGTGGAGGAATAGTGCCCCATCATTGGTATCAGTGGCAGGAATAGTGCCCCATCATTGGTGTCAGTGGGAGGAATAGTGCTCCATCATTGGTGTCAGTGGGAGGAATAGTGCCCCATCATTGGTGTCAGTGGGAGGAATAGTGCCCCATCATTGGTATCAGTGGCAGGAATAGTGCCCCATCATTGGTGTCAGTGGGAGGAATAGTTGCCCCATCGTTGGTGTCAGTGGCAGGAATAGTGCCCCATCATTGGTGTCAGTGGGAGGAATAGTGCCCCATCATTGGTGTCAGTGGGAGGAATAGTGCCCCATCATTGGTGTCAGTGGGAGGAATAGTGCCCCATCATTGGTGTCAGTGGGAGGAATAGTGCCCCATCATTGTGTCAGTGGGAGGAATAGTGCCCCATCATTGGTATCAGTGGGGGGAATAGTGCCCCATCATTGGTGTCAGTGGGAGGAATAGTGCCCCATCATTGGTGTCAGTGGGAGGAATAGTGCCCCATCATTGGTGTCAGTGGGAGGAATAGTGCCCCATCGTTGGTATCAGTGACACCAATGATGGGGCACTATTCCTCCCACTGACACTTGCTGACCCTGTTCTCGTATGGTGCTGCTGCAGACAGCATATGTGGTTGCAGCAGCACCTCTACACAGAACACTTACCTGCTGCTCCGGCACTCAATTTTCGCGGGGCCGCTCGGCTCCGCCCCCTCGCCGGTGATTGGCCGCCTGTGTGCCTTTCCTGAGCTACAGTTCTGGCGGCCAATCACCGGTGAGGAGGCGGAGCCGAGCAGCCGCACGAACATCCAGTGGCCGAACTGAAGGAGACGCCGCGCTTCCTGGACCGGATCGTCGTGGGACCGGAGCCAGGTAAGAGACATCAGCCCCTGCAAACCCCTGTACTTAATGCCGCAGCCCCCCTAACATGTGTACCGGCGTATAAGACGACCCCCGACTTTTGAGAAGATTTTCAAGGGTCAAAAAGTCGTCTTATACGCCGGCAAATACGGTATTTATTTATTTTTTACCTTCTCCATGTACACAGCAATGCCGGCTCCTCACAGTAGATGTACTGCCAGTAGGTGGCCCAGCCAGGCACCAAGGCGCACCCTGCTTAACCCCATGCTGTGATTGGGCGCCCACCTGCTGATCAGCTGCGGCCAGTCACAGCGCAGTGTTCTGTGTTTACAAACACACAGAGCTCTGTACACAGACGGCGATCTGTCTGTTTCTTCTCCCTGAAATCAATTTTGAGTCAGCCAGTGTCAGTAGTTGTGCGTTCAAACACCAATAGAAATCAATATGGAAAAAGTGTAGCGCAACTACAAAAAATTGCACATTTATATTGGGTTATTCATTGCACTTTATTTATTTGTATCATCAGTTATATCACTAATTGTGTTTTTTATGCATTCATATGCATTTGTCATTTTTATTTAAAATATTTAAAATATTTTTGTCGCTAGTGACACTATATCAGTGATAATACTGTACATGATACTCAATATGGAGAAAGTGTAGCCAAACAAAAATTACACAAGTGTACCGGCTCCTCCCCTTCAGTCTTGCACAGGTGTACCGGCTCCTCCCCTTCAGTCTTGCACAGGTGTACCGGCTCCTCCCCTACAGTCTTGCACAGGTGTACCGGCTCCTCCCCTTCAGTCTTGCACAGGTGTACCGGCTCCTCCCCTTCAGTCTTGCACAGGTGTACCGGCTCCTCCCCTTCAGTCTTGCACAGGTGTACCGGCTCCTCCCCTTCAGTCTTGCACAGTGTACCGGCTCCTCCCCTTCAGTCTTGCACAGGTGTACCGGCTCCTCCCCTTCAGTCTTGCACAGGTGTACCGGCTCCTCCCTTCAGTCTTGCACAGGTGTATCGGCTCCTCCCCTTCTCCCAGGTGTACCGGCTCCTCCCCTTCAGTCTTGCACAGGTGTACCGGCTCCTCCCCTTCAGTCTTGCACAGGTGTACCGGCTCCTCCCCTCCAGTCTTGCACAGGTGTACCAGCTCCTCCCCTCCAGTCTTGCACAGGTGTATCGGCTCCTCCCCTTCACTCTTACACAGGTGTACCAGCTCCTCCCCTTCAGTCTTGCACAGGTGTACCGACTCCTCCCCTTCACTCTTGCACAGGTGTACCAGCTCCTCCCCTTCACTCTTGCACAGGTGTACCGGCTCCTCCCCTTCAGTCTTGCACAGGTGTACCGGCTCCTCCCCTTCAGTCTTGCACAGGTGTACCGGCTCCTCCCCTTCAGACTTGCTCAGGTGTACCTTCCCCCCCCCCCTCCTTCAGGCAGGGTACTGTTATATTTTCAGGAAGCACCCTTCTGGCCCCTCCCACCAGCCATGAACTGTCTGCATTGCATAGAGAAGCACAGGGATCTAGTGATGACATCATTAGACCTAAGATAAAGCATGTTGATGAAGGGAGAGGGAGGAGCTTGTATTAGAGGACAGAGAAGCTAGTCTTGTGCAAACATTGTATAAACATTATATCAAGAATACACAGATTGCTTTACTTCCTCATTGGACAAACCATATGTATATCATGTGACATCACAGAGCACTTGTGTTTCTTTTGGCAGGTTTCGGGTGAAGCCTCCACCACCCAGCAGTGGCCTGAGAGTCACCTACACCCCCGGGCCGGTAAGTGTTCAACATGCCCTTCCATCCCTGTGCCGAGTTCCCGGACCTGTACACCTGCAGTGCCCATTATGAGGGGTTCCCACCATCCCTGTACTGAGTTCCTGGGTCTGTACACCCGCAGTGCCCATTATGAGGGGTTCCCACCATCCCTGTGCTGAGTTCCCAGGTCTGTACACCCGCAGTGCCCATTATGAGGGGTTCCCACCATCCCTGTACTGAGTTCCCAGGTCTGTACACCCGCTGTGCCCATTATGAAGGGTTCCCACCATCCCTGTGCTGAGTTCCCAGGTCTGTACACCCGCAGTGCCCATTATGAGGGGTTCCCACCATCCCTGTACTGAGTTCCTGGGTCTGTACACCCGCTGTGCCCATTATGAGGGGTTCCCACCATCCCTGTGCTGAGTTCCTGGGTCTGTACACCCGCTGTGCCCTTTATGAGGGGTTCCCACCATCCCTGTACTGAGTTCCTGGGTCTGTACACCCGCAGTGCCCATTATGAAGGGGTTCCCACCATCCCTGTGCTGAGTTCCCGGGTCTGTACACCCGCTGTGCCCTTTATGAGGGGTTCCCACCATCCCTGGGCTGAGTTCCCGGGTCTGTACACCCGCTGTGCCCATTATGAGGGGTTCCCACCATCCCTGGGCTGAGTTCCCGGGTCTGTACACCCGCTGTGCCCATTGTGAGGGGTTCCCACCGTCCCTGTGCTGAGTTCCCGGGTCTGTACACCCGCTGTGCCCCTTTATGAGGGGTTCCCACCATCCCTGTGCTGAGTTCCCGGGTCTGTACACCCGCTGTGCCCTTTATGAGGGGTTCCCACCATCCCTGTGCTGAGTTCCCGGGTCGATAAGCTTTAGTTCTCAGTTTTCTGGTCTCTGAACGTTCACACAGATCTCTCCGTGTCACGTCACATGTGTAGGTGGCGGCGGGGATGCAGACGAGTCTGGACATAGAATTGTTCGCCATGGCCATCGGATTGGACAGACCGGAGGGGGCAGCTGAGTGTTCACATTGCATCGAGATCCAGACTGAGGTGGAGACGCTCTTCCTCCCGGTGATGGCAAATATCCTTTACTGGAGCGCAGAGTTACCTCGAAGCATCGTCTGTTGTCACGTGACGTCTCAGTGTCGCCACCCGCCATACAAACCCCGCAGTGTCGCCACCCGTCGTTTAACCCCGCAGTGTCGCCACCCCACCATACGACCCCGCAGTGTCGCCCCCGTCATGTAACCCCGCAGTGTTCCGCCGTTATATGACCCCGCAGTGTCGCCACCCACCATGCAACCCCGCAGTGTCACCCCCGTCATACGACTCCGCACAACCCCGCAGTGTCGCCACCCGCCATACAACCCTCCGCAGTGTCGCCACCCGCCATGTAACCCCGCAGTGTCGCCACCCGTCGTGCGACCCCGCAGTGTCGCCACCACCGTGCGACCCCGCAGTGTCGCCACCCCCGCCATGCGACCCCGCAGTGTCGCCACCCGTCGTGCGACCCCGCAGTGTCGCCACCCGTCGTGTACGACCCCGCAGTGTCGCCACCCGTCATGCGACCCCGCAGTGTCGCCACCCGCCATGCGACCCCGCAGTGTCGCCACCCGCCATACGACCCCGCAGTGTCGCCACCCGCCATGTAACCCCTGCAGTGTCGCCACCCGCCATACGACCCCGCAGTGTCGCCACCCGCCATGCGTAACCCTGCAGTGTCGCCACCCGCCATGCGACCCCGCAGTGTCGCCACCCGCCATACGACCCCGCAGTGTCGCCACCCGCCATGTAACCCCGCAGTGTTGCCACCCGCCATACGACCCCGCAGTGTTGCCACCCACCATACAACCCCGCAGTGTCGCCACCCGTCATACGACTCCGCACAACCCCGCAGTGTCGCCACCCGTCGTGTAACCCTGCAGTGTCGCCACCTGTCATGCGACCCCGCAGTGTCGCCACCCGTCGTGCGACCCCCTCAGTGTCGCCACCGGTCATGTGACCCCCGTGTGACCCCGCAGTGTCGCCACCCCGTCGTGTAACCCCGCAGTGTCGCCACCCCCGTCGTTTAACCCCGCAGTGTCGCCACCCGCCATGCGACCCCGCAGTGTCGCCACCCGCCCATGCGACCCCGCAGTGTTGCCAACCACCATACAACCCCGCAGTGTCGCCACCCGTCATACGACTCCGCACAACCCCGCAGTGTCGCCACCCGTCGTGTAAACCCTGCAGTGTCGCCACCTGTCATGCGACCCCGCAGTGTCGCCACCCCCGTGCGACCCCGCAGTGTCGCCACCCGTCGTGCGACCCCGCAGTGTCGCCACCCGTCGTGCGACCCCGCAGTGTCGCCACCCGTCGTGCGACCCCGCAGTGTCGCCACCCGTCGTACGACCCCGCAGTGTCGCCACCCGCCATACAACTCCGCAGTGTCGCCACCCGCCATGTAACCCCGCAGTGTCGCCACATGTCATACAACCCCACAGTGTCGCCACCCGTCGTGCGACCCCGCAGTGTCGCCACCCGTCGTGCGACCCCGCAGTGTCGCCACCCGTCGTACGACCCCGCAGTGTGCCACCCGCCATACAACTCCGCAGTGTCGCCACCCCGCCATGTAACCCCGCAGTGTCGCCACCCGTCGTGCGACCCCGCAGTGTCGCCACCACCCGTCGTGCGACCCCGCAGTGTCGCCTCCCGTCGTTTAACCCCGCAGTGTCGCCACCCGTCGTTTAACCCCGCAGTGTCGCCACCCGTCATGCGACCCCGCAGTGTCGCCACCCCGCCATGCGACCCCGCAGTGTCGCCACCCGCCATACGACCCCGCAGTGTCGCCACCCGCCATGTAACCCCGCAGTGTCGCCACCCGCCATGTAACCCCGCAGTGTCGCCACCCGCATACAACCCCGCAGTGTCGCCGCCCATCATACGACCCCGCAGTGTCGCCACCCACCATACAACCCCGCAGTGTCGCCACCCGTCCTACAACCCTGTAGTGTCACCACCCCATCATACACTGGCCTGAATACAAACTGCTGTATTATGATTGTTCTATCCTTAACTCCGCCCCCACCAGTTCTTACAGAGGGTGTGTATGAGAGCCACATGGAGGGTGCAGCAAACAAAGACTTGGGGCTGGGAGTGAAGCTGGTCAGTAGCAGCCTCCAGTCCAGGCTGGAACTTCTCAGACCAAGAAAAATAGCAGAAACAGGTACGGACCTTCCAGGAGGGGCAACGCATGGAGGCGGTAAATCTGGGTGTAGCTCCAGTAGAGGTTCTGTTTTCCCGAAGGCTGCACCTTTGTCGCAGCGCGTTGGATGTCCAGAACGTCATTAAGGCATTGTTACATTTTGGAATTAGCCAAAAGGGTGATAAGTCAGGGGAATAAGGTGGTCGGTCAAGTTTTGGAATGGATTTCTGGGCCAGGAACTCATGAACACGTAACGCATCTTGTGCAGGAGCATTGTCGTGGTGGAGAATCCGCGTGTCAGGCCAGAGTTCCGGTCTTTTCCTCCAAACAGATTCCCGTCACTTTTTCATTTTCCACACTTGCATCCGTCCTTTGCATTTTTGGCTGCCCACTTGTGTCCGTGTATATCTTCTCGCCCCTCCTTAAACCGCCCATGCCATTCAAAAACACTTTCTGCATGGAGTGTTCATCATAGGTCTGTTGCACTCGCACTTTTGTCAATTTTCACGCAAAATGTGATGTTAATCCGCTGCTGCCAGATTCTTGTCATTCATTTTCCACCAACAGCACAACGCACCCCCCCGTTATGTCTTCTACTACTCCGTAAGGCTGAGTCAACTGATCGGCAACCCAGAGGAGTGCAACGTAAAACATGGCAGAACACGCCGGAGTGCGAATGGCTGTGTGACTCGCCACCATAGGGACATTCCAGGAATTAAATCATCACCCCTCGTACATAGAGATCAGATTATGGAGGTTCACTATATGGCCGAAAGGCTGTGAACACACCTATATGAGCTTGCGGGACATCCCATTCCAAAACCACGGCCATTTAATATGGGGTTTCCTCCTATCCCATCCTCCACTCTTCCTGGCAGGCTTTCCACAAGATCTTGGATGTGGGAGGGTGCCATTTTGAACTTTGAATGCAAAGACTTGGCTCGCCTCGGCTGTTCCAATTCATCCCAAAGGTGTTCAGTAGGGTTGAGGTCAAGGCTGTGTTGGGCGCTCGAGTTCCTCCATGCCAAACTGATCAGACCATGTCCTTATGGAGCTGACTTCACTATTCTGGGAAGGGTTCCTACAAAATTTTGGAATTTGTGGGAATTTGTGCCAGTTGTAAGACAGCTCCTGATGATGGATGAGAGAAGGCCTGCTCACAACCCAATTCATCCCAAAGATGTTCAGTAGGGTTGAGGTCGGGGCTCTGTGTTGGACACTCAAGTTCCTCCACACTAAACTGCTCACACCGTTTATGGAGCTGACTCCACTATTCTGGGAAGGGTTCCTACAAAATTTTGCAATGCATCTGTGGGAATTCATCCCAAAGGTTTTCAATAGGGTTGAGGTCAGGTACTGATGTTGGATGGGAAGACCTGGCTCACCAGCAGCGTTCCATTTCATCCCAAAGGTGTTCAGTAGGGTTGAGGTCAGGGCTCTGTGTTGGACACTCAAGTTCCTCCACACCAAACTGATCACATCTACACAACAGGAAGTGAGAATTTATCCAAAGTGACAAGAAATCATTAGACAGTTGTCCACACTGGAAGAATTCTCTCTTCCTCTGCTGGTGACAACTGCCAGTTGTGAGATCAGGTACTGATGATGGATGAGAAGGCCTTGCTCACAACCCAATTCATCCCAAAGATGTAGGGTTGAGGTCAGGGCTCTGTGTTGGACACTCAAGTTCCTCCATCCCAAACTAATCACATCTACACAACAGGAAGTGAGAACTTCTCCAAAGTGACAAGAAATCATTAGACAGTTGTCACCAGCAGAGGAAGAGAGAATTCTTCCAGTGTGGACAACTGTCTAATGATTTCTTGTCACTTTGGAGAAATTCTCACTTCCTGTTGTGTACATGCGATCAGTTTGGCATGGAGGAACTTGAGTGTCCAACACAGAGCCCTGACCTCAACCCTACTGAACACCTTTAGGATGAAATGGAACGCTGATGGTGAGCCAGGTCTTCTCATCCAACATCAGTACCTGACCTAAACCCTATTGAAAACCTTTGGGATGAATTGGGTTGTGAGCAAGGCCTTCTCATACATCATCAGTACCTGACCTCACAACTGGCAGTTGTCACTAGCAGAGGAAGAGAGAATTCTTCCAGTGTGGACAACTGCCAGTTGTGAGGTCAGGTACTGATGATGGATGAGAAGGCCTTGCTCACAACCCAATTCATCCCAAAGATGTTGAGGTCGGGGCTCTGTGTTGGACCCTCTTGTTCCTTCACACCAAACTTCTCACACCGTTTATGGAGCTGACTCCATTATTCTGGGAAAGGTTCCTATAAAAATTTGGAATGCATCTGTGGGAATTTGTGCCAGTTGTGAGGTCAGGTACTGATGATGGATGAGAAGGCCTTGCTCACAACCCAGTTCATCCCAAAGGCTTTCAATAGGGTTGAGGTCAGGTACTGATGTTGGATTAGAAGACCTGGCTCACCATCAGCGTTCCATTTCATCCTTTATGTGTTCAGTAGGGTTGAGGTCAGGGCTCTGTGTTGGACACTCAAGTTCCTCCACACCAGACTGATCACATCTACACAACAGGAAGTGAGAATTTCTCCAAAGTGACAAGAAATCATTAGACAGTTGTCCACACTGGAAGAATTCTCTCTTCCTCTGGTGGTGGCAACTGAACATTTTGGATTCACCGTCACTTTTTGCTGTGGTGACAGTGGTCGCTGGGACATATAAAGAGGGTAAATCATCCCAGCGGGGACACTGACAGCAACCTGGTAGAGTCAGCAGCAGGCCTTACCCACTTTCCTGCCCGGGGAGCAACATTACTCCCCTCAGACTTGACACCACGGGTTAGCTTAGCTCAGTCATCGTGGAAGTTTTTTTGTTGATACTAGAACCACACCAACCAAGGAGGTAGCAAGTCACCCCCAATACTGGCCATCCCCAGGCACTGAAAAGGTAGTGGGCCCAGACCTCTTTCTGTCCATAAATAGGAAGAGACCAGGTAGCAAGGATAGAGGAAAACCCCACCAGCAAGGGGGTTGGTGGAGGACTTCCACCATACCTCTCTAACTGGAGGAGACAACTAGCAGGACTTCCTGTCCCTTTTTTTGAGTGTTTTTGGTGAAGTGTGTCCTCTGGGAGGAGGTGCCCATCATCTCTGTCATGTGCTGTCCTGGAAGAGGATTTGGGGAAAAACAAATTTTGGAGTAATGAAGAATGGAGATGATGATTCTAAACTTGTCGTTTTCTCTTCCAGGTCAATCTTCAGGACTCTGATTCACATTTATTACCAGCTATGGAAGTTATGAAATCTGTTTTACTACCTTGTAATATTTAAATAAAATTTGAGAATTTACATTTTTGTCTGATAGATTCCTTCAATGTGGGAAAAGACATTAGACCAGTGGTTCTTAACCTGGGTTCGAATGTCGAACCCCAGGGGTTCGGTGAGTCAGTCTCGCGGGTTCGGCGGAGGTGAAGACCCACACCCGACTCATATGATTCGTGATGACATGCCCCGCTTGTCCATCATTGGCTGCAGGTGGTCACGCAACATCGCTTAGCCCAGTGGTCGGCGAGCCACATGCGGCTCTTTACACGCTTTAATGCGGCTCTTGTGTGCCGGGCGCCCGCTCCCCCCCCTCCTCTCGGGCGGCAGGGACTCTGCAGCGTGATCCAAAAAAAAAAAACAGCCAGGGCAGCGCGCTCAAATGCAATGATTGGCCAGTCTCGCTGCCACTCACATCCTGATAGCCAGTGATTGTGCTGTCAGGATGTGTGTAGGCGGGGCAGCGTGACGAATGTGAGAGGAGCTAGGCTCCTCTCACAGTCCGCCCTGAAGACCGAACGGCGCGGGAATACGGCGAGAGGAACGCGCGGAGCAAAGGTAAGTGAATTGACACAGGGGGGACTTGGCTTACTACTTGCTACTTACTTACTACTACTATAATGAGGGATGAATTACTATATGAGGGATGAATTACTATAGGGGGGGATGAATTACTATATGGGGGATGAATTACTATAGGGGGGATGAATTACTATATGGGGGATGAATTACTATAGGGGGGATGAATTACTATATGAGGGATGAATTACTATATGGGGGATGAATTACTATATGAGGGATGAATTACTATATGGGGGATGAATTACTATATGGGGGATGAATTACTATATGGGGGATGAATTACTATATGAGGATGAATTACTATATGGGGGATGAATTACTATGGGGGATGAATTACTATGGGGGATGAAATTACTATATGGGGGATGAATTACTATGGGGGGATGAATTACTATATGGGGGATGAATTACTATGAGGGATGAATTACTATATGGGGGATGAATTACTATGGGGGATGAATTACTATGGGGGATGAATTACTATGGGGGATGAATTACTATGGGGGATGAATTACTATATGGGGGATGAATTACTATATGGGGGATGAATTACTATGGGGGATGAATTACTATATGAGGGATGAATTACTATATGGGGGATGAATTACTATATGGGGGATGAAATTATATATGGGGGATGAATTACTATATGGGGGATGAATTACTATAGGGGGGATGAATTACTATATGGGGGATGAATTACTATGGGGATGAATTACTATGGGGGATGAATTACTATATGGGGGATGAATTACTATGGGGGGATGAATTACTATATGGGGGATGAATTACTATATGGGGGATGAATTACTATGAGGGATGAATTACTATATGGGGGATGAATTACTATATGGGGGATGAATTACTATATGGGGGATGAATTACTATATGAGGGATGAATTACTATATGGGGGATGAATTACTATATGGGGGATGAATTACTATGGGGGATGAATTACTATATGGGGGATGAATTACTATAAAACAGTGGTTCTTAACCTGGGTTCGATCGAACCCCAGGGGTTCAGTGAGTCAGTCTCATCGCGGGTTCGGCAGAGGTGAAGACCCAGACCTGACTCATATGATTCGTGCAGTAAATATTCATTATTATGTTTTTGTGTGAAAATCATGTTTTAATGGTTTTGTTCTTTGTTCTTAACGGTTTTGTTCATTTTGTGCACCTATGTATAAATATATACCTATGTTTTGAATTTTAAAAATCATATTTTTATTTTTCCAATTAAGAAGGGTTCGGTGAAGGCGCATATGAAACTGGTGGGGGTCAGTACCTCCAACAAGGTTAAGAACCACTGCATTAGACTGAGGTAGGACCAGCCAGGAATGTCACATAAAGATGATCGATTGGGGTCTACGCATCTGTTCCATGGTAGGCTCTAGGGGGTGCACTATGCACTCCCACCCCACCCCCCCCCCCCCCCCCAAGATTTCAGTTGTGCGCACCCTCCCTCCCCAATGCTGTGCTGGTTATCTTCCATCCCTGCACTGGATGGGAGAAGATCAAGGTCAGATCTAGCCTGATGTGAAGATGCAGTAAAAGATGGCAGAGGATAGGGCCAGCAGTTTGAACGATGTATTTTCAGTAGGGGGTGCGGTTTGCTCAAATCCCAATATAAATATAATTCTGTGCTAATATTCCAACATAAATTGGTAAAAAGAAATTATATTATCTAGAAAAGGTGAAAAAAAAAATAAAATGTCCATAAAAGTGCAGTCTTGATGATAATTGCTCAGTGGTCGTGTTCCTTCACCATACAGTATCCATCTTTCACCCAATCAGAAAGCAATGCTTTAATCACTCACCAGGCCAATATGACCTCTTTAATGAAAAAGGTGGTCTCATGCCCTTCTTTGGCCAATCGGGGTATGGAATTTCCAAGATGGTGTAATAACATCAGAGCTCCAGCCATTATATCCATCTTCAGAGATCCCTACATTGTGCCAGACATCTGTACACTGCATCCTATATCAATAATATGAGGGGAGGGACTAATGGTTGTGTTATTGATCTTGATGGAGAAGTCGGGGGAGGGGGCACAGTCTGGAGGGAATAGTAAGAGCTCAGTTTTGGAAAGATTGACTTTGAGGAAGTGGAGTGACATCCATGCCGATATGTCACTTAGTAGGTTAGTAATGCGAGAGGAGGGGTGAGGTGGGGAGGAGACTGAAGGGGTGAGGTGAGGGGTAGAAAGATAGATTTGTGTGTCATCAGCATAGAGATGATACTTAAAGCCATGGGGGATTATCAAGGAACCAAGGGAGGAGGTGTAGATGGAGAAGAGAAGGACAGAACCTTGAGGGACCCCAACAGAAAGAGGAAGGGAGAAGGCAGCGTTATAGGTAATGCTGAAGGAGCGCTGCGATAGGTAAGAGGAGAACCAGAAGAGAGAAAAGTCTTAGAGGCCAAGAGAGTGGAGTTTTTGAGGAGGGGGGGAATGTCAACAGTATGAAAAGTCGCGGAGAGGTCAAGTAGTAAGAGGACAGAGTAGAGGCCCTCCGGCTGGGACGAGTAGCGACCATTGGTTGGGACGAGTACGGAGTAGAGGGCATTGGTTGGGACGAGTACGGAGTAGAGGGCATTGGTTGGGACGAGTACGGAGTAGAGGGCATTGGTTGGGACGAGTACGGAGTAGAGGGCATTGGTTGGGACGAGTACGGAGTAGAGGGCATTCGGTTGGGACGAGTACGGAGTAGCGGGCATTGGTTGGGACGAGTACGGAGTAGCGGGCATTGGTTGGGACGAGTACGGAGTAGCGGGCATTGGTTGGGACGAGTACGGAGTAGCGGGCATTGGTTGGGATGAGTACGGAGTAGTGGCCATTGGTTGGGACGAGTACGGAGTAGTGGCCATTGGTTGGGAAGAGTACGGAGTAGAGGGCATTGGTTGGGATGAGTACGGAGTAGCGGCCACCGGTTGGGAGGAGTACGGAGTAGTGACCATTGGTTGGGAGGAGTACGGAGTAGCGGCCACCATTGGTTGGGACGAGTACGGAGTAGCGGGGCATTGGTTGGGAAGAGTACGGAGCCACCATTGGTTGGGAAGAGTACGGAGTAGTGGCCATTGGTTGGGAAGAGTACGGAGTAGCGGCCACCGGTGGGAGGAGGGAGGAGTACGGCCAGTGGGAGGAGCGGAGTAGTGGACCATTGGTTGGGATGAGGGATGTACGGAGTAGTGGCCATTGGTTGGGAGGAGTACGGAGTAGCGACCATTGGTTGGGATGAGTACGTAGTATGGATTGGTTGGGATGTACGGAGTAGTGGCCATTGGTTGGGAGGAGTACGGAGTAGTGGCCATTGGTTGGGAGGAGTACGGAGTAGTGGCCATTGGTTTTAGCGGTTAGTAGATCATTAGTGAGGTTTAGTAGGGCAGTGTCAGTGGAGTGTAGAGAGTAAAAGCCAGACTGTAAAGGGCTAAGAAGGTTGTTGTCAGTGAGGGAGGAGCTCAGGCGATTGTAGACTAAGCGTTCTAGGCGTTTCGAGGTAAACGGGAGCAGGGAGATGGGTCTCAAGTTGTTCACGTTGGTGGGGTCCAGGGAGGGCAGGTTGGTGGGGTCCAGGGAGGGTCCTTTTTAATTATCACAGTGATGTGTGCGTGCTTTAGAGGGGAAGGTGCCAGTAGAGAGGGAAAGATGGAAGATGTGAGGGAGCGTAGGATGGAAGAAGAGGGTGACCGTAGTAGTTGAGGGGGGACAGGATCCAGTGTTAGGGATCTGTACATTGTGTCAGAGCCCAGAGATACATAAACTGTTTCCAACATCAGAAAAAGGGGGCTCACCTATCACAGGTGAGCATGTGGTCACAGGCCTGACGTGTGGTGATGGGGTCCCTTCCTCTCAGCCAATCAGACACCCACCTGCCCTCAAGTCTGAATCTAATTAGCAGTTGAGGTTGAAAAGCTCCATCCCTTGGTGGACACCTACAGCCACCCCTTTTGTATTGAGACACACCGCTACATTTATGTTCAGGAAAAACACATCTAAAAAAGAGAAAAGGCAAAAATTGCTCCTGCACAGGGGCCCTTTTAGCTGATTTCTCACCATTCCAAAGGGCCCATTCACATTTATAGTTGACGTCATTGACTGACCCTTCTATGCACGTAATCCATGTGACAGTGGGAGAGCCCCCAGCCACCTCTCATCCCAGTCAAAACACGCCCTATGTCCTGGGTGGTCCTTCTGGAGGGTCTGCACTGATGGCATGTCCACCCCCGGGGCTTATGGCATGGGCAATACCATTCTGTCCCCTTTCCTCAGCACGAAAATGATTGGATTATCTTCTCCATCCAGGAACATCAATCATCACACTTATAAAATATTTATTAAAATAAGTTTTCCCAAAATGAGCTCTGTACATAGCCAGCAGGCCATCCTGAATCCCCCCCCCCCCCCCATTAAAAAAAAATGTGTGTGAATGGTATGGTCCAAGTATCCACAGAGTACACCAGTCCTGACCGATCGCAAGTTTCTCTTTAAGAAGCTCCCACAGTGAATGGGGAGCCGTGACTGGATGACAAGTCTGGGCGGAGTTATCACGCCACAGTCAGCATCAGCTTCTCCTTCTTCTTTCCGCTTCCTCCTCTTCTCCTCGAACCTCTCGGTGGCGTCTGCAAAGAACAGGACTTCCTCCTTGGCTTCAATCTCTCGCTTTAAGAAGTGTAGGGCGGCCATATTTACCCCCATGACGTCCTAGAGAAAGGAGAGGCAACGGATCAGTGGGGCGAACGGAAGGTGGATCGGAAGGGGGAACGGAAGGGGGAACGGAAGGGGGATCGGAAGGGGGAACGGAAGGGGGAACGGAAGGGGGAACGGAAGGGGGATCGGTAGGGGGAACGGTAGGGGGAACGGTAGGGGGAACGGAAGGGGGAACGGAAGGGGGAACGGATCGGGGGGAACGGTAGGGGGAACGGTAGGGGGAACGGTAGGGGGATCAGTACAGTGATCGGTAGGGAGATCGGAAGGGAGAACAGACGGGGGAACGGTAGGGGGATCGGTAGGGGGATCGGTAGGGGGATCAGTGCAGGGATCAGTAAACTCTTGCCTCCCATGTGCGATGACAAAGAGGGTGGGCGTTAACATCCACATGCGTCCACAGATGGGTGTGGTTTCTGTGCCGAGAGCGTGCTGCTGTCATATACCGCGTTTGGTCTCTGGTCATGATCGGGACCCTATAAAAGCCCCCAATCATGAGATCCCTGAGACGGCCAATCACAGTGGTCACATGATTGTAAGTTAATTCCACCAACCTGGGCATAAAGACTGGCTTAACCGCCGCCCTATAGCAGATGTACTGCTACAGGGTGGCACAGCTGTGCAAAATCACTGGGTAGGGAGTGCACGTGCCACCCTGCTGGCAACACTGTTAGTGGCTAGAGATGTCAATCACCGCGCCCGGCCGGTGATGGGGAATCACTCGGCGATCGTCGGGGAAAGCTGACAGGAGATGTTTGTGTGTAAACAACACAGGTCTCTTCTCCTGTCAGCATGGACATGCTGCTATGTATCTCTGCACAGCAGCATGTCTCTCTACCCCAGTGTCAGAATGTCCACCACAGTCCCACTATAAGTCGCTGATCGCCGCCATTACTTCCTCCCACCGACACCAACGATGGGGCACTATTCCTCCCACCGACACCAACGATGGGGCACTATTCCTCCCACCGACACCAACGATGGGGCACTATTCCTCCCACCGACACCAACGATGGGGCACTATTCCTCCCACTAGACACAAACGATGTGGGGCACTATTCCTCCCACCGACACCAACGATGGGGCACTATTCCTCCCACCGACACCAACGATGGGGCACTATTCCTCCCACAAAGACACCAACGATGGGGCACTATTCCTCCCACCGACACCAACGATGGGGCACTATTCCTCCCACCGACACCAACGATGGGGCACTATTCCTCCCACCAGACACCAACGATGGGGCACTATTCCTCCCACCGACACCAACGATGGGGCACTATTCCTCCCACCGACACCAACGATGGGGCACTATTCCTCCCACCGACACCAACGATGGGGCACTATTCCTCCCACCGACACCAACGATGGGGCACTATTCCTCCCACCGACCCACCAACGATGGGGCACTATTCCTCCCACCGACACCAGCCAACGATGGGGCACTATTCCTCCCACCGACACCAACGATGGGGCACTATTCCTCCCACCGACACCAACGATGGGGCACTATTCCTCCCACCGACACCAAACGATGGGGCACTATTCCTCCCACCGACACCAACGATGGGGCACTATTCCTCCCACCGACACCAACGATGGGGCACTATTCCTCCCACCGACACCCAACGATGGGGCACTATTCCTCCCACCGACACCAACGATGGGGCACTATTCCTCCCACCGACACCAACGATGGGGCACTATTCCTCCCACCGACACCAACGCCTCTGGGGCACTATTCCTCCCACCGACACCAACGATGGGGCACTATTCCTCCCACCGACACCAACGATGGGGCACTATTCCTCCCACCGACACCAAACGATGGGGCACTATTCCTCCCACCGACACCAACGATGGGCACTATTCCTCCCACCGACACCAACGATGGGGCACTATTCCTCCCACCGACACCAACGATGGGGCACTATTCCTCCCACCGACACCAACGATGGGGCACTATTCCTCCCACCGACACCAACGATGGGGCACTATTCCTCCCACCGATACCAACGATGGGGCACTATTCCTCCCACTGACACCAACGATGGGGCACTATTCCTCCCACCGACACCAACGATGGGGCACTATTCCTCCCACCGACACCAACGATGGGGCACTATTCCTCCCACTGACACCAAAAATAATGTATTGCTTACTCCCACACCAGGACAATTTTCTACTCCTCCTGGCCACAGTCCCGGCCCCCCTGATGTCTGAAGGACAGTAAACTGGCCCCTTGTTTGGAACGTTTGGAGGCCCCAGCTGTAGGATACGGCTAGAATATGAAGATGCTGAATGGAGACAACATGGTATTTCAGCCTCTTACCCGAACCTCCGACACCCGGGAGATGGTGCAGTTCTTCAAGTCTTCGATGACTCCCAGCATCATCTGGTTGCTGGTGATTTGGCCAAAATGAATCCTGAATACGAGAAGAGGAGGCGGGGAGGAAAGATTCCACATAAATATTGTAGAAAACATCCATAAAAAAAAACAGAACCCCCCCCCCTCCCCTTCACACCGACTTACAGTGAGTCGCACGATTTCAAATTTTAGTGGCATGCCGATTTGAGTTGTGATTTGAGTGACACCGAGGTCTATGCAAATCGCACCCAAAGTATTGCATGTTCTGACCAAGACGGACCTCCGGTATGATCACTGGAATGTGGAGCAAAGGGTGTGCAACTTGGCATGTGATCTGTCAGTCGTATAGCATGGAAATCACATGGCAAGTCGCA
>CATNWA010003259.1:0-19809 GCA_951230385.1 Staurois parvus
AAAGCCCACGCTTGTGCGCCATCTAGCGAACATATCTGGTATTGCACCTAAAAATGTGCCAAAACGGATCCCACATTTAGTAAAGCAAAGACAGTAAAAAACCTCGTTAAGGGTTTTTGAAAACGCTGGTCAGACGATGATTGATTGACCGGAGTCTGCTGAATGGCCAGACCGCTGTAAAACTCACATCTAGAATCAGGGCCATACCTCAAATACAGATTTTTTTTCCTGAAACGCTATACAGTATTGTGGGCGTATGTTTTTTTTGTGCATTGACGTCTGACATGCATTTGGGTACAAAAGCAATTTGTCTTTCAGGGTGTGGAAGGTGGTTTATTTTTTTTTATACAGTAGATTTTTGGATATTTTTGTAATTTAATAAGGCTTTTCTAATTCCCCGTTTTTTTCACTCCAAAGACGCACTTTTTTCCCCCCAAAAAAGGGGGAAAAATGTCAGTGGGTCTTAGGGATGAAATAGAAGGCCGTCCGGTATTTTCCGCCGCTGACAACCGTGTCAAAATCCCGGGCCGGCCGCTCACTCTTCCGTGCAGCAGGACCTTACCTTATTCTTTCCCCTCCGGCATCTTTATAGGGGAACCCGGCGTGACAGCCGGGGCTCACTGCGCATGCAAGAGAAGCACGTGTTTTGTGAATCCTGGGGCGTCTTCTGGACCGTCATGTGTCCCAAAGACGCCCGGGGCCCTTTACAAAGCGCGCGCTTCTCGCGCATGTGCTAAGCACCCGACTGTCACACCCGGGTTCCCCACTAAAGGGAAAACAAACCCCCGCGGAAAAGGGGGGTGGGTACCGTCAAACTCATTACCCACTCCCCCCCCCCCCAAAGGTCCACAGTCTCCTTGTCTCCCCTTTTACTGTCTGCATCTTTGGGCATCTCCTGTACTGTCGCATCTCGGCATCCCCCGTACTTCGCAGTTTTTTGGGCATCCCCGTACTGTCCTGCGTCTCTGGTCATCCCCTTTTCTGTCCTGCATCTCGGCACCCCGTACGTCTGCTTCTCCCCGGGCATCTCCTGTACTATCCCGCAGTCTCGGTCACCCCTGCACATGCCCCCAGTCTCCCGGTCATCCCCGTACTGTGTCCGCATCTCTGGGCACCCCGACTGTGTCCCCATCTCTGGTCCCCCTGTACGTGTCCCCCCGTCTCTGGTCATCTCCTTACTGTGTCCGCAGTCTCTGGTCATCTCCTGTACGTGTCCGCAGTCTCTGGCTCCCGTACTGTGTCCGCATCTCTGGTCACTCCTGTACTGGTCCGCATCTCAGTCATCTCCGAAAACGTGTCCGCATCTCGGGATTCTTCTGTACTTTTGTTAATAACCGTCTGGCGGTGCCTCAAGCATCCACAGAAAAGGTTTCCCCCAGAGTGCGGAGTCTAACCTCATCTGCTTTTTCACCGGGGCCCCCGAGGGGGGGATGGACTTGGAGCAGACGGGAACCAGGTCGCGGCCCCTGATACACCCGCCTGTGGTAGGGGGAAATCCCCAAGGTATATGCGGTAGAGAGCCTAACTAAGGGGCAGAAGGCTGGGTCCGAGCAGATGGGGATGGATGACAAGAAAGCGGGGTCAAACGGGCCGGGGTAAAAAACAGGGGATCACGTATACAAGGCGCAGCAGAAGATTATCAATCATCGCCGGGGTCGGAAACCAAAAGGGTCAGATCAGGTTTAGGGATACCAGAAGAGAGGTCAAACTAGCGGGGGGTCAAGCAGGAGAAGTCAGCAGAGGTCGGGTTTCAGGCAAAGTCAGCAATGAATCTTAAATAGCGGGGATACAGGAAAAAAGACCATACGGCAATATGTAAGTGCAGGGCAGGTTTAAATAGTGCACCCTCCCTTGGTCCCGGCGGGGTCCGCGATCGCAGGCGCTGCGCGCCCCCACCGCCCAGGTCCTAGTGTCCGCCGGGTAGTGTAATTGGGGCTCCGCGCATGCGCGGATCCAAATTCGGTTACGATCCCTGACATTGCCACCCCCCTACCGGCACTTCCCCGGATGCCCAACCGATCTCTCCTCCCCTGGGGCCACGATAGAAAATCCCGACCAGTCTAGGGCGTGAACATTTTGGGCCGGTTTCCCACGCATTCTCTTTAGGGCCCCTCCCTTCCACTTGACAGGAACTGTGCGCCGCCTCTTTTCCCCGCAACAATGATTGCCTAACCTCAAATTCTCCTTGTTCGTTTATGGTTTTTAGCTCCGAGGCCTGCCTTTGTCCGGAAGGGATCTGGGATTTCTGGCTTCAGTAGGGCATGTGAAACATTTGGTGAAACGTGAAGGGGCCTTGGGAGTGCCACCCATTTACCCCCCGTTTTACATGGAAAGGGCCATAAATTTCGGCCCCACTTTTTTTGAGGGGGAAGACATCCTCAAAATTGAAATAGCTACCAGACCTGGTCCCCCCGGTTGCAAGCTTAGCTCATCTCTTTTTCCTGTCGAAGGCCCCAAAAGCCCCTGGGCCTTTTTAAGGCTTCTTGAAGTACCTTTTTTATTGGTGGAGAAAAAATCCACAATTCTGTGTAGCCGGAACAGGTCGGAAAAACATGGGGTGAAATCCGTAATTTGGGGAAGAATGGGGATTGCCCCTAGCAGAATGATTCCTGTTATGTACAAAGAACCCCCCCAAGGGAAAGAGTGCCCGCCAGTCGTCTTGGAGAAAGAGTGTAACATCTCAAGTACTGTTCCACTTTTGGTTTTGTCCTGCCTGCCCTTTCCTCGGGTGGACCGATAAAAGGGACAGCTTGATTCCCGAATCTCGCATAATGCTTTCCCCCAACCTTTGAGGTAAATTGGCCCTGGCCGAGATGATTCTTCCCGGAATCCCTGGAGCTTTACTATTTCTTTTACAAAGGCTGTTTCCCTAGCCGAGGGCTACCTTTAGTGGCAGAAAAGGGCCTCTTGAAAAACGATAAACGATTAAAAAAATCCTGAATGGCCTTGGGGATAGGGGACCCACAATAAAACCCATCAGTCATCTCCCCAAGTCGATCCAGTAGGGAAATTTTTTAGAAGCCCCAGGCCATTTCAGGGGCTTTTTCCCTTGACACGTGGTCATTTTTTCACGTAAATTTCAAAATCTCTACCCATTTTTGGCCACCGAAGTCCGCTGAGAGTTCCAAGGTTTTCGGGGTTCCAAAATGGCCTGCCAGAGATGACGGGCAGGCCCCCGAACTAAGGTTTCGGGCCTCCCAGGTACCAAAATTTGCCCTTCTTGCCAAAAGAGACCCTCCGCTCTGTAGAACCCCCGGGCGGGGTTTTGGCATTCCCATGGATCGGTCTAAAACCTAGAGCGTAGTTCTGTTTGGGGGGGGTGAAAAAGTTTCCCATGGACGGGAAATTCGGTTTAGCGCAATTTTTGGGTTTCTCAAACATATTAAAGAGTTCGGGCTTTGTTTTCGGGACCCGGGTCTGTAAGTGATGTGGAACAAAACGGGAAAAAAAGAGTGCCCTCTTGCTTGGTTTTTGGGCTTTTCCAAATCCCAGTTCTTGTGGTCAGTAAAAAAAAAAATTTGGATGTGAGGCCCCTTCCCAGTAGGTACAGTCGGGTCCTAAATTTTGGGGACATCGACACAATTTCTAACATTTTGGCCTATACACCCCCCACAATGGATTTTAAATTAAATGAAAAAGATGCGTTTTAAAACCTGCAGACTGTCAGCTTTAATGGGGGGATTTACACCCAAAATCAGGTGAAGGGTGTGGGAATTAAAACGTTTTCATATTGCCCCCCATTGTTAAGGGACCAAAAGTAAGGGCAGAATAATAATCATAAATCAAATTTTTCCATTTTTTAATACGGGTTGCAAATCCTTTTGCATCAAACAGCCGAATCTGAACGCATAGACTTCACCAAAACCCGGGGTTTAAAACCCTGTGACTCTCCCAGGCCTCTACGCAACTGTTTTCAGTTCCTGCTTGTTTTTGGGGGCATTTTCCTTCATTTTTGTCTTCAGCAAGTGAAATGCATCTAAATTCGGACAGGTCGGGTGATGATTTTGGCCATTGCAGAACATTCCACTTCTTTCCCTAAAAAATTTTTTTTTGGGTTCTTTTGCAGTCTGTTTTGGGTCTTGTCCTCTGCACTGTGAACGGCGTCCAATAGTTGTGAAGCATTTGGTGAATATAGCGAAAAAATTGCCCAACACTTCAAATTCATCCTCGCTTTTGCAGCATCCCCCCATCAAATAAAACGGAAAACCCATTTTTCATTGGCAGCCATACAGCCCACGCCATGACACCCCCACCACCATGCTTCACATGAGGGGGTATGCACGGATCAGAGCTTCCCTTTTCCCTTCCCCATCCTTCCTTTCCCCACTCTGTAAAGTTGATTTTGGTCTCATCTGTCCATAGGATGTTTCCAAACTGTAAAGGGCTTTTTTACATGTCTTTTGGGAAAACCTAATCGGGCCTTTTTCCTGTTTTTGAGGCCACCAAGGTTTCCACTTTTGGGGGAACCCCTGTATTCACTCTGGTGAAGTCTTCTCTTGATTGTTGACTTTGACACACATCACCTACCCCGGGAGATTTTTTATCGGGCCAACTGTTGTGAAGGGTTTTTCTTCCCAGGGAAAGAATTTTCGCTCACCACCACAGTTTTTTTTTCCAGGGCTTCCGGTCTTTTGGTGTTTTCTGAGCTCACCAGTCGTTCCTTTTTTTTTTAAAAATGTTTTCCCAAAAAGTTTTTGGGCCACCTAATGCATCTCCTGATGGGTTTTTGGTTTTTTTTGTTTTTTCAGCCTAATGAGGCTTGCTTTACTGATAGTACAGCTCTTTTGGGTCTCACTGAGAGTTGACAGCAACAGATTTTCCCAAGCAAAAGCACCTTGAAAATTAACTCTGGGCCTTTTATCTGCTCATTGTAATTGGGATAATGAGGGAATAACACACACCGGGCCCTGGGGAAAAGCTGAAAGCCATTTTCCCATACTTTTTTGGGCCCCTTTAAAAAGTGGGAGGCACATATCAAACTGTTAAAATTCCTACACCGTTTTCCTGATTTTTGGGTGTAAATACCCCAAATTAAAACTGACAGTCTACAGTTAAAGCACACTTTTTGTTTCATTTCAAATCCATTGTGGGGGGTATAGACCAAAAATTTAGAATGTTCGATTCCCAAAAATTTATGGACTGACGTACCACCACCCCTCCCCATGTGTCTTGATAGCCAGGATTCCCGGCGCCGATTCATATTTCTCCCCCGCTGACGTCAACTTTTCTAGAAAAAAATGCCACCGGTGCTAATTCTTTGTACCCTTCGCTAGGACGGGAGGCCCCCTGCGTTCTCCGAAGCGTCAACTTCCAAAAGAAAGGCAGAGAGATCAGGATGACTAAAGATAGGGGCAGAATAACACTTCTTCAAGGTCTCAAATGCGGTTGGCCCGGCGCCACCGGAAACGGGTTCCCTGCGGGTGAGCTAGTAAGGGGGAACACGGGGCCCGAAAATTTTCTTGATGAACTTTCGGAAAAATTTTGGAAACCCTAAAAACGTTGTACCCCTTCTTGTCCTGGGACGGCCATTCTAGTTTCCCCGAGACCTTTTTGGGGACCCAACGCAACCCCCCGCTGGAGAGACAGCCCCAAAAAGAAAAGCTGGCGAGCAAAGCTGCTTTGTCATACAACCCGTGTTGGCGTAAACTTCCAACACATTTTCTAAATACCCCTATGGTCCCAGAAAGGGGGAAAAGACAAAATGTCATCCAGTAAAAAAACCCACAAAGCCGATAATCCTGAATATGTTATTAAAAAAGCTTAAATGTAGCTGGGGCATTGCACACCGAAGGGCTTTACAAAAATTTCAAAGTCCCCCAAATCTTGGCGAAATGCATCTTCCACTCCGTCCCCCTCCCTTATGCGGACTGGGTTATAGTGCCCCTAAAACAAATTTGGTAAAAAAACGGCTGCTGTCTTTAACCTTTGAACAGTTCGGGAACCCAAGGGGGAAGGGGGGTAATGATTTTTAATGTAATCTTTCAAGTCACGGAATCGATACAGGCCTGAGGGACATATCCTTTTTTTAACAAAGAAGATCCGCCCGGCCGTAATGTGGAGGGGGGGTAAACCCTTTTTCCGGGGTTTTCCCTCAATTACCCGAGACCCCCCCCAAAACCCCTCGAAGGGGAAAATCCTCCGAACGGGTTTTCGGGGTCCGGGTAGGAGGTCATAGCACTCATAGGTCCGATGTGGAGGGAAAAAAATATCAGCCCCCTTTTCTAAAAACTCTAAGTAGTCGTGTAAGCGGGGGGATGATTTGGATAGCTTGCCCCCATCGATTAAGGAGCGACGGGACCACAGAGGTCGGGGTGAAAAATTTTCCCGGGAGTAGGGGTGACAGAACTGGACAACCCTGCTTCCAATCAATTTGGGGGTTGTGTGCCCCCAACCAAGGGGGTCCCAGATAAAAGGGAACAAGGGGATGCAAGCACCAACCGAAGGAAACCCCCTGAGGTTTTAACACTGTGACAGATAGGTGGGGGCTCCCGATCCACCACCCCGACTAATGCGTGACCTCCGCAAAAAGATATTTAGCCCGTGTTCCCCTGGTCTGAGGGGAATCCTCTGTTGGGTGGCAAAATCTAGATCCATAAAGCCACTACAACCCCGGAGTCAATATTTGCTGTTTGCTGACAGCACGGTTTCTTCTGGGAGCTGAAAAGACACGGGTATGGCTAAGGTAACGGGCAATGATTACTACATTTAGAGGAACCAGTAGAAAAAATGAAGTGAGCTTACTCAATATCGCTGGGCAAGAACGCCCCCACATGACCTGGCTTCCCTGCAGTACAGACATAGGTTGTTCGCTCTCCGTCACTCTGGCGATCCTCCACAGATGATGGTCGTTGCCAACCCATTGCATAGGTTCTGGCCGTTATCCCTCAGAACCCAAGTCTCCCATCCTCCTGACAGGGTTTGGACTGGAGTATGGGGTAAGTTACCCATGTGGGTCTCTGTCCCAGAGCTTGACCTCTCTGACCTGCGTCCCGCCAGACCTGGCGGTCAGTCTGTATGGTCCAGGGTGATGAGATCTTCCCAGAGAGTCAGTAGGCCCACCCTGGGCTAGCTTGTCCTTAATTGAATTTCAGACTGACCCATGCGAAAACTGGTGGCGAAATGCGGCATCATTCCACCCGGGTGTCCCCCCATCCAGCCGACTTGAACTCCCAGCATACAACTCCTCCTTCCGCCCTGCCCGGCGGCCCTGCCCGAGGGAATACAGGGCCGATTCTGCGGATGCTGCCCGCTGCGGATCGTCATATAGGACTGCGTTGAAAAAGTCGGTCACACGGTCTCCAGGTGGGGATCGTGTGTCTCCATCAGCTGAGTGGGCCCAGCCCTGGGGCTCATCCAGGAGTAAGGAAACGATGAATCCCACTTTCAACCGCTTCAGAAGAAAATGTCTGGGGCTGCATGCTAAAGTACAGCTGGCAGGCGTGTCTGGAAGGCCCTGAATTTCGTTCAATCCCCGTTGAAGCGTTTCCGGCAACGGTACACACGAGGTTTTCTGGTGGAGGCAACGTGACTACTGCTTGGCCGGGAAAGAGTGTTCTGAGGGTTCTCCGGCTGCAGTGGCAGAACCCGAGCAATGAGCAATGAGTGGCAGCTGCTGGTGCGGCCAACGTCTGAATCCGGCCTTCGAGGTGTGTGTAACCCTCCTGCAGCATCTTTGACGGCTTGCCCCCCCCGTTAGTGCCCCGCCAAATGCGGACATATTGTCCTTCCAGTGGGGATGGTCCCTCTTCAGGGCTCCGTCAGTGGCTGTATGGTTCTGTTAATAACCGCCTGTCGGTGCCTCTAGACAATCCACAGGACAGGAATCCTCAGAGCGCAGAGTCTCAGCCCCAGTCTGATTGTTCACCAGGGCCCCTGATGGTGGTGATGGACATTGGAGTAGACAGGAACCAGGTCGCGGCCCCCTGAGTACACACACCCATCTCTGGTAGAGGGATCCGCGAGAGGTTATATGCAGGTAGAGAGCCCTAACGTGAAGAGGCGGAAGGCTGGGTCCGAGCGGATGGCTGGATGGATGGCAGAGTAGTAAGCATGGTCAAATGGGCCGGGTCAGTAACAGTGGGATCAGCGTAGTACAAGGCAGCAGGCAGAAGAGTAAGTCAGGTCACACTAGACGGGGTCAGTAACAGAAGTTCAGATCAGGTTTAGGGATATCCAGAAGAGAGGTCAAACTAGCCAGGGGTCAGAGCAGAGAAGTCAGCAGAGGTCAGGTTCAGGCAAAGTCAGCAACGAATCTCAAATAGCAGGGATACAGGAAACACAGGAACAAAGACCATACGGCAATGAGTGCAGGGCAGGTTTAAATAGTGCGCCCTGCCCTGCCAATTGGTGCCAGGCGAGCGTCCACGATCGCGAGTGCGCATGCGCAGACCCGCCGCCGTCCAGGTCCTAGTTGCCCACCGCTAGTGTAGATCGGTGCTCCGCAGCATGCGCGGAGCCAATTGTCTCCGCAATCCCTGACAACTATGTCTGCAATCCATTGGTTCAAAATATTTTTTTCTTGTTTTTCTCCTCTAAAACCTAGGTGTGCTCTTATGGTCAGGTGCGTCTTATGGAGCAAAAAATACGGTATCTATAAGGATTCTGTCTTATTAATTCATCATGTCAATTTTATGCCCCAGAGGCTCAGATATATGTTTTCCCTTTTGGCGGGTTTCCCTGTGTCTGCCCTTTTTTCCCAAGTCATCTTCTAGGACAGCTTCACATGAGAGATAGGCTCCTCCCAGGAAACACCCGTT
This sequence comes from Staurois parvus, assembly GCA_951230385.1. NCBI lineage: Eukaryota > Metazoa > Chordata > Amphibia > Anura > Ranidae > Staurois > Staurois parvus. The sequence continues at coordinate 8,757 of CATNWA010003259.1, forward strand.
CCACCTTTTTTCCTATAAGGAGCCTCTCTCCCTGGGGGACCCTCAGTACAGGAATATGACCGAAGGCCTAGGAGAAAGCATAAAGATGGCAGTAGAAACAATATATCACTAATTCATTGCATGATGGAAAACCAGCATATAAGTACACATTAATCGGGAGGGAGTTACGCTGTCCTAGAAGGACAACGCTACGCCCGTTTGTTTTGTTTTTTTCCCTGGCTGGTGAGGTGCTGAGGCCCCCCTTCCTCCTCTTCTCAGCGAGGCAGGGGCCTTGTGGGTGGCTTCAGCCAGGTTTTCACCCTGAAGCACACCCTCGTTGGGGATGGGGGAGATAGACCCCCCGTACGTTTCAAGCGGGGCTCTCCAGGGGGTAGAGCCTGCTCCGCCGACCTACTTGGAAGAGCCACTACCTTGTGGGGCAAAGCCTACCTTCCTTTCTGACATCTTAGGCATGGGAACGTGGACATGTGGGCCGGCATGCTACGGCCGCGTCATTTCCGGGCGTTACTTCCGGTGCCGGAGAAACAGGAAGCGGACTACTGCCATCTTGGATATGGGCGGTGGTCTGCAAATTTGCCCCACGCCACAGCCGTTTTCATCCACCAGCGGCCGTGAGAGTGAGTTCGGCGAGCCGGGAACCCCAGGGAGGGGGCGGAGCCTCTCGTCAACCCTGTAAAAACAGCCGCACCGAGGGCAGGCTGCGGCGAAAACGGAGGCAGATCTGTCAGAGCTGGGGGAGGCCAGCAGCACGGTAAGAGCCTTTTTGGCTGCCACTCACCCCCCCTCCCACCGCCCTTTTTTGTCTTCCAGCTCGGGGTCTCGGGGGTTGGGGTGGGCCCGAGGGGATCTGGGGTCTTCTCCTGTCTTCTCCTCTCCTCTCTCTCCTCCTCTTCTCTCTACAGCACCTTAGGGCTTTCTGGGTGCCAGTGGGTGCACGTAAGACAGTCCCCCGGGGCCCTCGGCTTACTGGATACCTTGTGTCTCCCTGTCCTTAGATGGCCCACAAGAGGAGGATAGAGAGGGAAGAGAAACTCCTTGTGAGACAAAGAAAAAATGCGCTACCTGCAGGAAGAAGCTATCTAGCGCTTGGTGGAAGCAGCTGTGCCAAGAATGTATTGATAAGCTGATTAAGAAAGAGTCGGGATCTCTCTTTAAAGATTTTCTACAAAACATGATGCAGGAGATATCTAAAACCTTTCAAAATTTTAGGGAGCAGAGACAGGAACCAGCCCCAGACGAGCCTCAACCTGGCACTTCAGACATTTCCCCACTGGGAAAAAGGAGGAAGCAAGACCAGGCCGCCATTGCGAGTCGAGGAGAAGAACCTTCCAGCACTTCTGACTCAGAGGAAGGTGAGATGGAAGACCACGATCACAGATTGCAAAGGTTCCTTTTTCCAGTAGAAGATACGGAAGGCCTCTTGAAGGTGATCTATGATACTCTGGATCTGGAATAAGAACAACCGGATCTCTCAATGCATGACCAGCTATACGCAGGGCTACAAAAGAGAAATGGCCACACATTTCCGGTCCATTTCACCCTATGGTCTACTATAAAAGGGGAATGGAAGAGCCGAAAAAGGAAGGCTTTCTTTCCTAAAAACCTTAAAAGGTGATTTTCATTTAAAGAAGAAGATGCGAGTGCGCATGCACAGCCGCCGGGGTCGGATGTTCCGACACTAGCTCCGCACATCCCCGGCACTGACGGCAGCCCATATAAGGGCATAGCGCTGTTTCACCCCCGGGTCCCCCCCTACCTCGATCCGGACCTCGGGTGCCTGTCACCATGCCCGGAAAAAAAACGGCGGTGAAAAGCCGTGGTGGCTCCCAGAGGCGGCTCCCTGCAGGGACTGGAGGACCTAAAGATGGCGGCCAGATCGGCGCCCGCGGCTCCTGGTGCCTCCTCTGCCTCTCTCACGGCAGCACCTCTCCCTCAGAGGCAGAAGATGGGCTCCTCCTCCAACGCTGGTCCAGGAAGGGCTGTAGCAGCATCATCAGCTGGGGTGAGTGACTCTCCGCAGCCCCCCCAGTCATCCTCCAGCCCTGTGCTACTGGAGTCCCAGGCTTCGGCCTGTTCTTTGAGCCATGACTCCCCTGCATCCTCGCCCCTGAGCAGTGAAATAGCTGCCATTTTTTCAGGCCAGCTTAGTGGTCCGGAACCTGCTGATGATAGCCCGGCTTCCTCGCCGACGATTCCTCCTGACCCGCCTCTATATTCTGGTGATGCGACTTTGATAGCTCGGTTCGCAGATTTGCTGCAACGCGAATTAGACAGAGCTACCTCAAAACTGGCGGCTGATCTTAAGCAGGATTTTCAGGCCTTGGGCCACCGGCTGGACAGTATTGAGGCTAAAGTTGATGCGACAGTCCAAAGTATCTCCCAAAATTCTACCATGATCACCGACTTGCAAGATCGCCTGGAGGAGGCGTATTCTAAAATTGATGATCTGGGAGAATCGGGCTCGGCGATGCAATTTTCGCATTCGAGGTCTTCCTGAATCGGTTAAGGAGCTTACTAGTTGCGCACACACCCTCATGCGGTCCGCTATGCCTGCTATTGATGACCTTCACCTTGAGATTGATCGCATTCACCGGGCACTGATCCCCCCCCGGCAAGGGGGGCCTCCTAGAGATATCATCGTCAAGCCTCATTTTTTTCCAGGTTAAGGAGGCGGTTATGCGGTATGGCAGGGAGAATCCGGATATAGAGCTCGCAGGGCACAAGGTACAAATCTTTGCTGATGTCTCGTCGGCCACTATCCAGAGGCGGCGATCCCTCAAGCCACTTCTCTCTCATTTGGTTCAAAAGGGCATTAGGTATCGTTGGGCCTACCCTTTTCATCTACAGTTTACTCTTAATGGAAAGTCCTATGGGTTTGCTACATTCCAGGATGGCGAGGAGTTGCTGCTTCAGCTTGGTATTATATCTCGCAGTCCGAAGTCCCATTCTCCTACGGGATTGGCTCCTCGGCCTCCGCTGCTCCAGCCATTGTGGACTACTCCATCATCTCAGAAGAGGGGGTCCCGGAATCCACCTGGGAGGATTTCCTGAACTTCCGTGTCCTTTTGGGGACTTTTCACTGGGTTTTGTTAGTTTATGGTGGCCTCTCTGTGGCTCTTAGGAGCGTTGGCCGCTGCTGCTGTGTTGGCGGGGGGGGGATGGGCTGGGGGTGGGACTGGGGGTGTTGCTTATATTTGTGTGTTGAATACCATTTCCAGTGGTTTTAATTGTTTTGTTTTTATGTTCAATACACTGTGCTTTTGATTTATTGCTGATGGGTTATAATTGCTGTCGGTGCCGGAGAGTGTCTTTGCGCTCTCCTTGATTGGAAGACTCTTCCCCGGGATTGTCTCTCTGGGCAGATCCATTCCACCACAGGGCGATTGCTCTGTATTTCCTGGTACATTGTTTTTATTCATTTCATAGTACTGTTTAGTGTACCGCGGTTACTTGACAGTTGGTCTTTTGTGTTCCGAATGTTCTCCTTTCTTTTTTCTTTATTTCTCCGATTTTTTCCTCTCTGGTTTTTTCTGTTTTTTTTGGGGGTCAGCTGGCGACATTTAAGGACTTCTAGGGATCTTCCCACTCTTACGGACCGGGGGGTCTTTACCATGCTTAGTTTTATAATTATTTACTATGTCTTCCCTGCGGTCGTCTAGCGGAGAGGTTCGTTTAATTTCTCACAATGTTCAGGGGCTTAATTCCCCATCCAAACGCATACAGGCCTTTAGCTCATACCACTCCCTTGGGGCGGATATAGTTGCCTTGCAGGAGACTTATTTTCCCCCTTCCTTCTCTCCACGTTATATCCATAAAAATTACCCTCTCTGCTTTTTTGCTAATGCTACAGAGAAAAAGCGGGGGGTGGCCCTATGTTTTTCTCGCCGATTGTCCTTTACCGAATCTAAAATTATCCGGGATAATAGGGAGGGACGGTATCTTTTGGTGAAAGGCCACTTGGGAGGAAACCTTATCACTTTTTTAATTTATTATTCCCCCAATATCAATCAGGTGGAATTTTTCCAATCTCTGCTAAGTACTCTGGTCGGAGAATTTGAGGGTGACGTTATTCTAGCTGGTGACTCTAACCTAGCATTGGACCAGACTTTGGATCGTTCCCAAACCGCCACGCTTCAGCCTCCTTCTAGACGGAGCCGTAAATTGGCTCAACTTATCTATCGCTATGACTTCATTGATGCATGGAGGGAGGCTAATCCTACTTCTCGAGACTACTCCCACTACTCCAGGGCTCATAATAGTTATTCTCGCATTGATCATATTTTCCTTCATACATATTCACTCCTCAAACTGGTTACTGCTAAAATCTTTTCCACGCCCTGGTCTGACCACAACCGGTTTCTATCACCTTGTCGTCTGGGACTCCTGGTAAAACGGCTTTTCATTGGCGTCTTAATGACTCTATTCTGGGTAATCCCTCTCATTTCGGGAAATCTCCTCACACCTACAACTATTTTTTGACTTTAATAAAGAAGAGGACACGAACCCAGCGATTAATTGGGCTGCTCATAAGGCCTCAGTCAGGGGATATATTATTCAACTCTCTTCTCGTTTAAAAAAAGCCCGAAATGACCTACTTGCTACTAAAACTCGGTCGTACACTGACCTGGCTGCTCAACATAAGCAAAATCCCAGTTCTGATTTGTTACTTAAACTTGACCAGGCTCGATTGGAACTTAACTTGTGTCTTACCACTACTGCGGATAAACAACTTCGTTGGTCTAATCATAAATTTTTTACTTGGAGGGACAGGCCTGGCACCCTATTAGCCCGTAAGCTGACACCTAGACATTCCCAGACGGCCCTCCCCAAGCTTAGACTGGACAATGGTTCGTTATCCCAGGACCCTGGTAAGATCCTCCACAAATTTCATTCTTTTTACTCTCAACTTTATAGTTTGCCCAAAGGGGGTTGTTCTTCTTCCTCTCTGGATGCTTTTTTGGAGTCTATTTCACTTCCCCCCCCTCCAGGAGGCCCATAGGGAGCAAATGGAACGACCTATTTCCTGTGAAGAAGTTGGGAATGCGGTGAAATCCCTTGCCTCTCATAAGGCCCCGGGACCGGATGGTCTTCCCAATAATTATTATAAAGTTTTTCCTGACATTCTGATACCCCATATGGCCCTGTATTTTAATTATTTGCGGGAGGGGGGGGGTGGTACCCCCAGATGAAAATAAGGCATTCGTTAGCGTCATTCCCAAACCTTTCAAGGATGCAGCTATGGTCACTAATTACCGGCCTATTTCTCTGATTAATTGTGATTTAAAGATTCTTACTAAAATCCTAGCCCTACGGCTCCATAACTTTTTGGCCTTATATATCCATGATGACCAATCAGGATTCATAAGTGGTCGACAAACATCGGACCAAATTAGGCGGACTATAGCTTTGCTGTCTGCTGTGCAGTCCAATTGGGATGGATCGTCGCAGAGGAAAATTCTACTACTGTCACTGGATATTCAGAAGGCATTCGACAGTCTATCCTGGGACTATTTGTTTGGAACGTTGGACAGGTATGGGTTTGGCCCTTATTTTACGACGTTGTTGCGGGCCCTCTATTCTACTCCGTCAGCTCAAGTTTCCATTCGTGGACATAAATCAGTCCCTTTTTCGATAGAACGAGGAACTAGACAGGGATGTCCTCTTTCTCCGTTGCTTTTTGCGTTGGCGATGGAACCTCTTGCGATTGCTATTCACGCTAATTCCACTATCTCGGGTGTTACCTGTGGTCAACGGGATCATAAATGCGCCCTATTTGCTGATGATGTTCTTATGTACATATCTAATCCTCGAGAGTCTCTACCTGGTCTCTTCCATCTGTTTCATCGGTTTTTCGGAGGCCTCCGGTCTTACGCTTAACTCATCTAAAACCGTTGCTTTAAATATCTCATTACCTGATTCAGAGGTTCGCTACTGCCGGGAAAATTTTGATATTAAGTGGGCCTCTGGTTCTCTTCCCTATTTAGGGATTCTTCTCACGAAATCTTTATCGACGTTATACAAGGCCAACTATCTCCCACTTTTCAAACAACTTAAAAATGACTTACTAGGCTGGCAGGATCTTTCACTTTCCTGGTTTGGTAGAATTAATTCTATTAAAATGACTTTCCTACCAAGATTATTGTACTATTTCAGGACGTTACCAATTATGATCCCCAAACGTGAACTGGTCTTACTACAGGCAGCAGTCTCCAGATTTGTGTGGAGGGGAAAGCGCCCTAGGCTGAACAAATCTACCTTTTTTTCTTTGAAGAGGCATGGTGGTTTGGGACTCCCTAATCTTTTTGCATACTTTCAGGCGGCCCAAATAGCACAGCTATCTTGTACTACGGCCAGGGGATATGTTCCCCAATGGGTTGGGATTGAGGCTCTTTCGTGCCGTCCATATGCTATTGGTACTCTTATGTGGCTTCCCAGCAGATTGCGCCCTCCTATTTTGTGCCCTACTCTATCCTATTCTTTGTCAGTGTGGGATAGATGGCGAGCTTGTAAAACCTTTCTTCTCTCCGCATACCCCGTTGGCCCCGGTGTTTGGCAATCCTGAGTTTGCCCCGGGTCTCTCTTTTGCGAGGTTCCAATGGTGGATTAATAAGGGGTTGTTACGTATTGGGGATTATTTGGATGGGGTTCGCCCTCGGTCTCCTTAGTATTTTGTGACTTCTTATGAGATGCCTCGCGGGGAAATATTCCGTTATAATCAACTTCGCTCTTTTATTGATAGCAAGCTTCGACTACTCACAGAACCTTGTGCGCTTACTCCTCTTGAGGTCTCCTGTGGGGCAAGTGGGATGATGCGAGGTCGCTTGTCCATTGTTTATGCTTTGTTGGTTGATCCCCTCACTAAATTATCTTACATGACTCTCTGGGAACGGGATCTAAATAGCTCATTAGATTTAGATACCTGGCGGGCTGCGGCTCATGCCCCGTCGAAGATTTCGATTAACACTGATCTTGTTGAATCTAACTACAAAACGCTACTTCGCTGGTATTTGGTTCCTGCTCGCCTAGCCATTATGTATCCTTCCGTTTCATCTGGCTGTTTCCGACGCTGTGGTCAAGAGGGTACCATGTTCCACCTCTGGTGGAAATGTCCAGTTGTAAGTAGATTCTGGATTCGCATGTTTAATTTTCTGTTCTCAGTGACGGGAATTAATATCCGTAGATCGCCGGAAGTGGCCTTGTTCAATATACTACCCTCTGATATTCCCAAAAAATCGATTAAATTAATTTTATATATAATACTGGCAGCTCGCATCACCATAGCTAGAAGTTGGAAACAATCCTTGATCCCGCTGGAAAGAGTGAAACAAAAATTAAACTGGATAATGGTTAATGATAAACTGACAAGTATTGTCACTGACGATGTGCCCAGATTTGAGAGGACTTGGGAGCCTTGGATTGATTATATCACTGTATCGTGAGTGTTTGGCAGCTGACCCCCCCCCCCCTTCTTTTTTTTTTTTTTTTTTTCTTTCACTTTTCGTTTTTCTCTTTCTTTTTTTTTCCTACTCTATTCGTTGAAAAAATTTTTTGTTTTTTTTTTCTCTCTGTCACTTCTGGTTCATTTTGGTTTAATTATTGTTAATTGATTTATGAAACTAGTATGTCCTGATGGCTATGACACTTTTTGGGCGAATTGTAATGCTATTGTCTGATAATTTCTTTTTTTTTTATCTATATACCGATAAGTGTTATGATTCTGATTCTACATCTTGTCCCACCATGCGGGTGGACTCCCCTCTTTCTCTCTGTGTTTGCCATCTTGCTCTCTGTTATAATATGCTGGTTTCTCAATAAAAATATTGAAATATAAAGAAGAAGATGCATCCGTGTGGGAATCCTGCCCAAAGCCAGATGCCCCCCTTTCAAGGATCTCAAAATCAACGGACTTATTCTTCGAAGACGGCGGTTCCCTAAAGAACCTAATGGACTGCAAAGCAGACACATTCCTCAAAAGAGAGTGGGAAGCATCTGCTGTGAACTTTAAACTGGCAGTAGCAACAACTTGCATTTCTAGAACCCTAGATGTATGGCTAGGACAGCTCCGCTCTCACCTTGAACAAGGTACGTCAGCGGAGGAGATCCTGAAATCACTATCAGTCTTGGAAAAAGCAGTGGATTTCATCGCAGATGCGTCAGCGGAGACCATCAGATATACAGCAAGAATGACTGCGCTCATAAATTCAGCCCGAAGAGCTATCTGGTTAAAATCCTGGCAGGTGGACGTTGCCTCCAAATCCAGGCTCTGCAGCCTGCCCTTCGAGGGAAAACTCCTCTTCCCAAACATATTGACATTAAAAGAAAACAGACAATAACTAAAATGTCTCAGCGAAAAAATTACAAGCAGCTCAGATAGTTCATTGGGATGTGTCCTATATGAGACAATGGATACCAGATGCTAATACCAAACTGAAACCTCTGTATACTGCTCTGACTATCCCCTTTGAATGAACAAAAGAGATGGAGGATCTCTTCAATCAGTTGAAGGCTGATATCCAAGCCGCACCTGCCCTCAAATTGCCTGACCAAATCAAACACTTCCAGCTATATTGCTCTGTCAAGGGAGCCACAGGCAATGGAGTCTTTTCTCAGAGATCACCATCAGGAACACACATAGTGGCCTATGAAAGTGTACAACTAGACCCAAACCTGTGTAAGAGCTGTTGCAGCCGCAGAGTTACTAGTTGAAGAGGTTGCCATTGTAAGGAAGGATCAACCCCTGACAGTCTACACAACACATGCAGCAAGAGAAATCTTGGAAAGAGCAAGGACTAAACATTTGTCATCAGCAAGGCTGAGCAAATATGAAACAATCCTGCTTGGATCAGAGGAAATAGAAGTGAAGACATGTACTACAATCAATCATGCCAGTTTTCTCCCAGAAAGAGAGGAAAACCTTGAAGAGGAGGGTGACCACAACTGCTTAGAACTCATGGAAGAAGGGGGGGCATGGCCAGCTGCCGATAGAGATGGCCGCTTAGTGCAGGAGCTCCGGGATCCGCCAGCAACCATCGCGGTTCACAGTGACGAGGGACAGAGTTGTGTAACCTTTCCTTGCTTGGCACCTGCCCGAATAGTGTGGGACCCGATCCCCGCATATGGGAAAATGAAAGAACAAAGATGGGCCCCGCAAATTAAGAGTTCTTTACTCCAGCGGGCGGCCCCTCCTCCTCCCAAGATGGTGCCAGTCCCAGTACCTCTCCTTCCCTACAGCCATATATGGCAGAGGAGAGTCCTCGCTCCCACTCTCAGCAGTCTCAGCCTTCTAGCCCTATACAATCTACAGGAACTACACCTGCCAGCAGCCCTCAAAAGGCAAAACAGTGCTGCTCTCCTGATCCACAGCTGCTTGGTGAGCATGTTAATGATTCCTTTTCTCATAATCATACCAGAGCGTTTGTTGAGTGTTTGGAAGATTACCCTGCTGAAAATCTGCCTTTGACCGCTTCTGTTGTGAAAGATATGCTTGTTACTCTTAAAGGTTCTTTGCACAAGGACATGATGAGTTTTGTGACACGGGTGAATGCAGTGGTGAATGCATGGTTGAAAACCTAGGAGAGCGGGTCAATCATGTGGAAACTAAGATGGGCGAGTTTGCGACTGCCCACAACGAATTAGTGTACGCACACAATGACGCGGAAGAGAAATTGAAGGCGCTGAAATAAAAAATGGCAGATCTGGAAGATCGCTCACATAGAAATAATATTAAATTTAGGGGAGTGAGGGAAACAGTCCCAGCCGCAGATCTTAGAAGGTATATTCAGCAATTGATTACAGCTTAGCTGCCAAGTCTGTCTGAAAGGGATGTGATTGTGGACAGAGCGCACAGACTGCCGAAACCTTCCTTTCCTCCTGACCATGTCCCCAGGGACGTCATTGTTAGAATCCACTTCTACCATGTGAAGGAGTCACTGATTGCCTTTGCGAGAACATACAATCCATTACCGGAGCCGTTTAACGGAATATTGCTGTTCGCTGATCTCTCCCAGTATACCATTCTTGCCCATAAAAAAAATGACTCTCCTTTAAAAAATTGCTCCGTAATAACAATATAAAATATCAATGGGGCTTCCCCACTAAATTGTTGATTACAAAGTATAACCATTTACTGATTGTCACCTCAGAAGAAGAAGGATTTCAGCTTGCAAAGAAATGGGGGATTATACCTACAGTAGGAGAAATGCTGTCCGCTAAATCATCCCCTAGGAAAGTTTCCTCTAATTGGGACACAGTGGCAGATTGAGGCACTGATTTGCAGTTCTAAGCTTTGATTGGGTCGAGGGAGGGCTCCTCCTCTAGTCCAGTACCGTGTTCAGTTGGCAGACGCGGTTGCTCGTGGGTCCCGGAATTTACCCTCAACCTGTTGAAGTGATTTGGTTTACCTGCTCTTACTTAATGTGTGTTGTTTATTTTGGTTTTTTCCCAATTTTCTCTCTTTTCTATTATTTCTGATTTTCCTAACAGAGTATCAGCAACTGCTTTATCTGAGGAATTCTCATGGGTCACTGTCTGATGGATGGAGTTGTCTGTGCATCTGCTCCAGAGAAAGCTGGTTATTGTGAGTGGTTATATATATGCCAACATTGCTGTGCTGCTAATATTTTTCGGGCCACTAGATGGCGACCATGTACTATTTTGTATACTTTAAAATGGTACTGAATGTTGTATCGATTAACCACTTGCCGCCCAGCAACTGTAGATATACGGTGGCAGGGCGGCACTCGCAGGCAAAACCACATTTTAAAACGTGTGTTTTGTAAACAAATAGGGGGCGCGCGCGAGGCGCGCCGCTGCCCTATCTGTCCCGCCAATCACAGCCGCAGATGTCAGTTGCCGGGTCACAGCCAGTCCTTACCGACTATCTCCCGGCGATCGGCGGTAAACAGTGACAGAGAGCACAGCTGCAGTAGCTGTGCTGTCTGTCACTTCCCTGTCAGCTCGAGGATGAGTTTATCGAGAAAGAACAGTTTCTCTTTCTCGATCAGCCTTGTCCCGTCCAGTACACACCCCCGTCCCCTAGTAAAACACTCCCCTC
>CATNWA010003261.1:0-16678 GCA_951230385.1 Staurois parvus
AAAACCGCAAAAAGACTCCCGGGTTTTTCGCTGCACGAGAATCGCGTTTCGCGCCAGCTGCACACGTGCACACCACACCGAAGATGGCGCCAGATGGGCTAAAAAAAAAGGGGGTCCGCTCTGGTTCAGTGCGACTATCTTCGCTCCCCCTTGTCCTCTTACCCTGAACATTCCTTTGTTGCTGACCCGGGCAGTCCTGACCCGACCCGATTTCTCTCCTGTTTTTTTCCCGACTTCGGCTCTCTCCTGACTTTGGCTTTTCCTACGATTCTGTACCGCACTGCCCAACGTTGATGACCCCCCCTATCCAAAGACCCTGCCCTTCCTGTGCCCTGGCTACCTACATTGCTCGCTGCACATTGACATTACCCAGAACCTGCTCTGTCTGCTACAGGACAAAAATCAGAGGAACCTGTTTCCAAGGCATCATTGCAAAAAAGCCATAACAACAACCACTTGGGGTTCTTGTACCCTGCCCCAGACTCCCTCGTACCAACCTCAGGGGGGTCAGGGCTAGTGACACAAGTGAGGCCAACCTGGGTCAATTACTCCTATTAGGTACACGACACCCCCCCAGCAGACTCCTGACCTTCCACCTTGCAATGCTGACGCACAGGAAAAGGGCCGGTAAGGGGCAACAAATGCCCAGCCAGACCAGCCACCGGGGTACAGTTTTACAACGGGGGGGACATTTGGGGGGATAAAAGTGCTTCAGCTGCCTTTGGGGTGGCCACGGCCACTCAACGGACACTACCTGAGGGGCGCATCTGCAGCCACCCTTTCTCCCCACCTAGCAAGCTCAGTTACTATTCTGGCTGATTTGCAGTGCCTCAGGCACTTGTTGAGGGATGGACCCAGATTTGGCAAAGATTGCAAACCCAAAATTTTATTGCAATCCCTTTTCCAAATGCCCCCACCTCATGGCATAATAACATTTCAAAACCCCTTCATGACGCTGAAAAGTGGCCCTTATTGCCACAAAAATGGCATAGCTTGGGCTGCCCTGCATAGAATGCCACCAGGCGGTCCCTTCCCAAAAAGGCTGAAGAGGGAAGATGCTGTATTACATTTCCCACCACCCTCAGCTTCACTGTGGCCGTCCAACCTCCCGTCCATATCCCCCTGTCATCCAGAATCTTACGTAGGGGTCCCAAGACCTCTTCATAACTCCCCAACCATATCATTATGTCCGCCGCTGGTATAGACTCATTCCTAATTAAGATGGTAACATTCTTTATCAGGGGCTGGCGAGAAACGACCTTAGGGAGAAGCCCCGCCGACCTAGGGGACGCTTTACAATAAGCCTCATATCTTTGCCAGAATATGTCCAGGCTGTCTGCCCTAACAAAGGAGATGTCATTACTTCCCTGTACCCACAGGGGCAATAAACGCAAAGATATCTGCCGCCTGAAAGCCCATCTCAATTACCTTATCCACAACTTCCTTCTGCTTGGTGGGGGGCCCTCACCCATCTACCTTAGTTGCACCACATTCCTTTTGCTGATTGCAGTAGGCGACCCTCCCCCCCACACGCATCTTGACCTCCTCTCAGGGCTGCTGAATGGCTCAGTGTACCAGCCACAGAGCAGAGGCTGGTCTTAACACCGGGAGGAAGGAGAGATAGCAGATGCAGGTGGATAGAAGCCTCAGGATGGACAGAGGCTGCAGGAGGGATGGGATCCATAGGAGGGATGAGTGGGATGAGAGCCGCAGGACGCATAGGAGCCAGGGGAGGGACCGGAGCCGCGGGGGTACCATAGCAGCAAGATCAGTAACACTGGGGTACCACATAGGGACACAATCATCAGACAGCACAATGTCTTAGAGTCTATACTTACGGCACATGCCGGTGCACGAGGCTCCATCCTGCCCACCTGCAGATTCATGTCAGTAGTCACAGGCTCACTGACAGCTAACTTCACCCCACCCTCCAGCTCACTGGAGAGCCTGTGCAGCTGCACGTACAATGCTCTCTCCCTCTCCTTTGGCTTCACCGGCTTCGTGGCTCTCAACTCACTTCAGAATCCTCTGATGTGAAATGGAACTGCCGACCCTTCAGAGGGGACTCCGATTTGCAGCCACAAAAATCCAGGAACCGGCACACTCAGCTACTCCATTTGAGACCCCCATTCCTTGCTCCTCCTGCGCTGTCGTGGGGGGAAAGGGATAGATTCTTCTACTTCACTCCCTGGGGGACCCTTAACCAGCTGGTAATCCCACAGATACAGCAGACTCCTGCAACACCCTCACTCCACTTCTCCTAGCCGTGATCCTTCCCGACAGTCCTTCCAAGGATGAATGACCCCAACTCCACATGGCCCCTCGCAGCAGCCAGGGACTTTGCTCCTTGCAAGCTTAAAAAAAAAAACGCTTCTTCCTCAATTTCTGATATTTTCTCCATTGAGCCACGGCCACAGGCGGCTTTTTTCAGAGGAAGGGCTTACCAACCGGGTCTGCTTCGGTGCACTTCATTGTGCTCAAGAGACTCCAGCACAATGGCTTCATATAGCCCTGCCTTTTGGTGCTCCCATAAACGGTCATAGGAACATCTAAACGCTTCAGCTCCAACCTCCACATATTCAGCTTCTCCTCCTCGCATCCAAGGCGGCCAATATGAGCTGCCACACGGTCTCTGTACATGCTGTAACTTTCTCCCTTCTTTGGGCCTATTCCCAGGTCCCCAACAGGTGATGGTATGAGGCTGGTACTAGGGCCCTCAGGGGGTCTCCCTCCCGGGATCCTGCCCAGGACCACTCATCCTTTCCTGGGCAGGCAGAGCAAATCTAGCCCCTAGCTTTCTCAGGCCTGCAGAGCTCACCACCATGCGACCACACCCCAGCTGATTGGAGCTGGGTAGGAATAGTTGGAAATATTTTATTTAAGATAAAATTTGCAACCAGCATACTTTTATACAAAAAATACAAAATAATAAATACATTAATTATACTTCTAGCAAAATAATATACAGAACAGAGCAAGATATTTCTCTTAAAAAAAAAACTTTTTCATAAAGAAACACTTAATCTTTTATCCCCTCACACAAAGGGAAAATCATACACAGACGCTTGCCTGTTTTTATATTAAGGCCTTTATGGCCACCACCATATCTCAGCAAAAGCATGAGTAAATATTACAGAGAAGCAAAGGACAAACCAAATCTTTATGGCCTACTATCCTAAATTACACTCATGTCCCTTAAAAAGGACTATTTTTGAAAAAAAATATTTTTTTAAAACAAACTTTTCTTCGGGGGGGAAGGGGTAACCCCAGACGGTTACTTTATCTGAATTTTCCCCCCAACAAAAACCCGGACCCAAAACCCAAACCCCCAAAAACACCCCACTTTTCTTTCGGAAGAAACCCCCTTTTTGAAAAAACAAAAAAATCATGGGGGAAAACCCAAAACGGAAAAAACATTCCCCGCCCCATCTTGGGGGTCGGCATCACACCCTACCCAAAAAGCAGCAAGGGAAAAAGCCGGGTTTGAAAATGCCCACATGGCAGGGAAAAGGGGGCCTCTCCCAAATATTTGGCGGGGAGGAGCCCCGCAAATTCCTGGCAAAAAAAAAGGGGGCCTGGGGGAAAAAGGGCCCACTTCCGGGGGGGGACAACTTCCACCCTGCCCTAAATAGGGGGGGCAAAAAAAAAAAAGGGGGAAAATCGTTCCCCCCCCCCCCCCGTTTCCCCAAAACCCCCCTTTTCCAGGGGAAAAAGGGGGGATTGCCCCTTTTCCCCGGTTACTGAACCCTCCACCCCTGAATCCAGCCCCCCGCTCCAAAAAAAAATTGTCCCCCCCCAAGGTTCTCCCCCCCCCCCCTTTCCCCCAAAAATCCCCCCGGGGGAGATCAAATGGCCCTTTCCCGGGTCTTACCCGGGGGAAAAAAGGGGGGGCAAGCCTTTTAACCTTTCTGGGGGACGGGCCCTTCCGCCTCCCGGGTTTTCCCCCGGGGGCTGTAGTTCACAAGGCCACCGGTCTGCCCTTTAAACTTCTGTTGCCTCAACCTAAACCGGTTTTCCCCCCCAAAGGGGACTTTCTTGGGTTTTTTCCCTGACACCCCCCGGGCCAGCCGGTTGGGGGGGAAAAACTTTTTTCCCCATTCCCTGCTTGGGGGGGGGGCAAAAATTTTCTCCTTTTCCCCGGGGCCTCAAACCCACCCATTGGGGCGAGCTCCGGCCCCTTGTGGGGGTTGCACGCTGTGGCACCCCCGGCGGTTCCCCCAAAAAAAAAAAATCCCACCTCAAGGGGGTTTTTGGGGGAGGGGGCCCCCTCCCCCCGTGTGGAACTTTCCATTTGGGATTCAACTTTTCCCCTTTTGCCGGACTGGGCCCCCCTCGCCCGGGGAGGGTTACAGTTCCCCTTTTTAAAATTTCCACGAACCTTAAACTCGAAAATCCAGCAGCGCCTTTTTCCCCCCAAATCTTTTTTCCACCCAAGGAAACCGAGGGCCGGAGACCCCCCCGGACCGAAATACCCTTCCCCCCCCCAAAACCCCCAAAAACTCCCCATCCCAAAACAAAAAGGAAGCCTCCCACAACAACCAGGCCCCCCCAAAGCCAGCCCTCAAAATTCGGGAAACCCCCCAAAAAATTTTCCCGGAAACCACCGAAGCCTGAAAAAAAGCCCTTTTCCCCTTAAGTGCCCCAAAATTCCCCCCATTGGGGGGTTTTAAATGGCACCGGCCTTTTCCCCCCCCTTTTACACTTCCCCCTTTTCCTCCAAAAAATCCCCCAAACCCCTAAAAATTAAGGAAATGGAAAAAATTTTTTTAAAACTTGTAAAACCCTTAACTTTGGGGGCCGGGCCTACTCCACTTTTAAAAACTATTTCCCTTTTTTTCCCAGTTTTTTTTAAATTTTTAATTTTTTAACCAAACCCCCCCAATCCCCAAGGAAAAAAAGGCCCGAACCACTTTTTTAAAGGGTTAAAACTAAAGGGCCCCCTTCCAAAACCGGAACACCCAAAACCCTCGGAAAAAGACGAAGCCTTTTAAAAAAAAGCAAACCCTTTTAGTCCCAAAACGGGGAATTTCAAGGGGGGGCACCCCCAAAAATCTCATAGCCCCCATCAACTAAACCCATTTTCCCCAAAAAACCCAAAACAAAAAAGGGGATGGCCGGGCATGAAAAAGGGCCCAAAATGGAGGGCAATCAACACCAGACCCAAATGTGGTACGGAAGCCCCCAAAAAAGGGGGGGGGCCCGGGAAAAACAACAATGGCCCCTTCCCAAAAAAACAACACAATCACAGTTTGGGGTTCAAAAATTTAAAGCCAAATTTTGGGGAAAAAAAAAATTTTCCCACAACTTTTCAAAAAAACAAAAAAAAATAAAAAAAAAACCAAAGGCCACCCCCGGCCAAATACTTCCAGTTTTCCCCTGAAAGAAAAAAACTGGGAAAGCAACAAAAAAAAAAAAACTAAAAAAGGTTTTAGGGTTTAACAAATGCATAGGGTTTTTGGGGGCCTCCAAAACCTATAAAACGTAAAAAAAAACCAACTAAAAAAAAGTCTTCTGCACAAGTCCAAAAAATTTTCTTAAAAGGGAGTCCCAGGAAGAAAAAAAGAAAAACCCCCCGGTCAAAGCTGGCCCAAGAAAAAAAATTTTTTCCCCCAAAAACAAAAAAACCGGACCCCCGGGTTAAAGCTTGACAACGACATAACACGTCAAAAAGCCGGGGTCAGTAATCTTATTCCCCCCTTTTCCCTTAAGGGGGAAAAGGGAACCCTTCCCACATTCCCTTTGCCTCGGCATCAGAAAACCTTTTCCGTTTCCTTTTAAAAAAACCAAAAGGGCCCCCAAAAAAAAAGCCAAACCCCCGGCGGGGAGGAACTTGAATTTAAAATTTCCCCAAAAAACCAAAAACCCAACCTTTCCGTTTTTTTTGACCGTGCCTCCCAATTTCCATCCAAAACCAACCGCCCCCTCACCCCCGAGAAAATACAGAACTCCAAAAAAATGGCCAATTCAAAGGGGGAAAAAAGGGGGGAACCCCCCCACCCCTCCCCCAGGTTTACCGAAAGGAGAAAAAGGGGTTTGGGTCCCCGAAAAAGGTTCCTGATCCGGGAAAAAAATTTCCCCCCCATACCCCTAAGCCCCGTTTAAAACCCCCCAAAAAAAACCCTTTTTGGTGGACCGAACACTGGGAAAAAAAACCCTCCATACAAAAAAAAAAATCTTGGCCCAAAATTTTCTAAAAGAAAAGGGGGGGGGGGGGAAAATTTTAAAAAATAAAAAAAGGGGCCCCCTTTGCACAAATTCCCAAACTTCTAGGGGGGATCCCCAAAGCACAAAAAAAAGATTTAAAAGGGGGCCAACGGGTAAACAAAAAATTTCGCTGTAAAATGGGGGGTTTTTTATGAGATAAAAGGTTTGGGAAGGGGGCTTTAATTCCCCTGCTTTTGGGGAAAAATTTTTTTTTTAAGAGGGAGCTAAGCCCAAAAACCCCCCTGGTAGGTGCTCCCCAAAAATTTAAAAAACCCTCGGTAGGGGGGGGGGAGTGGGAAGGGGGGTTTCAAAAGGAAAACTTAAGAAAAAAATTGTTGAATTTTGGAAGGGGGTTTTGGGGGTTTTAACCCCCAAAAGGAGGAGGTCATTTGATATTTTTGGGGAAATTTAACCCCAAATTTTCCCCAATCCCCCCCAAAAAAGGGGGTGAGCCCCCCTTAAGTTAGGCAAATAACAAATTTGTTTTTCCCCCGGGAAAAAAAAGGGGAATGATTGGAACCCCCAATTGACTTATTGTAAGAAAAGGGGGGGTCCCGAGGGATAAATTAAGGGGTGCCCCCCTTATCGTAGGGGAAAAAATTAAATTTCCCCCGGGGTATTAAAAAAAGGTTGGAAAATTTTGGTGGAAAATTGGAAAAACAGGGGGGAAAGGGACCCCCCCTTTAAAAAAAAAACAACCCTTTTTTTAAAGTAATTTCCCCCGGGTGCATTAAAAGGCCCCCCAGATGGTTTGGGGTTTGGGAAAAAGGGGTTAAAGGGGCAAAAAGTTTGTTTGGGTAAAAAAGGGTTTTTGTCATTCAAAGCCCTGGGGAAAAAAAAAGGAAAGGTTAATTTTTTTAAAAGGTTTTTATTTATTGGGAAAAAAAATTTTTATTCCCCCCCCTTTTTTGGATAAAATATTTAAAAATTTTTAATGGGAAGTCCCAAATGCCGGAAAAACAGAAGGAAAGGTGGGGGGGAAGGACCAAAAGAGGAAAACCCCTTTTTGCCGGTAAGGGGAAGGATCAAGGGGTTTGAAAAAAAAAAAAACCCCCTTTGAGAAAAAAGGCCGAACTTTAGCATACAGTTTGTGCAATTAATGGTGACAATGGGGGGAAACGTTTAAGGAAAGAGAGGGCTTTTAGTTTTTTTTTAAAGTGAGGGGGGGTTTTTTAAAAGAGGCTAGGGGAAGGGGAGTAAAAATCTCCCCCCCCCCAAAGGAAAATTTTTTTGGAATTGAGAAAAAAGGGATTGGGGGGAAAAATTATTAAAATTTCTCCCCCCCTTTCCCAAAAGAACTTTTTAAATTTTTAGGGGGTTATTGGGTGGGGGGGGTTTAGATTAAAAGGGTTTGGGAATTGGCGAGGGGAAAGAAAAGAGATGGGGGACAGAAAGAGTTTGGGGGAAAATTTTTTTTTTAAAGGAAAAGGGGGAAGGGGGAGAAAAAGAAAAAATTGGAAAAAAAATTTTAAGGGAAAAAAAAAGGGGGGAAAGGGGAAAAAAAGGGGGGAAAAGAAATGGGGAAAAAGTATTTTTTTTTAAAGTTTTTTGGGGTTTATTTTTTTTTTTATTTTTTAAAAAATTTTAAAAATTTAAGGGGGAAGGGGGTGTATAAAATATTATGGTTAGAAATTTTTGGGAATGATTTTTTTTTTGGTTTTGAATGAAAGGGAAATAGTTTTAGGATGTTTTGAAAAAATGTGTTTTTCCCCCACACCGAAAAACTTTGGGGCCCAAAAAAAAAATTCGGTTTTCCCAAAAAAAGCGGAGGAGGGGAGGTTTTATACTTTATCGTGCCCTTTCAACCTCATCAACCATCCACCGCCTGCCCCAAAATTCCCCTGCATCTAGGATTTCCCTTTAAAGGGCTCAAACATCTCCATCAGCCTAGCCCAAAACCCTAATTCCCCCGCTGGGTTGGGCTCTTCCGCACCGAAGGTCACATTTTTTCCAAAGGGTGACGAGAGATGGCCCCCGGGTTAAACCCCCCACCTGGGAAACCCCCCTCCCCCTATCACATACCTTTGCCAGAATAAATCCGGGCCTCAGCCCCCAAAAGATACACTATTCACCGCACCCAAAGGAGCAATAAAGGCAAAGATCTCACTAGCCCTGAAGCCCATTTCTATAATTCTGTCCCATCACCTCCCTCCCATTTTGGGGGGCCCCACCCGTCCACCTAACTGGGCCACGTTACGCCGTGCCACCGAAAAAGGGGAACCCCCTACCCGGGGCTCAACACCCCCTCACCCCCTGACCGCGCAGAATAACTGACAGAGCCCGCAGCTGGGAAAGGGTCCAGGGGGGGCAAGATGGACCCCCCCAACAGCAAAGGGGGGTGGGATGAGCAGGGGACAGGGGGGGATAGCAGAGGGAATGGGAAAGGGCCCCCGTACAGCAGGGATGGGATGAGCAAGGGGAAACAGGGACGGCCCAGAGCCAGCATGGATGCAGGGGCGGGGCTCCTTCGGGACAGGGGTGGGAAAGCACATGGAACAAGGACGACCCAGGAACTGTAAGAGCAGAAATAGAGATCACAGACTTTACACTCTCCCACCTGGTGACACATACATCCCCCTCCCCCTCTCCCCCCCAAAACCTTTTCCCTCCTGCGACTCATGGCTGTAGCCATTCTCCAGCGTTCAGACCCTGGGCTCTGAGCCAAAATTCATTCCACCATGGGGGGGGGCCACTCCACTCTTCATACCACACAAAGACCAAACCCCAGACCACCATGGGCAGGACAGCTCCCCTGCGCACACAAGACCCAAACCGCATTGACTGCCAGTGGGCGGGGGACACTCCAGATCTTCCCAAGCCCCAGGGAATCGGCTGCAACACACCCCCGCCTCTGGGCGCAACACCTTGTCTTTCCCCCAGCATGAGACCCTGACTTTCAGGGACACCCCCGCTGCTGGGCAGGGGCACCCCGCCTCCTTTCCATCCCAGACTGCTGCTGACATCCCTGGGCAGGACACCCGCTCCCTTCCACCCAGACTGCAGCCGCATCCCCGGGCAGGACACCCCCTCTCCTTAGCATCCCAACACTTAACACTGGATTTAGCCACCCCTTCCTGCGGGATGGGTTTTTACTCCCAACACCTCTGCACTTTTAGCCGCTGCTGCAGACGCACCAAGTTTGGGGATCCTTTTTCCCAAACTACAAACACCGCTCTTTCTTTCTTCTGGGCTTTTGCTGGGTTCTTCACCCCGTCATCCTCATCCTCCGATTTCAGATGTAAAACAAATGCTTTACATGTAAAGGGGGCTCCATTTCTTTTAAAAAAATGCATAGTTCCCGCTCTCTCACTGGCTCCACTTGAGACCCCCATCCAGGGGCTGCTGTGTGGGGGGGAAGGGCCGGCCCCACAACCTTTACTGCAGGTAATACTTCCCCAGCATGCATGGGGGGGCTGGCCGGATCAGCCTCCACCCGGGAGGCTCCCTCACCCGCTGGGGCTCAGAAAAATCCTCCCGGGTGACTCCCTCACATGACCAGGGCCTCGCCACAAGCTTGCTCCTTGCGCTAAACCGTCTTCTTTGTATACTTTCCCGCAGGATTCCATGGCCGCTTTTAGTGCACAAACCCTCTTGACCTGCTCGCTGACACGCTGTTCCCAAAATTCCCAAATGGGTTCATGGTATGGGGGCTTTGGGGGACCAGACCCGGCATCAAGCTCTGAATTTCTTTTAACTCCAGTCTCACCCCCCTTAGCTTTTCCTCCTCCTTGTTCAAGCGTTGATATGGGGCCCCAGGCGCTTCTGTATGCACTGTATTTCTCCCTGGCCCTGGGCCCATTCCCAGGTCCCCCCCCACTGGGGTTTTAGTGGGGCCGGTACTAGGGCCCTTGGGGGGGCCCCCCCCCCACCAGGATCCCGCCCAGAAACACCATCCTTCCGGGAGGGGAGGAACCAGCCCCCCGTTCCAAAAAAGGCCCTGGAAGCTCGAGCACACCTGCACACCACCTTTCCCCAAAAAAAGCCCGGAATGGATTCACCACAGGTGGTGGGGCTCACCTACCTTGTGGGCTGCAGACCAGGGGGGCCAGCGGGTGCTCCACAATCAGAGACTCAACCCTGCAGCACCAAACACTAAGCTATTACGAGATATATTTAAGGGGGCCAAAACCCCGCTTGCCTTGGTGTGTTTTTTCTATGGGCCCCCCTTTCTTGTTACCCGCTTTTCCCGTTCCTGCCGGGCTGATTCGTTGCCGACCCGCCTGTCCTACCTCTGCTGACTTTCCGTTTGATCCCTCTTGTGACCCCAACCATTCTCTGCCTGACCCCCCTTTCCACCTGCCCAGTTGCTTTTACCCGGCTCGTGATGATACCTCTGCCGCTCCCCCTGTTCCTACCTGCCCGATTGTTATTTACCCGGCCCGCCTGACGACACTTGCATTTTATGTATTTTTATTGTGGGGCTTTGGTTTGGTTCGGTTGCACTTTGTTTGGGGTTTTTTGTTTGCACGCGTTTATGTGTTAGTATTAAAAAATTATATTGTTTAAAACATACTGAAGCCTGCGTTTCCCGCGTCATTCACATACCTCTGGCATACCCGGAGCTTTTGACATTACACCAAGGCCAATCCCGACCAAAGTGGCGCACAGGAAAACCAACTTTGGGTTTTGCTGGGAAGGGGGGATCTTGACGAGGTTGTGTATTTGTCGCTGCTGGTTTTTGATGACAGAGAATATGTTACAAATCTGAGGGTTTTACCCGGGGGCAACGCTAGAATGTATAGGATCCTCAGTTCTAGTGATCAGGGCACAGAGTTTTTGAGGGGGCAACCTTTGATTCAGGTTTGTGTAGATTGGCTTCATCAAATCCCCGAAAGCAGAAGACTTTTTGCCCCATTTTGTGCAGACCCGGTAAGTCCCCGGTATGGTTATTGAGGATATGTGGATTGCTTCTTGGGGCATTATGCTGAGTTTACCACGGGATTTTAAAAAATTGTAAAACGCAGTGCAGCTTTGACCAGACAGGCTTTGGTAAGCTCAGCTTTTTCAACCCCTACGCAGACATGGTCAACTTGTTGCACCCACCTCAGTCAGTTGCAACGTCCCTTCCTCTGCCGAGGACTCTTTCCCGCAACCCCGACAGCACCCCCAGTGATGCCCAGTAACTCTAACTACCACAACCGGGCCCCCCGCTCCCACTCGTGCACCATCCTTTTCTTTGGCCCCTTGGAGAGGGCCCTGGGCAGCTGCTCCCTCCTCCCGTTCCATCTTCCAGCTCTTCTCTGTCCCCCAGCGTCCCCTTCGTTTGTAGACCCCGCGTTTGCATGCTCCCTAGTTAAAACCCGAAAAAAGCGAAATTCTTCCCAACCGTACCTCCGCCAGTATCCAACCCCTGAGCCCGCCGTCTGAGAACCTGCCTTCCGTGGTTTTAGCCGTGCCTCGGGACCCGCACTTAGCCTGATGTCCCCCACCCGCCTGATGTCCCACCCAGCCTGATGTCCCTACCCCCTGGAACTGATCCAGCCCCTATGACCCAGTGCCCCCCTTCATACCGGGGCCCGATGCCCCCCTGTCGAGCCAGCGCCCAAAGCCTGTGACCCAGTGCCCCCCTGTCATGCCTGGTGACCCGATCCCGCGTCGAGCCAACGATCCTGTACCTGATGACCCGGGCCCCCCTGTCATACCTGGGGACCCGTGTCCCGCGACCAGACATCCAAGCCTAGACCCATGCCCCCTTCATCCCGAAGACCGATGCCCCTGTCATCCAGACGATCCGGGACCTGAAACCCTTTCCCCACCTTCCCCCAGCCCCCCCCCCCCCCCGTCCAATCCCGGGGACCCATGCCCGCTGTCGAGCCAACGACCGGGGACCCCGGGGAAGCCACGGTGCCCCGCTGTCGACCAATTTTACAAGCCCACGTCGGCCTGGTGACTCGGGGCCCCCTGCCTTGCCAATACCGGTGCCCGCTGGCGAGCCAAATGACTGATGCCCGATGACCCCGTGCCCGCTGTCAGCCTGGTGACCCCCGATCCGCTGTCGACCAGACGACCACGCCAATGCCCCGGGGCCTGCTGTCGGCCAACGATGCGGGACCGATACCCCGGGGCCCGCTGTCGTGCCAATTGACCAGACCCACTGTCGTTCCTGTGACCCCGGGCCCACGCCTTCCAATGACACGGGCCCGCTTCGAGCCAAATGACCTATGCCGGTGGGCCCCAGCCCCTGTGAGCCAGACGATCCAATGTCTGACCCATGCCCGCGGTCATGCCAATTGACCAACCCACTGTCGGCCTGGGGACTTGGTGCCCACGCCCTTTCCAGATGACGGGTGCCCCCTGGCGAGCCCAAAAACCTGCTCCTGGTGACCCGATGTCCCCCGCGCCCGCCCGCGCGGCCCGCCCTGCCCCCGCGCTCCGGCTTCCGCGGGCGCCGCCGCTCCGCCTGCGGGCCCGAGACCTGTCCAGCAACCGCCTGATGGGCCCCGAGACCTGTCGCCACCTCCTGGGGCCCGATGCCTGTCGCCCCAGCCTAGGGGCCCGCGATGCCTGTCGCCCCGCCTGGGGGCCCGGTGCCTTCGCCCCGCCTGGGGGTCTCCGCTAGGCCTGCTGCTAGAATGTGGTAGCGTAGCTGCTGCTGCGTCTAGCGCCCGGGGTGCCTCGCAGCTCGTGCTTCCGCCCGGGCCCGGTGCCTGCTGCGGTACCCCCGGGAGGCCCTGTGCTATTCGGGCGTCCCCAGGGCCCCTCCTTGGGGGGGGGGGGGGACTGTCGGAATGGACTTGCCGTAAAAGGGGGGACTCACCTGCCTTGTGGGTGCATACCAGGGCGGCCAGGGGTGCCCACAATCAAGACTCAACCCTGCAGTCAGCAAAACCTGAAGTGATTTCATGTATTTTAAGGGGTGGCCAGACCTGCAGTCTGTGCCCCTTTGGGGTTTTTTTTCTATGGGCCCCTGTATCTTGTTACCTCATTCCTGTTTTCCCGCCTGACTGATTAGTTGCCGACCCCCCGATCCTACCTCTGCTACTTCTCCCGTTTGATTTTCCCCGGGTTGTGCCCGACCATTCCTGCCTGCCCCCCCGACCTACCTGCCCGTTAGTTGCTGTACCCGGGTCGTGACCTGACTACCCTGCCTGCTCCCCCTGTTCCCCCTGCCCGATTGTTATTGACCCGGCCTGCCCCGACGACACTTGCATTTTTATGTAATTTTTATCTGTGGGGCTTTTGGCAGGTTGCCGAGGCGCCTAGGGTGGTGTGCCCGGTCGTTTGTGATTAGTCCCGCCGAGTTGGGTTGCGACTCTCGGGACCGCATGGTACGGTTCTTGAGGGGGGGAGACTCTTATGGCGCCTGACGCTAGAGGGTGGACACAGTGTAGGGCAGCTGCCTTGGCTGGGGTCCTGCGGCGCTTAGGAGGGGGGGGGGTGGTACGGTGGTGGTGTCAGGGGCATTATATGGAGCGTTATCCAGTCAATGGTGGTGGGGTCTCTGGCAGCGCAGATGCCAGATGATTGGTGATATCTGTCCTGGATAGCACGCGGGGGAGCGAGGGCGGTGGCTGCAGGCGGTGACGGATGGGGCTGCGGCTCAAACAACAGGCCCAGATTCTACCCCCGGCCTAGTTGAGCGAGCGCGCTTATAATCGCGATCCGGATCTGTCGACCGGAACGGAGGTAGAGGGATGGTTCGAGTGGGGGGATAAACACCACCCCCTGAACAGGGAAAGGACCTTCTACCGAAGAAGACCGACACCCGGGAGTCAGGAATGGACTGGCCAGCAATGGTGGGGGCTCACCTGCCTTTGATCGCGTACCAGGGGTGGCCACGGGGGGGTCCCAGCAAACAGAGACTCAACCTTTTAGCCAGCTAACTCCTGGAACTGATGATGCTGGGGTATTTAAGGGATGGCCAGACCCACAGACTCTGCCTTGGTGTTGTGTTTGTCCTGGGCCCTGTATCTGTCCTGCATCCTGTTTCTGTCCCTCTGCCTGACCCTCTGTACTACGCTGCTTGTTACCTGTTTTGATCCCTGGCTTGTGACCCTGACCATCCCTCTGCCTGACCCTCTGTACTACGCTGATTGCTACTGCTGAACCTGGCCTGTGACCCCGACCATTCTCTGCTTGCTCCCCCTGTACCTACCTGCCCAATTGATATTGACCCGGCCTGCCTGACGACGCTTGCTTGTATGTACTGTTATCTGTGGGTGGATGGTTTGGTTTTGTTTGCACTGTATTATGTTTAGTATTGCACTGCGTTTATGTTTTGTATGGTTAGTGTTAATAAATTGTATTGTTTATCACATATCTGAAGTCTGCGTTTCCTGCATCAGTCACACACCTCTGGTTCTATACCTGGGAGCCTGACAGGTGCCATTCAGGTGTATAGTAACGGACCACTAGAAAACTAGAAACAGATGTGTTCAAATCAAAAACCAGAGGACTTTCCATGCCCCATACACCCACTCTGGCATAGACCTGCAGTACAGGAAAAGGGTGTCCAGAGCTTCCCGACTTTTTTACACCTTACATTGAAACGGGACATTGAAGCAAGAAGTGGTCAATACTTTCCACTCGCCCCACACTCGTCCTCGGCAACCCGGTTATCCAGAGAATCGCTCTCATACGCGCTCTCTTCGCGGCGCCCCCTCACGTAAAGCCTGCCGTGGAACGCAAGCCAGGCTTGGTCCTAATTCAGGGAATCTTTCCATATTTAACAATCTCAGACCCTCCGGCAAAATATGGCCTGGGCAATCCTTCAAGGCCAGAGGTGCATGAAACGCCGAGGCCACGACCCTCTCCCTCAGGAGCCTCCCAGGGAGTGACCGAACCTCCTCCGCAGTCACACACCACCGCCTAAGTATCTTCAAACACGGGGCGACACAAGCTTACCGTGCTTCACCCTCAGGCTTCTCACTGGCCCGCCTCTCTCCCAGCAGTTCAGAAAATGCTTAAACCAGACTTGGAAAAAAACCTACCATGCAGGCGGTCTCTCTTTCAGCATGCTACCAATATTATGTTTAATAAACATCAGAGAGAAGAAAACAACTGGGTTGACCATACCTAAGGCCACCTCCCACCTGGATCAGTACATCACATCCCGCCTTACAACGTTCAGCCTGTTTTCCCACAATAGCTGGAAAAAACAGCTGTAGACTCTCGTAGAGAGAGATTCTGGCAAGAGGCAGACGAAAACTGACGTACAAGAAAATGGGACCAAGGATAAGTTTTAATTGTCGCGCGCACGGTCACTCCTTTCCCTTAGGGACGACAAACGCTCCCTTCCCGGCTCTCACTCTTAACATCAGTATTGACAGCCTAGATTCTCAATTTCATGTTGCTATAATCTCCGCAAAATTTGATTGCCTAGGCACATTTGATCTTCTGTCAGGGCTTGAGAGACTTCCGGAAGCTCTGCAAGCCCTCCACTTTCCCGACCCAGTCCAGAAAACTTCACATGTTATCCTTTTTTTTTTAAAAAAATAAACATTTAGATTAATTTTTTCATATTATAACAAAATTCCATATGAGAGAAACACAATCACATGAAAATTAATTCAATATATTACTACTTTTGTTCACTTCTTTTTACCTCTTTTTCTTTCCCCATCCCTCCCAACCCCCCTTTTCCCCTCCTTCCCCCCCCTCCTCCTCTCTGCAAGATTCTCAAAGTCTCTCTAGTCCCAATAACTTCAAGTGTAGTTCCTAGTGTAAGAGTATTCTATATTTCTCTTTCATATCCTGATTTTTCCCATTTATCCATCGTGAGTAGTATAATTTCAGCCTATCTTCCTGAGTATAATAAGATTTTTCCATTTCTGCTAATCTGGTTTATCCCTATTGATCTAACATCCTCCTCCGTCGGAACCTCCCTCTTCCACCAAAACTTAGGAAACAACCCTTTCATGCAGGCACTCTTAAAATAGTCATCCATAGGCCTGTTTCTTTATATTTAAGGTGTTCTTGCATCAGCAAGGAACACTTATTGTTTATCTCACAAGTATATTACTTATTAAGTGATCTTGCATAGACAAGGAACACTATATTGTTATCTTGCACATATCTTATTCTTATTAAGTGTATTGCTCATAGCAAGGAACCCTTATTGTTATCTTCACAAGTATATTTCTTATTAAGTGTTCTTGCTATACAAGGGAAAACTTATTGTTATCTCACATATATATTCTTATTCTTATTAAGTGTTTCATGCATAGGCAAGAGGAACACTTAATTGTTTATCTCAACATATATATTCTTATTAAGTGTTCTTGCATAGCAAGGAACACTTATTGTTATCTCACATATATATTCTTATTAAGTGTTCTTGCATAGCAAGGAAACACTTATTGTTATCTCACATATATATTCTTATTCTTATTCTTATTAAGTGTTCTTGCATAGCAAGGAACACTTATTGTTATCTCACATATATATTCTTATTCTTATTCCGTTTCTTATTAAAAGCCCCTATTTGCACGCTAAAATCCTCCACAGTTTTTACCTACAAAATACAAGTAATATT
>CATNWA010003262.1:0-20728 GCA_951230385.1 Staurois parvus
TTTGTCTGCCACAGCACATTCTCAGAAAAAGGCTTTGAGCTTGCATCAGGTAATTGTGTTACTAGCGTGCAAAACACCAAATTCTGGTCTTTTCACTATTTAGCGTTTTCTGTGACAGCAGTGGGGTCCTACCTGGGGTCTCCTACCAATAGCATCCCTTTTCATACAGATGGCAAACAATATAGTACGAAGCTTGACACAGTTGTACCCTCAGCTTGAATTTGTCTGACAAGTGTTGATCGATGGTTCTTTAGCATTGGTTTGGTGGACTTTGTTTCAATCTTCAAATCTTATATTTAGCAATTTATTTGTTTTCACTCACCATTTCCAGGGAGATGCTTGACAATGTTGACAATTTCTTGACAATGTTGTGCACAGATGGACACAGGATCAATTTAAAAATCTCTGGATGATGGACTTGTAATCTTGAGATTGTGCAGTCATGCTTTTCCACAATTTTTTTGTTCTCAAACCCTCAGACAGAACATTTTAACTGGTTTTCGGTGAGATTGCTATATTGTCAGCACCTGTTAAATGATACAGTTACAGGTGAGTTTAATTACAAATTACATGAGCGCAATTACAAACTTGGTCAAATGCAATTATTTCTTACAAATTTTGAGAAGGTGCCAATAATTTTGTCCAGTTCAATTTTTAAGGTTTTAGCGTGGAATGTGTCAGAGATTTGAGGGGTTTTTGTTAATCTCTTTTTTTTGTTCCACTTTTTTGTGTCATACCAATACCAAACTAAAATAAATAAACATGAGAATTCCTAAAACACTTTGTTAATTGCAATGATATTTCTTCGGCAAGTGGTCAATGGGTCAAATGTGTTAACTAGGCATGTATAACCACTTATTTATTCCACCCATAATCCCCATGTAGAAAGAAAAATATCTATATGCCCTTATGTCTCATATCAGAAAGGGGTCAAATGAGTTCCTAGGAATGTTTTTTATACACATGAAATTCCACCCATAAAATCCCTTGTTAACATGTAAAAAAATATATTCTATAGACATATTGATTTATCAGAAACGGGTCAAATCGTGCTCCTTGGCATGTGTATCCACAATAATCCACCCATAATCCCCATGTAGAAAAATGAACTATTCTCATATACTGTAACTGGGAAAAAAAACAAATGTGTGTTCCTAGGCATGTTTAACCATTATTTTCCACACCCATAATCCCCATGTATAGAAATAACAATTACCCATAATCATTTCAGAAATAGGTCAATATATGGTCCCTTGGCATGTGTATCCACAATATTCACACCCATAAACCCATGCAGAAAAATAATTATTTCTCATATTCTTATCAGAAACAAGTCAAATATGTTCCTAGGCATGTTTAGCCAATAATAATTCCCACCCATAATCTCCCATGGAAGTATAAATATAAACTAAACATCAATAATATATTTAGAATTAGTGCTCAACTATGGTCCTTGACATATGTATCCCACAATATATCCACTCCATAATCCCCATGTAGAAAAAAAAACCCAATAATCACTTTCAGAAATAGGTCAAATATGGTCCTTGGCATGTGGCATACCCATAATCCTCATGTAGAAAAAATAATCCTATTCTTATATTTTATCAGAAGGGGTCAAATGAGTTTCTAGGCATGTTAAAAAGCAATATTCCACCCATGGAAATCTTCATGTACGGAAAATTAGCTCTTCTCTTGTTCAAATATTTTTATTGGAGGCTTCAAGCCACAGTTTTCACAATTCCATGCAAGTAATACAAAAAAAATGCATCCACCCAAGGGTAACATAATATCGGTACAGAAGTATTAGATTCAACAGGCAGAGATCGGTTATGGTCATTTGTATCACATACAGGTTACAATCATTGTGGATGGCAGGAATCTTGCATCCGGTAGTTAAAAACAATAACATTTGTATGGGTATAATGCTCACCAGGGAAAATGATGAAAACTGAAAAAACAGGGTAAAAGCGTAGAGAGATAATGATCCCATATTGGCAACAGGAGATACAAACAAAAAACATCCAGAATACAAAGAGCTGCGTGTCAAACTATATCATCTGGGGGTCATAGTATGGGGTTTGGTATCTCATGATTATCATGTGGGTTAGTAAGTAGCTACCTCATGCGGCAGCAATGTAGGTAAGGCAAGTAGGTGTGTCTAAGTATGACCAGGTTATTCCATAGGCTATGAAGAAAATTCCACCCCCAAAAGAAAGAGGAGAGAAAAAAAACAAGGGGGGTAGCGAGTGAACAGGGACAAAGGGGGTATGTGGATAGAAATAGAGTGGAGGGGGGAAGGGGAAACAAGGTAGTGGTAGCATGTAGAGACATGGACAGGTAAGGGTGAAGGGAAGAAAGGGATAATATTAGTCAGAGGAAAGGGGGGGGGGGTCAGAGAAAGATAGGGAACAGGAGGGTAGACCCGGATGGAATTCCACCCTAATCCTGATGGCTGAAAGGGGAGGGCCCACGGCGGGGCTAAGCCCTAAGAGCAATAGTGTGGACTCAACATGGTTAAATCAAGGAATACATTCAATGTTCTGCAGGTAACCACAGTGTTCCACCCAGCGGATTTCCAAAGGAAAAGTAAGCTATTCTCATATTCTTATCATAAAACAAGTCAAATGTGTTCCTACGCATGTTTAACCATGATTTTTCCACCCATAATCTCCATGTAAAAAAATAACTATACCCATAATCATTTTAGAAATAGGTTCAAATATGGTCCCTTGGCATGTGTATCCACAATAATATAACCCATAATGCCCTCCCCATAGTGAAACAAGCAACTATTCTCATATTTTTAATCAGAAAAGGGGTCAAATGTGTTCCTAGGCATTTGTAAAAAAAACAAATATTCCACCCATAACTCGCCAATGTGGTAAAATATCTATTCTCCTATTCTTTGCAGAGAAGAAGACACCAAGTCATATGTGTTCCTAAGGCATGTTTATAAGTTTGGTTGCGGGAGGGTCGGTTTAACCTTGATATTCAACCCATAATCCCCCATGTTGAAAAACATAATTATGCCCATAATCTTGTCAGAAAATAGGTCAAATTATGGTTCATTGCCATGTGTATTCTGGAATAATTCTCGTAAAATCCCCATGTAGAAAAATAACTATTCCTCCTATTGTCAGATACAACAAATCAAATGTGTTCCTAGTGCATGTTTAAACCATGATATTCCACCCCATTATCTCCAGGTAAAAATACCCGCCTGTACCTATAATTAATTTTCTGAAATAGGGCAATTCTGGTCCTTGGCATGTGTAAGTTCGCCAAATAATTCAAACGCATAATCCCCATGTAGTAAAATAATCATGGCCAATAATTTTTTCAGAATTAGAGTGAATATATGGTTTTTGCCCTGATGGTATCCACAATAATACAACCATAATCCCCATCGGGTGAGAAAAATACCTATTCTCATATTAATATCAAAATCAGCGTCAAATATGTTTCCTAGGCATGTTAAACCATGAGATTCCTCACACCCATAAACCCCATTGTATAAAAATAAACTATTCTTTATAATTATTACAGAAATAGGTTCAAATTTGGTCCTTGGGCTCTGTGTATTCACAATTAAATCCACCCATAAATCCCCAATGTAGAAAAATATCCTAGTTGCATAATTCTTATCAGAAATGATGTCAAATGTGATCCTACAGCATGTTTAACAATGATATTCCCAGGGGCGTGGCTTGGCGCCGAGCGGAAATGGCCTGCATAAACACATGGAGCTCCCGCACCGGCCGGATCCGGATTTGCCAGGACAGCGCGGACGGGAGGGGTAAGATAATCCCCTCTCATCATGGGTGAAAACACGACGGACGCTCCCCCCCCCCCCCCCCCCACCCCGCTCCTCCGGCACCCGAAGCGGCGATCCCCAATGGGCCAACAAAGCCAGTTCTGGAGATGACACCATACGGAGCTCTTATAGCTCACCATGGCTCAGAGAGCAGGGGCCGCAGCCCGCACCTCCCTCTCTCTCTCTCAAAATCCCCCTCTCCCCCACCCTCTGCAGCCTTCAGCCACAAGCCTATGACACGAGGTCTGCTCTTCCTGCATCGGATATGCCAGGCTGGAAATGACACAGTGCCTAACAGCATGATCTCTCTTCTCTCATGCCACACAGTCCTTTGTCCCTAAAAAGGAGTTTACATGCAGTGGCCACTGATATTAAAGGGCCTCTCTGGCTAACTACCCCCAGACCACTGTCCTTACATGAATTAAAGGGAAAGACATCCGTGCAATGTGGCTCAAGTACTGGCTCAGGAAGAAACGGTCTCCATTAGCAACAAAAATGCTATACTCCATCTTACAGAGAACAGTGCAGGGGTCCACACTGCGACTATCAGAGAGTTCTACAGGGCAAGATTGAAGACTTGGGATAACCGTGGCCGTAAGACATAAACATTATGACCTCCGCGGTGTTACCGAATCCTTGGAAAAACCCTGATATACCTAAGGCGTGTGACAACCATCTTTATACGAACCTTCTGGTCGCCCGCCGGATACCCCTATTGAGATTCGAGCGTAGCACACAGAGCAAAGTCGGCCCAGGGGCCTGAGCGATGTGGATTCACCCAAGTGAGATATCATATGCTGCATTGCTTAACTTCACCGCTCAAGGAATATATATACTTTCGATGCGCGCTACGGAATCAGTAAAGGCATATGTCATACGCAGGAGCGGGATATACAACTGTATACCAGGATTTATCCCAGCATGGACCCTACAACAAAGGCGAGCTATGAGAGGGGCACTACTGGAGTCTCTCCGTTCCCCATAATATACTGATACAGATGGAGATTTCCGTTTTGGCCTTTCATCTCGGGTTGTGTGACCACCACATATGGACTTAGCGAATTCCATGAAAGCATCTATCCATCTTTTTTGCTCGTCAATTGAAATATCCCATTGATACGACCAGCCCGATTGGCAGGGGTCCTCTGAGAGGGCTTCCGCCCCATGACCCCAGAGTCAGCAGATGGGTGCTAATGGACGGCAGGGCCACTCCCCCTTCGTAGAAGTCGGAACTGTCCCTTCGAATTCCTCACAAGACCTTTCCCATTGGAGGCGCGGTTGGCCGCTTCTAAGCCCATCGGCTCTCCCCAGCGCAACAGAAAGCTCAACGGCGACGAGCCTTAAAACGGCTCCCAGCTCACCCTCTCCATTAGGGCCACTTTTCTGTATGTGTAATTCTTTTCAGCTGCCTGTGGTTCAATATAATCTTCTTCTGTTGTCTCCCATGCCCGTCCCTAAGGAACCCCGAATGCACTCCTCTCTCACAACTTTTTTTGCGCTGG
Source organism: Staurois parvus (assembly GCA_951230385.1). Classification (NCBI taxonomy): domain Eukaryota; kingdom Metazoa; phylum Chordata; class Amphibia; order Anura; family Ranidae; genus Staurois; species Staurois parvus. The sequence continues at coordinate 5,320 of CATNWA010003262.1, forward strand.
ACTCCCACCTTCTCCAGTTTGACACACGTCATTATGTTAGCTCTTTGGGTATCTACGCCTCTGGACACTGACGCAGCACCCACTAAGGTAAAAGTGACGCCCCTGCGGGTGTCTCCACTGTACCCCTGCCACATTAGTTCTAGAAACCTGCTGCGTGTGATAATCGGTTGCTCCAGGTGTGGATTTCTTGATCCTCTCGGCTCGCCCGTCACTGCTGAGGATTTGGCACACCACTTATCCCCCAGCTGAAACTTTCTGTGTCCCCTCCTCACCTGGAACCCACCCAGTGAACAGTTCAGCTCAAGTATCACGCCATAGTGGTCAGCTTCCGGATTGTCCTCGCCCACCTTTTGGCCGCATCCTCTTAGTACCCATGGGGTCCTCATCCTGCATCAACGTCTGAACGCTATGTTATCTTTGAAGAAGCTCCCAGCTGAAACTCAGCCTTCTCCACTGGCAGTATCTGTGAATCGGGCTTATGCCCAGGTGATTTCTTCGATTGCTGGCGCCATAGAGGGCTGTGTATTTTATGCACAGTAATTTGGGTTCTGTATGAGGTGGGCGGTGGCGGGATGGGGGGTGCGTATTTGTGGTATGGGTGTGGTAGGGGTAGTTTGTGGGGTGGTTCCTGGGGTTAATAAATGCTTCTTCCCTGTGGTTGGCGATGACTGATCATCCCCTTTACCTGTCTTTCCTATAGGGTTCGCTCCCCGCCTGGCCTTGCCTACTACTCATTAGGGTTTTTTCCTGTTTCCAGCTCATTGCTGTCAATGCGCCTTTTAGGGAATATAGCTTGGGCAGGGTCCCCTTGAGGTTCATATCCACTTTGCCTCTAAAGGATCTTCGGTGGCCGTGCGGTTGTGGGGGGAGGTGATGACTCGGTCCCCCCCGCATTTTGTGATGATGGGTGCATTGATTATATTACTTATAAACATTTGCAGTATATAGGGTCTAGTAGTTTTGTTTAGTATCCGGCTTACAACTGTTGCAGACCCTGGGATGTTTAGTCTGTAATTTGCTAACCACTTGGGGTTCCAATGTGTTTCTCATCTGTTAATGGCCTGATTTCGTTCCGTTTGTTCTTTTGGGGTTTCGCCTCTGCTAACCCGTTGAAGAACTTTGTTTTATTGGTATAGGAGATTGCATGCAATTACTCGTCTTGGGGCCTCACACTCTTCTACATTTGTCTTCCCTCTTTAAGGGCCCTTGGAGATCCGTCTCTCACATTCTCCAACCCTATCCCTTATATATATGGGTTCTGGAGTTAACCAGTCAACTCTTCGGTCTTGGACAGCGTGTAACGGTTTTTTGTGACCTGATTTATGCCTCATCCGAATTTATTGCCAGGCTGCCATCCGTGCGCTTTTAGTGCCACCACACGATAGACTTATACTTTGCCACTTCAATGGAGTTGGTTATGCGGACCCTTCCTACGCGCGTGCGTTTTTCTAGAACCTTCATAAAACTCTTCTGTCACTACCCTGACCTCCCTCGCCGCCTCTTCACAAATTTTCCTCACCTGATTCCATACTTTGGCGTGGACCACCGGCCGCGGCATTGTGCCGTATTCCTATCCTCGTTTCTCGGCGTCCTCCCTCGTTCCGCAACACAGTTGGCTCTCTGTGAGCTCCTACTTGATCGTCCTATACGGCGCGTTTTCCACTATCATAGTTTGTTTCACACTTCTTGCATTCTCTTTCTTCTCTTTCTCTTCCACCACCTCCTTCTTACTTTCTTTCAATAGTTATCTTTCCCCCCCCACCCTTTTTTTTGTTTTTTTTTTTTTTTTTTGTCCTCTCTCATAGGTAACAGCGGGTCTCTTCCCCAAGCCGTTTATTTTTTTTCCACTTTTTTCTTCATTATTCTCCCCCCCCCCTTTTTGGTTTTGTTTTAGTTTTTTTTTTTTGTTTTTTTTTTTCCCTTCCCTTTACCCTCAATCACCATAGTGCAATTTTTATGACGGGTACCATGGTCCTGCACATCCACCATCAGTCTCAGGATCATTGTCCCTTGAAATGCCTTTCACTGGCAATGCCAAGGGGCCTGAACGTGCCACGAGAAAAGCGTTCTCATGATTGCTCTTCCAACGTTTGCGTAAACAAAAAGCGGGAATGATGGTCCTTTCTCCAAGATGACGCACTTTTCGCCAGGATTCCAATACCCAAATACTTTTCAATTTTCCATTTTCCCTACAGTTATCCAATGCTGCTAACCCTCTAGCCAAATCAAAGGGTGTTGCCATCTTACTCGCTGTACATGTCCTTTCTCGGTGTCGGACTCCCTTTTTGATCCAGAAGGCAGATACCCGTTTTTAAAGGGTTTTTTTGCTAAGCGCCGGGTTTCCTGGCCAATTGGGAAAATGTCTAACCCCCAAGCAGGTTTCTTTTATTTCGCTCAATTAAACCCCGCCTGGCTGGGTTTCCCAAACCGGAAAGTTTATTTTAGGGGGCGACTTTAAAGTCCCCCCTTAGCCCCCTGGGTTTGACTCCTCTTCAGGGAGCTCCTTTCTCCGTTCAAAGGCCCTTTAAGGGAAATTTGCACACAAAAAACAACATCTACAATTTTCAAAGATCCTGGGGGAAAAACCCCTTTACCCGTCGGTGAAAAACTACAATTTTTCTCTGCTCCCCATAATAAAAAATTCCAGGATAGGTTATTTATTCCTGTCGCAATCGGATCCCCCCACCCCCTCCATGCTGGGTTTTGATAGAACCTTGGTTCTTTTACCATCACCCCTCCCATGATCTTGCGGTTCCCCGTGTCTTCATTCGCTCGAAATTTTGGGGGCCCCGGTGTTCCCTTCTTGCAAAAATCCGTATTTTAAGGAGATACGCTCCAAACTGACGGGAAAATTTTTTTCCCCAAATTCCTCTCCTGATATCTTTTCCCCCCCTTTCGCTGTGGGAACCCCCAAGGTGTTATCCGTGGGGTTCTCTTTTCAAAACGGCGAAAAAAGCGCAAAGAGATAGACAAGAACATTTTAAAAATTTCCCCCTCGGGGGAGGATTTCACCCTTGGAGAGGGCGTAAACGGTTCTGGCCCCCGTGACCCTTTTTGAAAATAACCGAGTCTACGCTCCAACTTCTTACTGAACTGGGTTGGGTGGTTAAGAAACGATTCTTTTTTTCACAAAAAACTGTTTATGAATTTGTAAAAAGGTGGGAAATTTCTCGCCAAAAGGTCTCCGTGAACAAAAAATCCCGCATTTACGGTGCCCCAAAAATTAGGGGGGTTTGAGGGACTATGGGGCCCCTTTAACCCTTTACTTTTCCCCCCAATTCGAACAATTTTTCACTTCCCTTTTATAAACTCCCTCCCGGGAAAATCCCCCTCTTCCCCCAAAGGGGCAAATTCCCGGGCCTCCCTGGTTTCCGGTTTCTCCGCCGTCACGGGCCCCGGGGGCCCCCTGGGAGGACCCTTGGTGCATCGTTTGGGAAAAAGACCTGCCCCCTGAATTAGGTGCAGTGTTTTTTGCAACGGTTTAAACCGGGGGAAATCCCGGGGCCCCACGGCTTTTCGGCGGCCCTATTAAAAAAATTTTAATTGACATCTTGGGTACCCCTTTTTTATCGGCATTTTAACACTTTCTCTCAAGACCCTCCAAAATAAAAATCGCCTTTGGGAAACCCATTTTCACAGTTTTTCCCAAAGGGGACAAAAAATGCCACACGGTTTTAATTATAGGGGCCCCTCTCCCTGCTGAATGTGGACATTAAAAACTTTGCGAAAAACCCTTTCCAAAACGACTTCTTTTTGCTCCTCCCTTTATCCATTTGGGGCCAAGTTTGGGTTATCCCGGGTTGGGAGGCCCGGGGGTAAAACCAAATTTAAAGGGCCCCCAAAACCCCCAACATTGGGTCTGTAAATCTAACTTTCCCGGTTTTTTTTTTTTTTTTTTTTTTTTTTTTTTTCCCCTTTTCCGAGGGTGCGGAGAAAAAGGGCCTTTTTATGGGGTCGCCTGGGAATTTTGGGAGGGTTTTGGTGCAAAATTTGGGGTTTGGGGGGAGAAGATGCTCAATTTTTTAATGGGCCCTGTAATTTAGGCCCTTAAATGCGCGGGGTGGGTCAATGGCCATTTTTCAAACTTTTTCCTTTTGGGGAAAGGTACCGTAGGGTTGGCCCCCTTTTCCCACTCTTGTTGTCCTTTCCTGAAACCCCTTTTCGGAAGTTTTCGCTTTTAACCCCGACTCAAAGGAAATTGGGAGTCTCGGATAAGAATATAAGCTTCGGCTTACCGCGGAGTTAATTTTTCTTTTTCCTTTTCCGAAAACCCCATATTTTCTCTGCCAAATTTACTAAAGGACTTTGCATTTTTTCGTTATTTGTCGAACTTTAAGATTAACTTTCAAAGTTTTCGCTCTCAACATCACCTTGCTCATCGGAAGTGTTTCTGTTGTGAGTCGCGTTTCCCGTTTCATTGGGTAAGGAATCACTTTCTTTTTAGGTGTGCAGCGTACCCGCAAACCCTGATGATTTATCTGCTTAAGAACTTTTTACCCACTCTCGTTCTTCCAAGGGGATCTGAACAATTGGCACCGTCCTTGCTTTTCGTGGTTCGGAAGAGCTGCGATAATTAAAATGAACATCCTTCCGTCGACTTCTCTACCCTCTTTCAAACTCTGCCCATCCACATACCGCTTGCCTTCTTCACATCCTGGTTGGAGGCTCTGTTCTTATTCCTATGGAACCATAAACGGCACGCGCAGTGCTTATTCCAGCTGATTTCCCACTCTATATTCCAGTGGGTGGTAATAGCCTAAATAATCTTGTAACATCCCTTCACTGTTACTATTTGGCGTGCAGCTCTGCCTGTAGGTGGATTGTCAATGTACCCCACTCCCTGCTTCTAAAGACTGGGTGCCCCCCCCCTATCCCCAACAGCCTTCTCCCTCCGCACCAGTAAATTCGATATTTTGGTAATGCCGCCGATGCATTCGCATCAGGTCTTCCTTATCCTTAGTAACCCTACCCTTTGGTTGGCCCATCTCCTGACCAAGCTTTCCGCTATACCTGCAGTTCTATTCATTTTCCATTACACCAACCCATCACATAATAACGATACCAATCTCCATCATTACCCCATCCGACTATAAAACCTCCTGATATCACACGCCTTCCTCCAATCTTTAATCACATAGATTCTCATCCCCTTTCCCTCCTTGACTCCCCCTGGCGCATGAACCAAGATTACCCTCAATATATACACTTCTCCACGAAGGCACACACACCACTGAACATACTCCACGAAACTGCGTGAAAGCTTGGGTACCGCGATTTTCCTTTCTGGGTTTATTTACTAACCCCAAAACGAGCATTATCTGCCCTACTCAACCATATACCAATCCCCCCCCATGATTGATTCCCGCCTCAAACCCCCCCTATGAGGATACCTACCATCCGTCGAAATCGCGAACGCGTGTATCCATTTGATGACAGAATTGTACACCCCGCCTTAATTGAGATCCAGGACCAGATAGTTCCTGCCCTCCTGTAGGCCTTGGAATAGAGATTTGGATTGATCATCAATTTGTGGCGGGTCTCGACTGGGCACGTGTTTTCAAATCATTCTCATAAACTTTGTCCTTCCTATACCATGTCTCGACCCAGGAAAACCCCCAAACCCAGGTGGTATCGCTCCCCTCCCAAGAATTTCTCATTTTCATCATCCTTCCTACACCCCCCTCATAAACACCTTCCCTTGGAGGTGTGGGGCTCCCCACCACCCATATTCCCACACACTCATTTTTACCAAATTCTCCTGGTGGTCCTGTTCGAGCATTCAACCACTACCATAGAACCCACCCCCCTCCCACTAGGATTGTAGTACTCCCGGTCACGGACATGCCTCACAGATCTGGTTCTCCGGCCCAAAACCTCCTTCCATCATTCCTCAACTTCGGAGAGACTAATATCATCTCAACCCCTCAAGCACCATACACATGGTCAATGGCTCCACACTATTCAACCCTCTTTCGCACGTACCCTTATAGGGGCATCTACACGCCCTACACCTCCTGTTCATGAATGGCTTGCTACCGTGTGGGTATAAGGTGCTCACTACATATATATCCATTTACCAAGGAAATCACTGACTCCCCCAAAACCCCCCAACCTGAATAACTATACCCCAACCTGCTAACTATTTCAGCTTCTCATCCTACACTTCAATCTGCTGAAATACTTCACACCCATCCTCCCTCGTAAGGTCTCTCTATACACTCTTACCCCCCCTACAATCACTGTGGTCCGGCTTTCCCACTGATGTTACTTCTTTACAGTAGTTTTTGTGACTAGGCACTCAGACTCTTCTCGGACGATGTATCCCTACTCCCACGCGACTCTGGCTGTTGCTTAAACTCCATGATCCTTCCACATGCATGGAGTATACTCCACATATTTCCCCCATTCCTAGAACTCACTCATCATGTCTCCTCCCCACCATCACTATCAACAAATACTCCTTGCAACCTTCATCCTAGACCCCTAATATGTCTCATAACCTTCACAGATCCCATCATCAAAAACATACTCTCTATCCCTACCACATATTCTCACTGACTTAAATTATCCAGATTCTCTCCCACTCGTCCACTTTACATCATGATACCAATAATCCACCTCTCCCATTTGCCATACTTTCACTGGAAATTAAGAGACATTGCCACCCTTTACCCACCTATTCCCACTACCATCATCTAGATCCCTACGCTATATAAGCCGAGTTTGCCCCCCCCCTCACTTGCTTATTCAGAGCTCTCCCCCTCAATTACACTCACGTTTCAGTTGCCATTTCCCACTCTACCTAGCGACTACACACCTGCTATGGCGGAATATCGGCCCAGGGGATATCCCCAATAACCTGCATATATCCCCTACCCCACCAATCCTCTCTCTACCTATACCCCCCCCACCCCCCCTGCAAGCATCCAAGCCTTATTGTAGTCGGGGTCATCTATTACACCACCACATCATGAAAAATTCTGTATCCCCCCAAAACCCATTGACCTCACCCATACCTAACAATCGCTGTAGGTTAAACCTGCTGTTTCACTTAAACACACCCCCGCTAAATCACTTTTTGTACCCCCCACCACCCAATCCCCTCCATAAGGCCATCTTTTTCCCCCAAACCCTCCTATGATATTCCACCTCATAATCCCCATGTAGATACAATAATTCCCCCTGCCCTCACACCCCTCATTTCCCACGAGCCACGCCCCCCCAGTCCTATAGTTCCCCCTCCACTCTACATCTACTATACAAATCGACACAATAATCAACTCATGCAAAAAAATCCAATTGTCATTGTTTTTATCAGACAATAGGTCATGACATCAGTATCCATTCAGGCCCTCCCCCAACAATATTCCACCACTAATTCCATGTACCCCCCAGGACCCACACACAAATCCCTCTATCAGACCACCCGTCACGATCCCCCCCCTAGGCCTGTTTCATCATGAATCATTCTACCACACTAATCCCTATATAGAATATTCCACCATATCCCAACCCCTTGGATGAAACTTCTCCTCCCTATATTCATTGACACGTGACAGCATAGCACATCAATTCACCTATAGTATAGCATGTCCATCCTTGACAACCTCTCATAAACTATATTATCAGAACAGATAGCTCAAATGATGTTCCTTAGCATCACTAACCATGACACTCTCCCCATGCTCCCCATGTATGGAATAAAACTATACCCATATTGTTATTAATGGGAAACTGTCAAATACAGTATGATCATCTTGGCATGTGACTACCACAGTCATCCACCCATAAATCCCCATGGCTACAAAATTTAACATATCTGATCCCCTCATTAATATATATAAACAAGTCCCCATATGCTGTTCTACGCATATTCCCCAACCATGTTATTCCACCAATACTCTCATGCAGAAAAAAACACTCTATAACCTCAACTTCTTAATGTAGAAACAAGATTAAATATGGTCCTTTTCATGCCGCAATACAAAAAAAATTACACCCCAAAATCCCCATATGAAAAAAGTAATCGTTCTCTTATTCTATTATCAGAAATAAACTCATCATAAATAGTGTTCCTAGGCATGTTTAACCATATTATATTCCACACCAATAAATCCCCTATCTTGTTAAACAAAAATAACAGTATCCCATAATCATTTCAGAAATAGGTCAAATATGGTCCTTGGCATGTGCTATCCACAATAAGTCTTCCCCCAAGTAATTCTATCTTATTTGCAAGAAAAAATAGGCGCCTGATATTTCACCCCCAAATCTCATGTATTAAACCTCAAAAGGCTTAAATAGGTATCTGGACCCTTGGCAATGTGCATCCCACAATCATCCACCCATCAATCCCCATTTAGAAAATAGCTAGTGCATGTTGATTATCACAGAAAAGGGTCGCAAATGTGTTCTATGTGCACATTAATCTTCTGCAAAACTATTTTAACCCATATCCCTATGTATAAACATATCAATTACCTAAACCCATTATTATTCAGAAATAGTTCCAATATGGTCCTTGGCATGTGTATTCACAATCAATCATACCATAATCCCCATGTCGAAAAATTAACTCTTCTCATATTCATATTCAGAATCCAGGGTCAAATGTTGTATTCCTCGGCATTGTCAACGAAAACAATATTCCACACCATTATCCCCATGTACATCAAAATGCTATTGGCTCATTATTTCTTATCAGAGATCGGGGTCAAATGTGTTCAATTGGGATGTTTAAATCAATGATATTCCAACCATTATCCCCTTGTTGAAAAATAATTATGCCCATAATCTTTTCAGATAATAGAGGTCAAATATGATGCTTGCCATGTGTATGCCCAACAATAATTTCACGCATTATATTCCCCTGTAGAAAAATAGACTTTCTAATTATTATCAGAAACAAATCTGAATGCTGCTCCTAGCGATGTTTAACCCATGTTATTCCACTCATTAATATCCAGGTAATGGGGACCGCTTTACCTATAATGGTATTTCTAGAAATCGGGGACTCAAATATTGCCCTTGCATGTGCAGAGAACAGGGTAATCCAGGGGTGTAATCTACATTTAGCAGATGCTAGACGACTACTGATCTGCAGTCAGAACGGGGTCATAATGTGTTCCTGAGGCATGATTACATGGTGTATTCCACCCATATTAGGGATGGCCAGAAAATGAAACTATACCCTGGTAATTATGTTCTGAAAATAGGTAAATATGTCCTTGGCATGTGTAGTCACAATAATTCTGTTCATAATCCCCATGCTAGAAAAATAACTATTCTCACTCTTCTTTATCTGACACAAGTCAAAAATGCTGGGATTCCTAGGCTTGTTTAATCCCTGGATCTGTCCACCCATCATCCCATGTAAACAATCTCTGCTGATTCTCATATACCTTATCAGAATGAGGGGTTCAAGTTCGCTGTTAACTTGTCGATGTGTTTAACCATAGATACATTCTATGCCTGTCTCTGTTCCTACCATGCCGATTAAAAATAACCTATGACCCAGCAATCTTGTCACGCTTAGCCATTGTAAATATTGTTATCCGTGGGTGCGTTGGTATTGGTTTGTACTGCACAAAAATTATCCCATAGACTTGCTGCGTTCTTGTATTGTTTAGTTTTATTTAATTATAATATATTTGCTATAATATCTGAAACAGGTTAAGAGTTTCCATGCGTCAGTGTACATACTCATTGTCATACCAGGAGGCCTGGACTTGCCACTAATGGTGGGACTCTACCTGCCTTGTGGGCTGCAGTACCAGTGGCCTGGCCAGCGGGTGCTATCAGCAATCAGAGACTCAACCCTGCTGGGTAGGCCAAAACTTGACCTGCGGGTAGAGTATTTGTCGCTGTGGTGTATTGAAGGATCGAGAATATGACCTATAAGCTCTGAGCCTTGGAGTATGTTTTTCCATGGGATAATTGTATCTTGTTATAGGCATTCCGTATGTCCTAAGTAGCATCCAGCCTGCACTGACTTGTTTGCAGGCTGCCTGCTTTGATCCTGTCCTCTGCTGTAGAGTTGATTCATGTTGGTGCATCCCTGAAAGTTGTGGACCCGACCTTCTCTGCCTGACCCCCATGTACACTGCTGACTCGTTTAGTTGCTGTTACCCTGGTATGTGTTATTAAGAGGATGACTGTCTGCCTGCTCCTTTGTTCCTTACCTCTGCCTGCATTGTTGTTCGCACAAGCCTGACTTGACTAGGCTTGCATTGAATAAAGCCCTGTGAATTGTTGATCCAGTGGGGTGGTTTGTGTAAGCTCAGGTTTGTTCAACCCATACTGCAGACATGTCGATGTTTTTGTATTGCAGCCTCAGTATTGTATTGTTACGTCATAATATACGTTATATTGCATCTTTCCTACATATCTGAAGCCTGCGTTTCCCTGAGCAGTCCACAGTAAATCTTTGCTAAATAACCACATACCAGTCCTCTGACATTACACACAGTGCCATATCCTTTCTCTTTAAGTGGCTGCGACAGGGAAGTCTCTTGTAGCAACTGCTCCTCTCCTGTTTGCGGGAGGATGGATCTTGTGACTTCTGTCTGTATTTGTCAGCTGCTCCATTTCGTTTGCATGACAGAGAATATACTTATGATGTGCTCTGAGGGAGTATAAACCGGGTCACAAAAGCGAGAATTCATATACGGATCCCCTAGTACCATCCTGTTCTAGTAGGATACATAGGTGACAGAGTTTCGTCTGAGGTGCAACTTTGGATTCGTGGATCAAGCCTAGTGTGCCTCGGAGTTGCACTTCAGCTCTGATGTACCCTATACAAGCCTGAGGAATGGACTTTTTGCCCAGCCTGATGAGTGCGATCCAGGTTCGAAGATCCTATACGTATGCTGATTAGACCACAGATGGATGTGGATTGATTACCTGGTGACCGCATTGCATCGCATGTTCGAGCAGCACGTATTTAAGGGATTGTATAAACGCAGTGCAATCTGTCATGACTGGTGACCGAGGCTTTGTGTCGAGCTCAGGCTTGATCAGGGATTGAGAACGGTGCCCGACTTGGTTAGACCTGTTGCATCCGAACCAGTGTCAGAAGTCAGACGATCCAATGCTGATGATCATTCCTCTGCTTCAAGGCACTGGTTCCTACGAATGGACGCTCTGTCGAGCCGATGATTCAGCGTGCCAGATGACCCGGACCAGTGTACTCTGCTAACTAACCTGCGATCGGTTTTTTTTTTTTATTTACCCATTAAAACTGATGCTCCGGTGCACTCGCTTGCCAGCTATCCTTTCTTTAGAGCCTGTGACAGAAGTCCTCTGTAGAACTCGGTGCTCACTCCTCTGTTGCATCTGAGCACAGCTGCTTCTCTTTGACGAGTCAATTTGACTGCTGCCATGTGCTCGATTGCCGGTGTCGAGACCTGCGATCATTGCTGATGAACCAGTGGCTCCAGCTAGTTAAAACTGGTGACCTAAGCCCGCTGGTCGAGCTACGATTCGTATCCCAACGCCATATGATCGGGTGGCCAGTGTTCGCTGAATTGATCAGAGCCATGCCGTGTGAGTTGATGGTGCCCTTCGTGCCTTGCAGATGACGCTGGTGTGCCGAGGTCTGACGACCCGCACTTCAGACTGAATGGTCCGGGTGACCAGTGCCCGCTGTTGTTCATGTGAACTGATGACCCGTGATCGAGCCTGATGATCACTATCAGCCTGATGGGACACAGTGCCCGCTGTCATGCCTGGTGACCCGATGCCTGCTGTCGAGTGAGCAGGGACGATCCAAAGTTAGCCTGATTGACCCAGTAGTGCCGCTAGTCATGCCGGGTGACCGATGGCCGCTGTTCGAGCCAGACGATCCAGTGTACCAGATGACCCGGTGCCCGTTGTTCGAGCTCAGCGATCAGGGTACCGGATGACCCGGATGCCCTGCATGTCGAGCCAAATGATCAGAGCCACTGTGTGCCTGGATGACTAGTGTCCGCTGTCAATGCACAGGTGACGCGGGATGCCCGATGTTCGAGCCAGATGATCCTGATGCCTGGTTGACCGAGTGCCTGCTTGTCGAGCCAGGACGATACTGTACTGATGGACCCGGTGCCCGCTGTCATGCCATTTGATCAGATGCCATGCTGTGCTGGTGGACTCTGACGAAAGTCCACTGCTTGCCAGTTCGACGCAGTGCCCGCAGTCGAGCCAATAGACCTGATGAGCACTGGAGACTCGATGTGACCGCTGTACTCGATGCCAGACGATGCAAATGACCAGATGACGCCAGTGCCCGCTGTCGATGCCAACGGCCCCAGCTGCCGGTGACATCCGAGTGCCCGCTGTCGAGCCATGTACGCTCCAGGCCAGATGACCCGGGTGGCCGCTGTCGTATGCCAGGCGCCTCAGGAGCGAACTGTCGTGCCTGGTGGACCTCGGTGGCCCACTGCCTATGCCAGATTTGACCCGGGTTGCCCGCTGGCGAGCCTAATGACTGATGCCATGGGTGACCCGATGCGTGTCATGCCTGACGACCGGTGCCCGCCATGCTGGGGGCCCGGGCCACGCGCTCTGTGGGGGCCCAAAGCCTGTGCCCTCCTGGGGGGCTGGAGCTGAGCTGCTCGCCTGAGGGCCACGGCTCTGCTTGGGGGTCGGGGGCCGGTTGGGGGCGCGGGCAACGCCGCCCCCTGGGGGCCCGGGGCCCCCCCGCTCTGCCTGGGGGGCCCCCGCCCACTGCTCCCCCCCTGGGGCCCGTGCCCGCCACTCCTCCTGGGGGGCCCCGTGCCCGCCACCCCTCCCGGGGGGGCCCCGTGCCTGCCGCCCACCTGGGGGCCCTGTGCCTGCCGCTCCGCCCGGGGGCCCGGCCTGTCGCTCCGCCTGGGGGCCCTGGCCTCTGCCCAGCCGCCCGAGTGCCTCTGCCCGGAGTCCCCCGAGTGCCGCTGCCCGGATCCCAGCCCGAGTCCCGCCCGAGTCCACCCGATGGCCGCTGCCCAGAGTCCCCCCCCGATTTTCCCTGCCCGGAGTCCAGCCCGATGGCCTCTGCCCGATTTCCCCCCCCATTGCCTCTGCCCGGGTCCAGCCCGATGTTTCCCCTGCCCGGGGTCCAGCCCAAATTTCCTCTGCCCGGATCCACCCCAGGCCAACTTTGAATTTTCCCGCCAGTTACCAGACCCGGGCGTGGAACATTTTGGCCCCGCAGGACTGTTTGGAGCGTCCGAGGCCGCTCCTTGGGGGGGGGTACTGTCAGGAAGACTTCCAAAAATGGGGGGACTCACCTGCCTTTTGGCTGCAGACCGGGGGGCCACGGTGCCTCAGCAATTAAGATCAACCCTGAAACACCAAAAACCTGAGGTTGATTGCAGGTGTATTTAAGGGATGGCCCGACCTGCATCTTCCCTTGGTATGTTTTTTTCCCTGGGCCCCTGTATCTTTTTACCTGCATCCCGTTCCTGTTCCTGTTCCGCCTGACTGACTTTTGTGACCCCTTGATCCTGACCTCTGCTGACTTCTCCTGTTTGACCCGGCTTGTGACCCCGCCATTCTCTGCCTGCCCCCTGTACCTACCTGCCCGTTAGTTTTGCTGACCCGGCCGGACCTGACTACTCTCCCCCCCTCCCCCCCGTTCCTACCGCCTATTGTTATTGACTTCGGGCCCGCTTACTACGCTTGCATGTATGTATTGTTATCCGGGGGTTTGGTTGTTTGCACTGTTTTAAATTTTTTTTATTGCACTGCGTTTTTGTATTTTTAGTATAATAAATTTTATTGTTTAAAACAATCTAACCTACGTTTTCCCCCCCCGTCATTCCAAACCTCTGGTCAACCCGGAGCCCTGACACCATAATCCCCATATATAAAAATAATTTTAAAACCCCTATTTTTATCAAAAAAGGTAAATTTAATTTGTATGGAATTGTAACCCCCTTTTAATTTCAGCCCTAATCCCCAGAAGATAAAATTAACCACATTGTTTTTCTGAAATGCATTAATTTTTTCCTTGGGGTTTGTAATTTTTAATCTTCATTTTTTTCATCTTCATTTTTTAAACATAATTTTTTAAGGTCCTAATAAAAACTTCAAAATGTAGTGCTTTACCATACTGACATTATGTATGAAATCATAAATCTATTCCTTTTTAAAAAATTGAAAATTTCCATTATTTCCTATAATTTACTATGATGCCATTTTTCAACGCACAAATCAGTAAGTAAAAGTTTTAAACATTAGCCACTAATACTTGCAACATAGTACACGCACTGAGAAAATAAAAACGTAATTTTGATAACAAAAAAATCATTACTGTATATGTGTGTAAAAAATATACGACCCTAGAAGTGTCGGCATTGCACCAAAAATCCCAATTTTCCCTCATCCCAAATGCATTTTGTAGTCCCATTTTTTTTTTACAAACAAAAAAATTTTAAAATCAAAACTCTTTACAAATTCAAGAAGCAATTTTTTAAAAGGGGGGGGGTGGGGGGGGGACAACAGCGACTCCCTTATGGGTTTCAATGAACACTAAAACCACAGGAGGGAAGGAGGCAGGAGGGTTTCCTTCATTTTGCATAAAAATTTTAAAAGTGCCATTTTAAAAAGAAATTTACAATCAGTTTTAAGGGGGGGCGCAAGGGTTTGGTGGGGGAACTAGCGGCGAGTAACTCTAAGTCCTGGCTAGCAGTTCAAACTTAAAAATTTTTTGCCCCACTAGCATTCAATTTTTTTATTCCACAACTCGATGTGTTATCTGGAAGTCCCCCACTTCACAGGAGTCCTTATTTTTTGTTTATAAAGACTTATGCAGGCCTAAAAATTGCATTTTTACACATTGCAAAAAACTGCACTAATGCCACAGCATGAAATGATTAAAAAAATTTTGTTTTTAAAAGCAAAGGGAAAAGACCTCTCTCTTTGTACAGTATTTTTTTATTGGTATATGTCTCCCAAGGCAGTACCTATCTCTCCAACCCTTTCTTTTTTTGGGAATACTTTTCCCTTTTTTGCCTTGAAAATGCCCCAAAAGAAAAAAGAAACATCTCCAAAGACACAAAGGGTTTTAAATTTTAAGGCACAGTTTTGGGACTTTTTGCTGGTTTTTTAGAACCTACACAAGCGAACCGACCCGGCCATCGAACTGAAAACCCGACAGATTTGTCATCACTAATTAGAAAAGAAGAAATTAATTGCAGCCAAACCAGACAGTTGAACTCCTTTTTTACTTGCATTTGGGGTACTTCAAAACTCCTAACTAAATTAGGCCCGCTTTTTGCATTCCCTTTGCTTGTATAGGGGGAAAAAGGAATTTTTTTACAGTTAAAAAAAAAACTGTTCACACAGGCCTTAATTCTAGGGGATAGTTTTGGGCATAAAGGGGTGGTATCCAGCAACATTTTTGTTATTAAAGTTTTAAAAAAGCTTCACTTAATTTTATAACAAAACT
>CATNWA010003263.1:0-18513 GCA_951230385.1 Staurois parvus
CCATAAGTCACTGATCCCCGCCATAAGTCACTGATCCCCGCCATAAGTACACTGATCCCCAGCCATAAGTCACTGATCGCCACCATAAGTCGCTGATCGCCACCATAAGTCACTGATCGCCGCCATTATTAGTAAAAATATACAAAAAAAAAAACTAAAAAATCCCAGTATCTTTCCCGCCATTTGTAAACGCTATAACTTTCACGTAAACCAATTAATTTACACGTATTGGGATTTTTGTACCAAAGACATGTCCCAGAATGCATTTTGGCAGAAATTTATGACTAAATTTGATTTTTAAATTTTTTTTTTTACTGGACATGTTTTATAGCAAAAAGTCCAAATTATTGTTTTTTTTTCCTCAAAATTGTCAGCCTTTTTTTTATAGCGCAAAAATTAAAAACCGCACAGGTGATCAAATACCACCGAAAGAAAGCTAAATTTGTGGGGAACAAAGGATGTAAATTTCATGTATGTACCGTATTGCATGACCGCAATGCGCACTGTCCGTTAAACTAGCGCAGCGCTATATAGCAGAAAATGGCGTAAATTGCAGTATCTCTCCCATAGTTTTTTGTAGACGCTATAACTTCACACAAAGCAATCAATATACACGCATTGGGATTTTTTTTACCAAAAACATGGAGCGGGAGACATTTTGGCCTAAATTTATAACCAACTTTGAGTTTATGATATATTTTTTATAGCTGAAAGTAAAAAATATTGTTTTTCTTCAAAATTTTTTTGTTTATAGCGTGAAAAATAAAAAGCGCACAGGTGATCAAATACCACCGAAAGAAAGCTCTATTTGTGTGAAAAAAAGGACGTACATTTCGTTTGGGTGCAGCATTGCATGACCGCGCAATTATCAGTTGAATTAGTGCAGCGCCGAGTAGCAAAAAGAGGCGTGGTCATTAGGGGGGTAAATCCTCTGGAGGGCGAGGGGTTAATAATAATAATTAATAAATAAAAAATAATAATAATAAAAATAAATATAATAAAACAAATATAATAATAATAATAAAAATAAATATAATAAAAACAAATATAATAATAATAATAAAAATAAATATAATAATAATAATAAAAAAAATAATAATAATAAAAATATAATAATAATATAATAATAATAATAATAATAATAATAAAAATAATAATAAATATAATAATAACAATAAAAATAATAATAATAAAAATAAATATAATAATAATAAAAATAATAATAGTTATTATTATTATTAATAGTATTATAATTAATAATAAAAATAATTATGACATTGATAAACATAATATTATTATTATTATAATCATTATCATCTTTATCATTATAATAGTTATTTTTATTATTATTATATTTATTTTTATTATTATTATTTTTATTGGTATTATTATATTTATTTTTATTATTATTTTTATTATTATTATTATATTTTTATTATTATTTTTTTTTTATTTATTATTATTATATTTATTTTTATTATTATTATTATATTTGTTTTTTTATTATTATTATTTTTATTATTATTATATGTATTTTTATTATTATTATTATATTTGTTTTTATTATTATTATTTATTTATTTTTATTTATTATTATTATATTTGTTTTTTATTATTATTATTTTTATTATTATTATATGTATTTTTATTATTATTATTTTTTTATTATTATTATTATATTTATTTTTATTATTATTATTATTATTATTATATTTGTTTTTATTATTATTTTTATTATTATTATTATATTTATTTTTATTATTATTTTTATTATTATTATATTATATTTTTATTATTATTTTTTTTTTATTATTATTATTATTTTATTTTTTATTATTATTATTATTATTATATTTGTTTTTTATTATTATTTTTATTATTATTATTATATTTGTTTTTATTATTATTTTTATTATTATTTTTATTATTATTATATTTATTTTTATTATTATTATTTTTTTTTATTATTATTATTATTATTATTATATTTATTTGTATTATTATTCCGGATTTAGATGCCAATAGTTAGATGGTTTACATAATACAGTCCAAGACATGGAGGAGGAGGAGGCCGTTGGCCATGTGAGCTCACAATCTACAGGGAGGCGGAGCTGGATCGGGGGATGGAAGACGTATCTGATAAACGTTCGTTTCACATGACGGTTGGTCAGGAAGAATCGGTGAATTATCTGACGTGTATCCGCCATTCCCGTTCTTAGATTTGGCGGCTGCATCGGATTTTTTTTTCCTGGTGATCCTGCCAGTTACACACTTCCTGTCCTGTGGTGACAACACTCACTGTACTGTACTGCACGAGGAGCCGTGTTGTCACCTTTGGTCAGGACTACAGAACACCTCCCCCTTCTCAGCCGTCTCAGTCACAGGGGAGGTGTTCTGTAGTCCACATAGATAGCTGGGAGTCACTGATCTGAGTAGAGTATAGGAAGTGATGATATTTCTGGCGGGATCATCAGAGATTATTGTACTTCTCCATCAGAAGGGAACACGTTGCATGTTGCGTGTTGCAGCGGTGCAGACATGCGGTGCGTTTTATGTGCCTCCATTATGGATTCCATTGATTGTGAATGAGCCCCAATGCCTTGCATGGACGTCTTCCATAGACCCCGCCCCCCGTGTGAGTGCGTTGGGGCGATATTCATTGAACACGGGGTATGATGGCTCCTTATGCCCCGCCCTGCTGTGAATGGGCCCCAATGCCTTGCATGGACGTCTACGATAGACCCGCCCCCTGTGTGAGTGCGTTGGGGCAATATTCATTTGACGCGGGGCACAATGGCTCCTTTATGCCCCCCCCTGCTGTAATGGGCCCCATGCTGTGAATGTGAATGGGCCCCATACAGATGTACTGAGCAGAACTAATAAAAGTTCTCTCTTCCTCTTTGTATATTTCGTAATCCTTCACACCTGGAGATCTCCGGGATCTGCCCCCCAGCAGACTGATGGTGTCATTCGTTGTCAGTTCCCTGGATTGTGCCTGAGGGGCCCTTCACTCGATCACCCACAGGACGGGGCCCGCGCGCAGGAAAACGCTTCCCCTCGGGGCACAAACTGCGTTCAGCTCTGATTAACCCCGGAGACTCACGAATATTCCAGAGACAAGGGATATTTGGATCCCTCTCTATGTTCTCTCTTTGGATGGGGGCAGTGTAGGGGAGGGTTGGCCCCCTGTATTGGACCCCACTTTGTCCTTCAGATCCTCTCTCTATTTTCTCTTTTTGGATGGGGGCAGTGTAGGGGTGGGTTAGCCCCCTGTTTTGGACCCCACTTTGTCCTTTGGATCCCTCTCTATGTTCTCTCTTTGGATGGGGGGCAGTGTAGGGGTGGGTTGGCCCCCTGTATTGGACCCCACTTTGTCCTTCAGATCCTCTCTCTATTTTCTCTTTTTGGGATGGGGGCAGTGTAGGGGTGGGTTAGCCCCCTGTTTTGGACCCCACTTTGTCCTTTGGATCCCTCTCTATGTTCTCTCTTTGGATGGGGGCAGTGTAGGGGTGGGTTGGCCCCCTGTATTGGACCCCACTTTGTCCTTCAGATCCTCTCTCTATTTTCTCTTTTTGGATGGGAGCAGTGTAGGGGTGGGTTAGCCCCCTGTATTGGACCCCACTTTGTCCTTTGAATCCCCTTTCTATGTTCTCTCTTTGGATGGGGGCAGTGTAGGGGAGGGTTGGCCCCCTGTATTGGACCCCACTTTGTCCTTTGGATCCCTCTCTATGTTCTCTCTTTGGATGGGGGCAGGGTAGGGGAGGGTTGGCCCCCTGTATTGGACCCCACTTTGTCCTTTGAATCCCTTTCTATGTTCTCTCTTTGGATGGGGGCAGGTAGGGGAGGGTTGGCCCCCTGTATTGGACCCCACTTTGTCCTTTGAATCCCCTTTCTATGTTCTCTCTTTGGATGGGGGCAGTGTAGGGGAGGGTTGGCTCCCTGTATTGGACCCCACTTTGTCCTTCAAATCCTCTCTCTATTTTCTCTCTTTGGATGGGGTCAGTGTAAGGGTGGGTTGGCCCCCTGTTTTGGACCCCACTTTGTCCTTTGGATCCCTCTCTATGTTCTCTCTTTGGATGGGGGCAGTGTAGGGGAGGGTTGGCCCTTTGTATTGGACCCCACTTTGTCCTTCGGATCCCCTCTCTATTTTCTCCCTTTGGATGGGGGCAGTGTAGGGGAGGGTTGGCCCCCTGTGTCGGTCCCCGCCATGTCCTGTGGACTCCTTCTGTCTCTTCCCACATTAGATGGTGGCAGTGTAGGGGTTGGCTGGTCCCCTGTATTGGACCCCACTCTGTCCTTCGATCTCTCTTTCTCTCCTCTCCCTACAAATGGTGGCAGTTTAGGGGTGTGTTGGTCCCTTATATTGGACTCCACTTTGTCCTTTAGTCCCCTTCTCTTTCTCTTCTCAGGTGGTGGCAGTGTGGGCATTGGTTGGTCCCCTGTATTCGACCCCACCCCGTCCTTTGGGTCCCTTTACCTCATCTTCCTTCAGATGGTGGCAGTGTAGGGGCACCTTTGGTGGGCCTCACCCCGTCCTTTGGGTCCCTTTACCTCATCTTCCTTCAGATGGTGGCAGTGTAGGGGCACCTTTGGTGGGCCTCACCCCGTCCTTTGGGTCCCTTTACCTCATCTTCCTTCAGATGGTGGCAGTGTAGGGGCACCCCGTCCTTTGGTTCCCCTCTCTCCCTATTCTACCTTCGGATGTTGGCAGTGTAGGGGTGGGTTGGCCCCCTGTATTGGACACTACCCTGTGCTTTACCCCCACCCCCACCTCATCTCCCCTTGGATGGGGGCAGTGTAGGGTTGGCCCCCTGTGTTTAAACCCCCACCTTGTCCTTTGGTTCCCCTCTCCATCATCTCTCTTTGGGTGGTGTCAGTGTTGGGGGAACCCTGGGTCACCTGGACTGAAAATTAGTGCATGGGGGTCACCAGGACAAGAATTAAGGGAACCAATGATCTCCAGGACAAGAAATGAAAGGGGGAGAAGTCCATTAAAAAATCTAGGGTAACGGATGTCACCAGGAGAAGAAATGAGGAAACCAGGGGACACCGGGACAGGATATGAGGAAACTGGGGGACACCTGCACAGGAAATGAGGAAACTGGGGGACACCTGGACAGGAAATGAGGAAACTGAGGGACACCTGCACAGGAAATGAGGAAACTGGGGGACACCTGGACAGGAAATGAGGAAACCGGGGACACACCTGGACAGGAAATGAGGAAACTGGGGGGACACCTGGACAGGAAATGAGGAAACTGGGGGACACCTGGACAGGAAATGAGGAAACTGGGGGACACCTGGACAGGTAATTAGGAAACCGGGGGACACCTGGACAGGAAATGAGGGGACTCAAGAGTCACCGTGAAAGAAAATAAAGTGCTTGAAGGTCCCCAAGATAGGAAATGAGGTAGCCAGGGGGTCACTTGTACAGGAAATAAGCGAGGTTCAATAGAAAAAGAAATTATGGGACTAGAGGTCTCCAGGAAATTAGGAAACCGGGGGACACCTGGACAGGAAATGAGGGAGCCAGGGGGTCATTTGGACAGGAAATATGTGAAAGAGGGTCAATAGAGCAGGAAATGATGGAACCAGAGGTCTGCAGGACAGGAAATTGGGGGATCAGAGGTCTCCAGGACAGGAAACGAGGGGACCAGTGGTCTCCAGGGCAGGAAATGAGGGCAGGTCTCCATGAGGGGACCAGGGGTCACTTGGACAGGGATAAGTGAATGAGGGAGCCAGGGGGGACCAACAGTCTTGGACAGGAAATACTGGGGTCTCCAAGAAAGGAAATGAGAGGAATGGGTTCAATAGACAGGAAATGAAGGGGATGGGATCCAGGAAAGGAAATGAGGGGAATGGGTGTCACCAGGACAGAAAAGGGGACTGGGGTCTCCAGGGGACTGGGGAATCTCCAAGAAAGGAAATGAGGGGACTGGGTCTCCAGGACTGGAAATGCGTGTCACCAGGACAGGAAATGAGGGGACTGGGGTCTCCTGGGGTCTCCAGGACAGGAAACTGAGGTCTCCAGGACAGGAAATGGGAATGGGTGTCACCAGGACAGGAAATGAAGGGGACTGGGATCTCCAGGAAAGGAAATGAGGGGAATGGGTGTCACCAGGACAGGAAATGAAGGGGACTGGGGTCTCCAGGACAGGAAACGAGGGGAATAGGTGTCACCAGGACAGAAAATGAAGGGGACTGGGTCTCCAGGACAGGAAACGAGGGGAATAGGTGTCACCAGGACAGAAAATGAAGGGGACTGGGTCTCCAGGACTGGAAATGAGGGGACTGGGTGTCACCAGGACAGGAAATGAGGGGACTGGGGTCTTCAGGATAGGAAATGAGGGGTATGCGTGTCACCAGGACAGGAAATGAGGGGACTGGGGTCTCCAGGACAGGAAATGAGGGGAATGGGTGTCACCAGGACAGGCAATGAGGGGAGATTTCCAGAATATAGTGGGCGGGAGAGTCAAGTAGGTAGCCAGAATATTTATGCAGCTCCAGCCAATCCCTGGAGAGGTGCGTCCAGGTGGAGATGGGGGATGGTGGGGGTGTATAAATAGTCTGGAACCCCAGAGAGCAGAAGCAGGGTTCTTCTCCAGTAGAAGAGGTCCCCAGTCAGGTGGAGGGGTTGGGTTGCCTGCCCTCCCTGGACATCCTGCTAAAGGTTCTACCTGCTCACCAGGGTCCCAGCGTATCTAAGGGGGTTCATGCTGCCCACCAGCCTTTGGGGAGCTACAAGAGGAGTCCCACTGAGGATCTCTTTGGGTGGTCCTACGTAGGAACCTACCTCCTTGAGTCTGAGGGAGACATCCAAGCCCAGGAGCCACCATGAGTACTGATCTCAGGAAGAAGGTATCTCAGTGACCATCAAGGCTTGCCTGGCCTGGGACCCGGCTGATGGTGCACCAGGACTGCCCACTTCATGGAGGACTATGGTGCTAAGAACCTGCAGTCCTCATATTCCAGTGCAAAGTTCTGGATTGTCCCTCATCTCCATGGTCCCCATCCAGGGTAACCTGCAATAAACTGGTACAAAGGCAACCCCTAGACTGGGCTCTCCTCATTCAGAGGTGTGGAAGTTGCTGTTCGCCTGGCTGCTGCACTAGCAGGAATAGAACCTGGGACCTCAGAGCGGACCTTTATTGGGGTGCTACGGATTGAGGGTCACCAGGGAGAGGACATGGTGGGACCAGAGATCTTCAGAACAGGACATGAGGGGATCAGGGGTGTTCTGGAGAGAAGATGAGTGAACTGGATGTCTCCAGGACAGGCAATGAGGGGGGGGGGGGGGTCACAGGACAGGCAATGAGAGGACTGGGGGGTCACAGGACAGGAAATGATGGGAATGGGGAGGTCACAGGACAGGAACCGAGAGGACTAGGGATCACCACGGCAGGAAATGAGGAAACTGGGGGGTTAGAGGATAGGAAATAAGGGAACAGGGGGTCATCAGGACAGAAAATGAGGGGACTGGGGGTCACAGGAGAGGAAATGAGGGGACTGGGGGTCACAGTACAGGAAATGAGGGGACGGGGGGTCACCATGGCAGGAAATTAGGGGGCTGGGGGTCATAGGACAAGAAAAGAGGGGACTGGGGGGGTCCCAGGACAGGAAATGAGGGGACTGGGAGGTCACAGGACAGGACATGAGACTGGTGGGGTCACAGGACAGGAAATGAGGAGATTGGGGGTCACAGGACAGGAATGAGGGGACTGGGGTTCATCATGGCAGGAAATGAGATTGGGGGTCACAGGACAGGAAATGAGGGGACTGGGGGGGGGGGGGGTCACAGGACAGGAAATGAGGAGATTGGGGGTCACAGGACCTTAAATGAGGAGATTGGGGGGTCACCACGGTAGGAAATGAGATTGGGGGTCACAGGACAGGAAATGAGGAGATTGGGGGTCACAGGATAGGAAATGACATTGGGGGTCACAGGAGAGAAATCACATGACAGTGACAAGGACCCTACTTACCTGCTCGCTCGCTCTCCCGCAGTACGGAGACCATCCTGAACCCGCTCCTGATATTGTTCTTCTTATGGAGATTCTCCATCACCAGCCGCACCGCCTTGTTCTGGATGTCGGACATTTGCTCCGGGACGTCCCCCCGGACACTCAGGACCAGCAGGGCGGAGAGGAGACCCCAGGAGACGGCGGACGGGGTCATGGCGGTCCTCTGCAGGGACAAATCTGTATGGAGGATGGGGGAATCTCACTCAGAACCACAAAAACAGCAAATCCAGAACTTTCCATGTGCTGAGAGCTGGGGCGGAGCCGGGGGGGGGGCGTCTGTCCGAAATATCGATTCAGGAATGCCGACAAGTGCCGACACGACAAATCCGTCACCGAGGACTGACTGATGATTGACAGACGGAATCTGAGAGCATGGCGGATAGAGAGAGGGAGGGATGGATGGAGCGAGTGAGGAGGGAGGAGGGATGGATGGAGAGAGGGATGGAGGGATGGATGGAGAGGAGGGGGAGGATGGGAGGAGGAATGGAGGGAGGGAGGGATGGATGGAGATGGATGGGGAGGGAGGGATGGATGGAGAGAGGGGAGGATGGGGATGGGGATGGGGGAATGGAGAGAGGGAGGGAGGGATGGGAATGGAGGGAGGGATGGATGGAGAGAGGGAGGAGGGATGGATGGAGGAATGGAGGAGAGGGAGGGAGAGATGGAGGAATGGAGGGAGATGGGAGGGAGGGATGGATGGATGGAGAGAGGGAGGGATGGAGAGAGCGATGGAGAGAGGGGAGGGAGGAGGGATGGAGAGAGGGAGGGATGGATGGAGAGATGGATGGATGGAGAGAGGGAGGGATGGATGGATGGAGAGAGGGATGGATGGAGAGAGGGAGGGATGGATGGAGAGAGGGATGGATGGAGAGAGGGAGGAGGGATGGAGAGAGGGAGGAGGGATGGATGGAGAGAGGGATGGATGGATGGAGAGAGGGATGGGGAGGGAGAGGGATGGATGGAGAGAGGGAGGGATGGAGAGAGGGAGGGATGGATGGATGGAGAGAGGGAGGAAGGGATGGATGGAGAGAGGGATGGCGAGAGGGAGGAGGGATGGATGGAGAGAGTGAGAGAGAGGATGAGGAGGGAGGATGGATGGATGGATGGAGGGAGGGATGGATGGAGAAATGGAGAGAGGGAGGGATGGATGGATGGAGAGGAGGAGGGATGGATGGAGAGATGGAGAGGGAGGGATGGATGGAGGAATGGAGGGAGGAGGGATGGATGGAGGAATGGAGAGGAGAATGGAGAGGATGGATGGATGGAGAGGGATGGATGGATGGATGGAGGAATGGAGAGAAGAGGGAGGAAGGATGGAATGGAGAGAGGGAGGAGGGATGGATGGAGAGAGGGATGGATGGATGGAGAGGGAAGGGAGGGATAGAGAGAGGAGAGGGATGGGGGTGTCACGGATCCAACCCACACGCCCACAGCGACTAGCTAACCAAGGCGCACACGTGTGGCCGTGACTCGGGGTAAAGAGGGAATGAGGGGAACTAACCTTTGAATATATAAGATCAGCCATGACACTACCTCTTGGCCACCACTAGAGGGAGACTCCACTCCAATCCAACTGGCTGACCACACACACAGGCAGATACAAATCTTATATACAATCTGGTGCACAATTAGGGTTGAGGAGCAGTTTAGCAATCACACCCTTCTAGAGTCCCTACAGCTTGAACCCCGGTGTTATCACTCTTCCACTGTCCACACCCCCCCCACACCAGACACACCACAAACGGTAGTCTGCCACCACCCAACAGCTTTACTGGCCTGCTGGGACACACACAGATCTCCGTCTGGCCGATCTGTTTCCTTTACAATCTGCCCACACACAGGGCGATTGCATACAGATTGGCAATGAGCTTGACCGAGCATATAAAGACACTGCAATCCAATCCAATCTCTCCGGAGATATGAGCCCGAGCTTACATACACAGAAGTCACTTATTAATTTTAAGATTTAATTTCCCGAAGTGGGCGGAGCATAAAATATGTACAACATATAAAAAGTTACAGAAATACAAAAAATACAAGAAGACCCAAATGATTTCACTATAAAATAAAGGGGAAT
The DNA here is from genome assembly GCA_951230385.1 of Staurois parvus. Lineage (NCBI taxonomy): Eukaryota > Metazoa > Chordata > Amphibia > Anura > Ranidae > Staurois > Staurois parvus. The sequence continues at coordinate 10,099 of CATNWA010003263.1, forward strand.
AAAACTTTTACCGAGATCTATCCTGCGACTGGTGCAAGTCAGGGAAAGTCCGTGATACGTCAGTCGATAGGACCGGCTCCATACCAATCACAACGTCCATGTCTCAGGGTCTTCAATTTATGGGGATATGGACGTAGGCGGGACATTAGTCCTCGGCCAATCAACCCTGGGGGGTGTTCCTGTACCCAAAAAAAGGGGATTTGTGAAAAGAGATTTCACAGAAAAAGCGGCTACATAGTGAACAGAATGTGACACTCAGAAAAATTTCCAAAAATGATGCTTTATTACACATATGTAGATATGACATGTGGGCAGTCGCCCTGGTTTACCATCACCTCAGTAAGAGACAATACACACAGACCTAAAACCATATAAAATGACACCAAGACCGGTCTGAATACATGTGCAACAGAGAAAATGACTACAAGAGTCTAAAGTCCCTGTAGCACAAACGCATCGGTGAACACTTCCCAAAGGAGGTGTGTCCAAAAATTATACCATAGGTATATCATGAAACAGGTTATAATATGTAGACTGAGCTCCTACCAGAATGGTTATATCCCAACCAGGGAATTACAAAAAAATATACTATGGATATAAGTATCACATGTATGCAATGCAGCAAGCACAGTATGCGTTGTCTTGGAAATTCGCTTTAACGAATTTCTCCTTACCGTGAGTACTCGCAGTTGGATGCGCAGAAATCCCCCATAAAGCTGTGCGAATCCCGCTTACCACGACTGCAGCTAAACTACACGATTCCTGCCCCTCCAAATACTTTGGTTCTGTTGAGATGTGGGGAGATTGGAGCTCCGTTACCCTAGAATGATCACACGACACTCTCAGGATGGTTGCAATCCACATAAGGGCTTATTTTAGACCCAGCTCTCTGTTTTATTAAAAATACACACATGCCCCCCACATGAATAAAGTCAATCCCCTCCCACCGAACAATGCAATGGGGAATGCCTATACAGAGGATGTACATTCCAATTGGAGCATAGCCTTTCCTATTATCTATCACTGGTCCTCCCCCATGAGTCTTCTGAGGTCATCAGACTTCCTCCCCTTCCCCCTATGAGCCATCTGAGGTCATATTTCCTGTCCTACTAGCTTCTATTGGTATGTAAATTCTCTGCACAAGCATCTCCTAAAAATATCAGTCTGTACCTGGATGGGCCCGATACGATCTTTATTAAAACACATCCATCCGGATACAGTTCAGATTAGTAATGGGTTGTAAGATATGCATAAGCCTACACGTGGAGTTCACACCGCTTGGCGCCTTGCGTTATGAAGCCCACGTGGTACCATGCTGCTGATATGCGGATACAGGCCCACGGTCTACTGACAGCAGCATTCGCATGGAATGCCGTGGTGGTATACACGCCGGTCTATAAGCGCAGATCTGCCATCTCATCCATTACCAAGCTGAGTACTGTAATACATACATTGTACATGCGCATGGCCCAATTGCAGCCTTCAGAGCTTTAATTAAGCCACACGAGAGACATATGAATAACACGAATATATGACACATTTAAAGTTCGACCAACAATACAAAATTTCCATGACAGCGTCAAAAAGAGAAAAGCATGCCTCTAGGCCTATATGAAAAAAGACATTATGTCATATATATGATGCAGTACATTCCTGTGCCGGCACAAGTGGTTGGGGCCCCTTCATCTGTAACGTAAACAGCTGTTTCCTAGGGCTCTTGAAATGAGAATAAGCCCCATTTGTTCCCAGGATTGAGGGAAAAGATGCAAAAAGCAGCACACTGCTTGAAATGGTTTCTTCACCACTACATGTGGACTACACACCACTTTCAGTAAGAAAAACAAGACACATCCCAAAAGATCTTCTGCCTGTTTCAATATACGTGGTGTAACTTGTTTCCTATACAAAGCACCGTGATGTCCCCATCCTGTAGTGAAACAATTAATATGTGGGAAGTCACTGAGAGAGCTTACACTCTATATAGGATGTATAGGTCATATAGATCACAGAGGACCATATATCTAATGTCCTGTAACAGTCCACTCACCACCTGTGCAATGGATAATAGAGAGGAAAGAATGTCCTTCATAGGTACTGCCATACAAGGCCAGGGAGGCCAGGGAACCACCGCTGACATCCGCCGATATACCGCGGGTTCCAGCCCCTTCTTGGCGCCTGTTTTTTTTTTTTTAAAGTCCGCAAACGTGCAAACTACAACGAAAAACCCGTAAGTGATCACAAAAAAAAAGTGCAAGTGCGAACACCACACGAAAAAGTGCACTTAGGGGTGTGTTTGTCCTACCCCCGAAAGGGTTGGACCGTTCGCCCGATCCCCCAGGGCACGAAGCTCCTGACGGGGACAAGGTTCCCATTTGGTCCTCCTGGCCAAAAGGCCTGGTGGACCACCGTTCCTTATGCCCAGCCGAAGCCGGACATCCAGTACTAGGCCAGGGGGTTCTCCCGAAGAGAAAACCCCCCTAGGGATCAGGGGAGGAAGGAACCGTAGGGCCACACATCCTCCCCTAGACTTCAGGGAAGGCCCGAGGACCCACACCCTCCATCCGTGAAAAACACACACATAAGCAACAGAAAAAGTGACAAAACGTGGGAGTGGTAAATATAAATAAAAAATAAAAAAGTGGTACCGTGCCTAATAGTGCACAGACCGGGCCCTGAGGCCTGTAGCAAAAATTGCCCGGACTTAGCCAAAAGACCTGGTCCTTAGGGCGCTGTGCAAAAAGAAGTGAAAAACAGTGGCCATGTGTCATCTTCACACCGTGGGGTCCCACACCCAAGTGTTACTAGTGACACCCTGAGGCGACTACTCAGGGGGCACTGAGTTTGCGGACTTTTTGCGTCCCCAGCCCCAGGCCAGGCCAAGGTAGATCCGTCCAAATCAGGAGGTACTGGGTCTTTCCAGTCTTCTCAGAGGAATTACTCCCGGGCCCCAGCTTATACTCGTGGCGCTCCCCGGTTTCTGTCCCCCCGGTACTAGCCTTCCGGACCCCCATCCTACCAGTGAGGGTACTATACAACAACCATCCCCGCGCAAAGCTAGAATGGCCGGGAGCACCCCCACTGGACACTGATAAGAACAGATACTACACTTGATCTTAGCCAAAAGGGCGCCTGTGCTGCTTAGGCTTGCCTCATGGCACGTGAAGATGGCTTCCTCCTTGTAGGTCAGCGTGCGGAACGCAGGTCTTCTGGTCCTGACGAAGCTGAGTGAGATACGCCCATCGGCGAAACGCGTTGACGTCATACGTCAGATACGTCACTTCCGGTCATGCGCACTAGGTGGAACGCACGCTGGCCTACAAGGAGGAAGCCATCTTCACATGCCATGAGGCAAGCCTAAGCAGCACAGGCGCCAAGAAGGGCTGGAACCCGCGGTATATCGGCGGATGTCAGCGGTGGTTCCTTGGCCTCCCTGGCCTTGTATGGCAGTACCTATGAAGGACATCCTTTCCTTTCCTATTATCCATTGCACAGGCAGTGGACTGTTACAGGACATTAGATATATGGTCCTCTGTGACCTATATGACCTATACATCCTATATAGAGTGTAAGCTCTCTCAGTGACTTTCCACATATTAATTGTTTCACTACAGGATGGGACATCACGGTGCTTTATATAGGAAACAAGTTACACCACGTATATTGCAACAGCCAAGAAGATCTTTTGGGATGTGTCTTGTTTTTCTTACTGAAAGTGGTATGTAGTCCACATGTAGTGGTGAAGAAACCTGTCAGGGACCACGGCTCCAGGGTCCGCGATCGCGGCTCCGTCCCTCGCGCATGCGCAGTGGCGGCGGCTCGCGCCGGGACACGGGCACTAGGTCCCGGCGAGCCGCAGATGACAGGACGCCGCGCATGCGCAGTAGGAGCGCGGCGCGCCTCAGGCGTCCAATGACAGCTGGGGGGCGCGTCCTAGCCGGCCAATGACAGTGCAGGGGCACTATTTAAAGATGCCCTGCACTGTCACAGATTGCCGCAAGGTCTTCTGTGATCCTGAGTTCCTGCACCTATCCTGTGACCCTGATTGACCTGACTTATTCTGCCTGCTCCTAGCGCTTTTGATCCGGATTGTCCTGACTACGCTGCCTGCTCCTGCGTTTTGACCCGGATTGTCCTGACTATCTGCCTGCTCCTATGTTTGACCCGGATTGCCCTGACCATTCTACGGATGACTTCCTGGGACATCCTGCGTGTGACCCGACTACTCTCGCCTACCGATTCTGTACCCGCTTACCCCCACAGGGCCCACAATCCGTTTACTACACCTGCTGGGGGCCGCCATCCTCTTCATATTCTGGCTCTCCCGGTACCTGTCCCCAAGGGTCTCCTCAGCCACTGGCGGGCCTGCTCGGAAGGTCGTGACCTGGCCCGGGACTGTTTCAAGTCCATCCCCACCATCAGGGGCTCTGGTGAAAGCACCAGCCCGGGCTTAGACCCCACGCTCTGAGTTAGTTCTGTCAGTTGGCAGCCTGACGGCACCACCTGGTGATCATAGTGGACAAAACCATTTCAAGCAGTGTGCTGCTTTTTGCATCTTTTCCTCAATCCTGGGGAACAAATGGGGCTTATTCTCATTTCAAGAGCCCTAGGAAACAGCTGTTTACATTACAGATGAAGGGGCCCCAACCACTTGTGCCGGCACAGGATTGTACTGCATCATATATATGACAATAATGTCTTTTTTCATATAGGCCTAGAGGCATGCTTTTCTCTTTTTGACGCATACTGTGCTTGCTGCATTGCATACATGTGATACTTACAGTGGGGATGGAAAGTTTGGGCCCCCCAGCTACAAATGTGTATTAATGTGCATAAAAGAAGCCAAGGAAAGATGGAAAAATCTCCAAAAGGCATCAAATTAAAGATTAGACATTCTTATAATATGTCAACAAAAGTTAGATTTTTATTTCCATCATTTACACTTTCAAAATAACAGAAAAAAAAAAAAATGAGTGGTCTGCAAAAGTTTGGGCCCCCTGCAGAGTTAATATCTTGTTACTGCCCCCTTTGGCAAGTATCACGGCTTGTAAACACTTTTTGTAGCCAGCCAAGAGTCTTTCAATTCTTGTTTGAGGTATCTTTGCCCATTCTTCCTTACAAAAGTCTTCCAGTTCTTTGAGATTTCTGGGCTGTCTGTCACGCACGGCTCTTTGAAGGTCTATCCATAGAATTTCAATGATGTTGAGGTCAGGAGATTGTGAAGGCCATGGCAAAACCTTCAGTTTTACGCCTCTTGATGTAATCCCCCCCGTGGATTTCCAGGTGTGTTTAGGATCATTATCCATTTGTAGAAGCCATCCTCCTCTTTAACTTCAGCTTTTTCACAGATGGCATCAAGTTACCATCCAAAATTTGCTGAGATTTTATTGAATCCATTTTTCCTTCTACTGGTGAGATGTTCCCTGTGCCACTGGCTGCAACACAACCCCAAAGCATGATTGATCCAACCCCATGCTTCACAGTTGGGCAGAGGTTCTTTTCATTCAATTCTGTGCCCCTTCTTCTCCAAACGTACCTTTCCTCATTCCGGCCAAAAAGTTTCAATTTTAACCTCATCGGTCCACAGAACTTGTTTCCAAAATGCATCAGGCTTGTCTATATGTTCATTTGCAAAGTTCAAAAACGATGATTTTTGTGGTGAGGACGTAGAAGAGGTTTTCTTCTGATGACTCTTCCATGAAGACCATATTTGTACAAGTAATCTCTTTATAGTGGAATAGTGACCACAACTCCAGTGTCTGCCAGATCTTTCTGGAGGGATCGTGCCGTCAAACGTGGGTTTTGAATTGTTTTTCTCACAATCCTGCGAGCTGTTCTGTCTGATATTTTTCTTGGTCTTCCAGATCTTGCTTTAACTTCCACTGTTCCTGATGACTGCCATTTCTTAATGACATTCCGAACAGAGGATATTGACATCTGAAAAACGCTTTGCTATCTTCTTATAGCCTTCTCCAGCTTTGTGAGCGTCAACTATTTTCAGTTTCAGTTTTCTAGACAACTGCTTAGAAGAACCCATGGTGCTGATTGTTGGGCAAGGTCAGATGAGTCGGGGCATTTAAAACCTTTGAGATTGACATCACCTGGTCTTCCCAGAGACGATGATTGAGAACAATCCATGACACTGGCAGGTCTCAGCTTGGGCAAAGGGGCAGTGCATGCTATAAATTCTGTAGGGGGCCCAAACTTTTGCAGACGCCATTTTTTTAGTTTTCTGTTATTTTGAAAGTGTAAATGATGGAAATAAAATCTAACTTTTGTTGACATATTATAAGAATGTCTAATCTGTAATTTGATGCCTTTTGGAGATTTTTTCCATCTTTCCTTGGCTTCTTTATGCACATTAATACACAATTTTTAGCTGGGGTGCCCAAACTTTCCATCCCCACTGTATATCCATAGTATATTTTTTGTAATTCCCTGATTAGGATATAACCATTATGGTAGGAGCTCAGTCTACATATTTATAACCTGTTTCATTATATACCTATGGTATAATTTTTGGACACACCTCCTTTGGGAAGTGTTCACCGATGCGTTTGTGCTACAGAGACTTTAGACTCGTTGTAGTCATTTTCTCTGTTGCACATGCATTCAGACCGGTCCTTGGTGTCATTTTATATGGTTTTAGGTCTGTGTGTATTGTCTCTTACTGAGGTGATGGTAAACCATGGGCGACTGCCCACATGTCATATTTATATGTGTAATAAAGCATCATTTTTGGAAATTTTTCTGAGTGTCACATTCTGTTCATTATGTAGCCGCTTTTTCTGTGAATCTCTTTTCACAAATCCCCTTTTTTTGCATGCCTTTTTTGGCTACTGAATGGAGACCATATATTGGGTGATACGATAATTTATTCTACAACCTCTTAATAACTATCTTTAGCATAGGTGTTCCTGTACCCGCCCACAGAATGTTCTGGGTGCTGAAATGCCCAAAGTCGATTGGACCAGAAACGGTTTGAATCACCAAGTCGGGGATAGAATTTCCGACACCAGCGCATCAGTCCGATCGCGACAGTACCAATCACTGTTCAGCTGTCGCAATCAGGCGCCATATAACCGTTTTCTGCATTTCTCTGGGATTCTACAGGGGCTACAAATATGGTTTTTATATGCAGATGTGGCCTACAGAGTGTCCAATCAGAAGGAAGTATTTTCATCTCTGCAACTAATATTTTATTTCCCCCTCCTTTTTCTCCTCCTTGTTTTCTCCTGGTCTCCTCCTTGTCCCCTCTCCTGGTCTCCTCCTTGTTCCCTTTCTTCTTCTTTTCTCCTCCTTGTCCCCCCTTTTGGTCTTCCTCCTTTTCTTCTCCTTCTCCTCCATTGTCCCCCCTCCTCTCTGTCTTTTGTTTTCCTTTCTGGTCTTTTATTTGTTCCTGGTCTCTCCTTTTTTGTCCCTTTTCCTGGTCTTTTCCTTGTCCCCTTTTCTGTCTCCTCCTTGTCCCCTCTCCTGGTCTCCTCCTTGTCCCCCCTTGTTTCCTCCCCTCCTCCTGGTTTTCCTCCTTGTCCTTTTCTCCTGGTCTCCTCCTTGTCCCTTTTTTCCTGGTCTCCTCCTTTCCCCCTCTCCTGGTCTTTTTTCCTTGTCCCCCCTCCTGTTTTGTTTTTCCTTTCCTCCTGTTTTCCTTTCTTCCTGGTCTTCCTCTTTCCCTCCCTTGTTTCTCCTCTCCTGGTCTCTCCTTGTCCCCTCTCCTGGTCTCCCTTGTCCCCTCTCCTTTTTCTCCTTTCCTCTCCTGGTCTCCTTTTTTTGTCTTTTCTCCTGTCTCCTCCTTTTCCCCTCCTCCTTTTCCCTTCCTCCTCTTCTTAGGTTCTCTTTCCTCCCTTTCCCCTTTTTCTTTCCTTTTTTTTCTCCTTTTTCTTCCTCCTTTCTTCTTTTCCTCTTCTCTTCTTCTTTTTTTCTCCTCTTGTCTCTTTCCCTCTTTTTCTCTTTTTTTTCCCCCTTCCTTCTCCTCCTTGTTTCTGTCTCCTCTTGTCCTCTCTTGGTCTCCTCCTTGTCTTTTTTTTTCTTTCTCCTCCTTCTCCTCCTTTCTGGTTTCCTCCTTGTCCCCTCTCCTGGATTCTCCTTTTCTTTTTTTTTTTTCTTCTCTTTCTGTTCCTCCTTTTTGTTTTTTTTTTTTGTCTTCTCTGGTCTCTCTCTTTTTTTCTTTCCTTCTTTCTCCTCTTTCCTGGTTCTCCTCTGTTTCTTTTTTTCCTTCATTTTTCCTGTTCTTTTTCCTCCCCTCCCCTTCTTTTTTTTCCTTGTCCCTTCCTGGTCTCCTCTTGTCCCCCTCTGTGTTTCCTGTCTTGTCCCCCTTCTCCTTTCCTTTTGTCTCTGGTCTTTTCTGGCTTTTCTTTCTTTCCTGTCTTTCCTCTTCCTGTCCCCTTAGTCTTTCTCCTCCTTGTTTCCTGTCTCCTCCTT
>CATNWA010003264.1:0-17838 GCA_951230385.1 Staurois parvus
TCGAATTTCATACTGGAATTCGCCGAATCAGCCGAATCGAATTTTTCATTTCTTCGCTCATCTCTAATTATAGCCGCTAGCAGTAATCACCTTGTTCTCCCAGAGCAGGGATGGCTCTCCCCACCCCCCACACCAGGAGAAAACAATAGATTCCCCATCAACACTTACTGTGGAAAGAAAATCAATTCATCTATGGCTGGCTTAAGGTTGCACTAAAGACAACAGCAGACACTGATGGTCTGGACTGCCTCAGGGAAAAAAGTGGGTGGACATTGATAAGGCCAGCACCAGAGGTATGTGATGCATACATCCCCCACCCTTTACCATAGCCTAAAGTCTAATGGTTGCAAAAACCATCTGCTTCTGCTTAGAGAAGTGCTGCCAGCTACATACGCTTGAGTACACTGGGCTTGTGCATGCATAACAACCACCCTCATTCATCTTCACAGGAAAAATCAAACCCAGCATAATTCTAATCTCCCCTAGGAATTTCTAGGCACAATCATATAGGAAGTGCACTGCTATTTGTCTGGAGAAATGTGGATATATGTACTGTATATAGTACTATAGTATAGTACATAGTACTGTTTGGACTTTGAAGAAGGGGACATACCCCGAAAGCTTGTCCTCAAAATTGTATGTTAGTGCAAATAAAAAAAGTATCACGGACAGTACTCAATTGTTTCTGGAGAAATGTAAAATTTTCAGGGTATTGTACAAGTAATCTTTCCATATGTTCTCTATAAGATAGCAAATCTTCAAATCAATCTTCTTCATGAATTTTCAGCTATTTTTAACTTTGCTAGCAAAGGACTTTCCCCTCCCATGTCTCCAGTAACATGGACCATGAGGATTAATGCACAAAAACTATTGTTTTAACCAAAATTTATTTTTTTAATCACTACTTTTCTTTTGACTTTTCAAAACAGCAAATAGAATACCGTATTTTCCGGCGTATAAGACGACTGGGCGTATAAGACGACCCCCTACTTTTCCTGTTTAAAATTTAGTGTTTGGGCTATACTCGCCGTATAAACTACCCCTCTTTCCAGTGCACACCAGTGGGAAGAATCGTGCCCCATCATTGGTGTCAGTGCGAGGAATAGTGCCCCATCATTAGTATCAGTGGCAGGAATAGTGCCCCATCATTGGTGTCAGTGGGAGGAATAGCACCCCATCATTAGTATCAGTGGTAGGAATAGTGCCCCATCATTGGTGTCAGTGGAAGGAATAGTGTCCCATCATTGGTATCAGTGGGAGGAATAGTGCCCCATCATTGGTATCAGTGGCAGGAATAGTGCCCCATCATTAGTATCATTGGGGGGAATAGCACCCCATCATTGGTGTCAGTGGAATAGTGCCCCATCTTGGTGTCAGTGGGAGGAATAGTATCCCCATCATTGGTGTCAGTGGGGGGGGAGGAATAGTGCCCCATCGTTGGTGTCAGTGGGGGGGAATAGTATCCCATCATTGGTGTCAGTGGGGGGTGGAATAGTGCCCCATCATTGGTGTCAGTGGGGGGTGGAATAGTGCCCCATCATTGGTGTCAGGGGGGGGGGAATAGTGCCCAATCGTTGGTGTCAGTGGGGGGAGGAATAGTGCCCCATCGTTGGTGTCAGTGGGGGGGAGGAAAAGTGCCCCATCGTTGGTGTCAGTGGGGGGGAGGCAAAGTGCCCCATCATTGGTGTCAGTGGGAGGAATAATGCCCCATCATTGGTATCAGTGACACCAACGATGGGGCACTATTCCTCCCACTGACACTTGCTGACCCCTGTTCCAGTACGGTGCTGCTGCAGCCAGCATATGTGGTTGCAGCAGCACCTAAGCACGGCACACTTACCTGCATCTCCACTTGATTTTCGCGGGGCCGCTCAGCTCCGCCTCCTCGCCGGTGATTGGCCGCCTGTGTGCCTTTCCTGAGCTACAGTTCTGGCGGCCAATCACCGGTGAGGAGGCGGAGCCGAGCAGCCGCGCGAACATCCAGTGGATGAACCGAAGGAAAGAGCAGCCGCGCTTCCTGGACCGGATCGTCGTGGGACCGGAGCCAGGTAAGAGACAGCAGCCCCTGCCCACCCCTGTACTTAGTGTCCCTTCTGTTGGAAGGGGGGGCAGTGGCGGCACCGCGCCGCCCCCCTAAAAAGTGTCAGCATGCCGTTACCGGCGTATAAGACGACCCCCCACTTTTGAGAAGATTTTCAAGGGGTAAAAAGTCGTCTTATACGCCGGAAAATACGGTACTTTAAAAATGTGATTAAAGGTTTAGTGCAGTAAAACAATTTATGATTGCTAAATTTTAAATTTTTAAAGCGGTCTACACAGGCCAAAAAGAGGGACAACAAAAGATAAAAAGAGGGACAGAGGGATTTGGTTCCAAATGAGGGACAGTTGGGAGTTATGATAAAATGTTTTAACACTGGTTACCAAAACTTAACATTGTGAAGACTGCCTTTACAACAAAAAAGTGTTTATTGCTAGTGCACCTCCAAACTTCAGAGTACAAAGTAGTCTCTTAGATTGTAAGCTCCGAGGAGCAGGACCCTCATAACCCTCTTGTATTGAACTGTAGTGTTGCTGTATTGTCTCCCGTTATATTGTAAAGTGCTGAGCAAACTGTTGGCGCTATATAAATCCTGTATAATAATAATAGTTTCTACTTTCATGAAGGATGTGTAAAGTTGGAGGGGAGGGATGTACTGCTGAGGAGAGGGATGTTAAAGCCCAAATAAACTCATGGCACAAAAGTAAAAGCTTTTAATATTGTCTCAAAAGCCTAAATTACCAAGTCCTACTGGTTTCAGTCTTTTTGTTGCTCTCCAACAGTGGCTGCAAATCCAAGGCTTATTTAAATTATTTCCAGTTCACTTCTCTTTCTCTGAACAATTTTAAAGTGTGTAAACGTACTCTGTTGAGATATAAGCCCTGTGAGTAGGCACTGCTGTGTCACACATTTCACAGAGCCTGCCTTCTGAACTACAGAGGTACTGAGAGGAGGAGTTTCAGGAGGTGGAGTGGGCAGCAAGGTACCATGGGAGGCTCCCTCCAGGTATACCTGCCCTCAATCTATTCATTATTATATTTGTGCTCTGACTTTATAGACTCCCACAATTTATAAAATTAATAGAGTTAGGACTGCAGTATGCTGGGGTGCCGCGATGTGGCCTCTGCAGCTTATGCATATATTTGCAAATACGTGCAAAGTAAACCCTGTGTTTTAACATGAACTGATGGACAGGGTTAATTCAGTTTGTTGCAGGCTGACTGATAAGCGACCTGGGAATTGTTTGCTGTTTCTTGACATGCATCACCCTTCCATTTGCTCCTTGCTGCAAAGGCCAGTTATAAGTTGGGTGGTTGCCATTTGTTTGTACCATGGGATATGTAGTCCTTAGAAATCCAAAGTAAACCAGATGAATGAGCAAAGAAGGAACCTGCAAAGCCTTCAGGGAAGCCAGGAAGTTGTGGAAAGAGATGGCCAGCAGATAGGCAGAACTCACAACATGAAAAGATATTGTGCAAGTACTGTAAGCTTATATTAGAGTATCAAAAACTACTGTTTGTATTGGTATTATATATGAATAAAAAAGAGCTGAATGAAATATTTAAAAGAAAAAACAAGTTAGGTTCCTTCTGCTGCATGGGGTTGACTTAACAAGGGCCCCCCCCCAGATCCTGGCCTCCGCCAGTGAATGAGTATGGGGTACTTAGTACCCCTACTCATTTTCCCATAAATTGACATAAACATACAACACAGTTTTTAACAAGTCCCTTATTTAAAAAAATAAAAGTCCTTCGATATAGATCCATCATCAATCACATCATCCAGTGATGTAGATCTCCATCAATCATGATGAACGAAAGCTACTGACCCCAACTGCTCCTGTTGCTTGCTGGCACCAAATGACATTGCTGGTTCTCCCCACTGCTAATATATAGGCAATGAGAACAGCTGCTGACAAAGGGGCAAGGTCACACACTGACATCACCGGATGACCTCCAACCCCTTAGATGTCATTGACCATATATGATTAAAATGGGAGCGGGGTCAGGGTCACCTGGTGAAATCACCTGACATCCACACCCCTTTGTTTACTCTAACGCCATGACGAATCAGCAATGAATTTTGGCGCCAGCAAGTGATGTGAATGGTTGGGTTTGGCAGGTTTTTTTGTGCAGATGAGGGGTCGCCATTCATCGTGATTGATGTGGACCTACATCGCTGGACAATGTGATTGACAATAGATCAGGGGCCATTTTTTTTAAACAAAGGATTTATTAAAAACTGTGTTGTGTTTATTTACACTTGTCTTTTTATGGTTTTTGTGAATGTCCCCATCAACACGGGGACAAGGTGCTTTGTCAGGGTGGGGGGTAGTGAGGTGGTCCAGAGCTTTTTCAGAGCCTATCTCATTCTCTGGATCTTCTTATCTGCATCTGTTCAACTATCTCCCACTCTGTCCACCTTTAGATGAACTCTTTAGGGAAGCCTGTCCTGCTTCTAATAAACCATCTCTTTACTTTCTCCATCAGCTCATCCCCAGCAGTTATTACCTTTTGTATCACTTATCCCTCCCTTTTAGATGGTAAGCTCTTAGGGCCCTCTGATTCCTCTTGTATTGAATTGTTTTGTAACTGTACTATCTGCCTTTTTTTTTTTGTACAGCATTGCGCAAATTGTTGACGCTACTTAAATCTTGTATAATAATATTCCTCTCAGACTGGAAACTGTTCTAACATGTTTTGAACAGGTATGAATATTGCTTTTTTTTATTTGTCGTTACTGATAAAAATCTATTTTTACAAATAATCAGAGCTATTTTAAAACAACAGGAGTACCATCTCCTATACTCATCAGATGAGGCAGGGCCAGATCTGGGAAAATCCGAGGACATTCTTGGATGTTGGCCATTTAAATAACAGTATGCCAAGCCATCCCCATTACACAACATAATCCACATTTGTTTTTAGAGCTATGCAGATATATTTTCTTTTAAGTATTTCCTTCCCCACTCTTCTTCCCTTCCTTCATTCCTTTCAATAACCCAGGCCTTGTGAATATAGAATAAAAACTTGAATTTCCTACTACATACACCACTATGAAGAAATCTGAATAATTGTTGGACAATAAATAAGAATCCCAGGAGCAACAAGAAGACCATAATACCAGGCATGCATGCTGCTGTCAATAAAAATTAGTCTATGTTTAATGTTGAATAAACTAGAGGTTAAAGACCGTTGGGGCCTTGAAAGTGGAAAATAAATGCTACATGTACTGCTTTTTATTCAGACTGGTAGTATCTCTTTGGTTAGTTTGAGAACATACATTGAAGAGATGTAGAGACTGACAATGACTTCTCCATGAAACTCTCAAAGGCCTCTTGCTCACAGGCAAAAAAAAAAATTATTTTTGTTGCCGTGTAACATTTGTATTTTTATGGATCTGAACACAGGTGCATTGTTGTCTATGGGACAATGCACATAGCTGCTAAAGATCTGTAATCCTGCAATGCATTCAATGCTGGAAAAAATTTCACTTGAGTGCTGTCACTTAGGCATATATGCATGTATACCCAAGTAGTGTATGCACATATATGCTTAACTTGAAATACTGGCAGCTAGAAGAGGGTGAAGAAAAATATTACACATGCGTGCATGCGGGTTTACGTGCCTGTACTCATGTATGCATGAGGTCATTTTAAAATATAACTTGCCAGTCATGATTTTGCGTAAAAAGCATCAGAAAATTATTACGTCTGTGTGCAAGAGGCCTAACTGATATACTTCCACTGGTGACAAATATACTGCTCAAAAAAAGGATCATTTTTTAATCAGAGTATAGCATCAAGTCAAACTCCTGGGATATTGATCTGGTCAGTTAAGTAGCAGAGGGGGTTGTTAATCAGTTTCAGCTGCTTTGATGTTAATGAAGTTAACAACAGGTGCACAAGATGGGCAACAATGAGATGACCCCAAAAACAGGAATGGCTTTACAGGTAGAGGCCACTGACATTTTTTCCCCTACTCATCTCTCTGACTGTTTTCACTAGTTGAGCATGAGGCGATACCTGGACCCTACAGAGGTTGCACGGGCAGTCCGACTCCTCCAGGATGGCACATAAATACATGCCATTGCCAGGAGGTTTGTGTATCTCCCAGCACAGTCTCAAGAGCATGGAGGAGATTCCAGGAAACAGGCAGTTACTCTAGGAGAGCTGGACAGGGCCGTAGAAGGTCCTTAACCCATCAGCAGGACCGGTATCTGCTCCTTTGTGCAAGGAGGAACAGGATAAGCACTGCAAGAGTCTTACAAAATGACCTCCAGCAGGCCACTGTTGTGAATGTCTCTGACCAAACAATCAGAAACAGACTTTATGAGGGTGGCCTGAGGGCCCGATGTCCTTTAGTGGCCCTGTGCTCACTGCTTGGCCCCATAGAGCTCGATTGTCATTTGCCATCAAACACCAGATTTGGCAGGTCCGCCACTGGCACCCTGCGCTTTTCACAGATGAGAACAGGTTCACCCTGAGCACATGAGACAGACATGAAAAGGTCTGGAGAAGCCATGGAGAATGTTATGCTGCCTGTAACATTGTTCAGCATGACCGTTTTGTTGGTGGGTCAGTGATGGTCTGGAGAGGCATATCCATGCAGGGACACACAGACCTCTATAAGCTAGACAATGACACCCTGATTGCCATTAGGTATCGGAATGAAATCCTTGCACCCATTGTCAGACCCTAAGCTGGTGCAGTGGGTCCTGGATTCCTCCTGATGCATGACAATGCCTGGCCTCATGTGGCGAGAGTATGCAGGTAGTTCCTGAAGGATGAAGGAATTGATACCATTGAATGGCCCACACACTCGCCTGACCTAAATCCACCTCTGGGACATCATGTTTCGGTCCATCCAATGCCACCAAGTTGCACCTCAGACTGTCCAGGAGCTCAGTGATGCCCTGGTCCAGATCTGGGAAGAAATACACCAGGACACCATCCATAGTCTTATTAAGAGCAAAGGAATAGCTTGTAAAAAACATGAACAAGACCATACACAGTAGACAGTAGATTTTTTTTTCTGCCAGGCATTGTTGCAAAGTAATGTCATTATGTAACAATAAAAAGAAAAAGAAATCTATGCATGCAAACTTTATAAAGTTTTCCAGTGTACCTGTGCAATGACTATGGACATTAAGTTATTTACATTTTCTTAAAGCAGTAGTAAACAGGCAGGATATTTTCTTAGGAGACCCTATGGGTCTTTTCTATCATAAATGCTCCCTCCTGCCTGTCAACCTTATGTACACTGAGCCCTGCATGTGCAGCTCAGGGAACATTTACAGCCCCAGATCTGTGCCACAGTGATATGACTCCCCTGTGTATATATATATATATATATATATATATATATATATATATGGGGGTGATGTCATCGCAGGCCGGAAATTCATATGGCTGACGATACGGAAAAAGAAAGGAAACTGGGCGAAGTTGGAAGTGCTTGAGGGCCCGCTAGGTTGATCACGCCACAGCTCTAGAGTGCACCGTTTGACAGTTAAATCTGCAATAATGTGCTAATATGCTTTGCACACTAGTATATTATGGCCAAACCCATCTGGAGACCCCTAAAAAGAAAAAAACATACCGGAGTTAACTAGCTCTTTCATAAGCTGTAAAGGAACTTTAAAACAAGCCTCCCCTAACCTCTCTAGATGCATATACTTTGTACTCATTCATTCTTAAAGATCACAACAAAGACTCTTGGAAACATCTACTGTTTGCTCATATGCTGGCGCTGACAGGCTGCCAAGGTCCTTGTGAAAGAAAAAGTAATGGGAAAAAATACTAAGGCTCATTCACACCAGGTAGGGTGGGACTGCCCTCTGCAGCTTTGTCCAGTGAGGTAACAATGCATAACCAAGTAAAATTCCTTGTGTCCTTTTAGGCCAAATGCAGTGGTGTATGCTGAAAAGAAGTAGGTCTGCAGTAAATGTTTCAGCACAACGCACTAACACTTCACAACACACTGTGGCCAATAGAACTTGATGAAATTTCACTTTGTGATAGTTCAATATAATTACCATAAAAATAAAAGAATTTGATGTGGATTGGTGCATTGGCACACCAGTTGCCACATTCTAGCACAGCTGCTAATGTATTAACAGGACCCAGAATTTCTGTGCTTCTGTTATTTATTTTGAATTTTAAATTTTCCACAATGCCTATATCTACAGAGGTGAATGAGGGCTTGTTTTAAAGTGCTTTTAATGCGTGTTTACAATATGTAAATCATTTATTGTGCATAATCTGGGTACTGGTTTATAGGAACCTTGATAATTATGTACTTATCTCTATTATATAAAATTAATTGTTTGCTGGGTTTGGCTGCCTTTGATAGAAGCATATTACATTCTGTGTTACTGACAGCTAAAACCATCTTCATTTTCTGCAGTGAAGCAAAAATAGTTGTTACATAAAGTTTGGATAACATACCAGGAATCCCACATTCTATGAAACTAAGGGACACTTCCTAATTTTAAAAAGTAAATAAGTGCTACAAATGCGGAAGTTTATTTCTTTATTTTTTTATATGAAGTGCAAACATTTCCTTTTATTATGGAATAGGGATGTAAAAATGAAACTCCTACACTTCCTAATTTAAAAAAGCTGGAGAGGATGTCACAAGTGATACACACGTATTATAATTCCAAGAGATAGAAACAGGAATATAGAAATTTACTAAGTTAGCACGCTAACCACAATAAAACATTGGTCATGTCTACATTCTCACATTATGCAATCTTTGTTATGCTTGTGTAGCACTACTAGGAGTCACTGAGTTTGTGGTCCCCCTAAAGCTCTGCACAGCCAGACAACATGCATTTTCTTCCACACGTTGCATTCAGAGTTAGTAAACAGTCATTGAGCTTGGTGTTGTGATTTTATTAAGGGGTTTAAAACTTGAATAAGGTTGAGGGGTATATGGGATGCCCAAGGAAACTGCAAACTTGAGGACAAACTCCTTAGCAACTATGTACAGATGTGGACAAAAACAGTCTCACCTTTAAGAGCATTCCAGCTCTCTAGTGTACCTCCTCAGCCCCAGATGAATCCTCCTTCACTCTTCACTCAGCTGTACTGAGGGTATTCCCAGGGCAATGGGGGGCAGAAACTGAAAATTTAGCAGAGCAGCCCCAGATGAGAAGCTAGTTGGGTTTTCCAACTGACTGCCCTCTCCCCTAATGCAGCGCAGGGGGTGTAAGCAGGGGCGGACTGACAACTCATGGGGCCCCCGGGCAATAGGGGATCATTGGGCCCCTGTGTCCTTGCCCAGCTCAAAAAAGCCTAAAAAAAATGGTACCAGGGGCATTTCATGGGGCCCCCCACTGACCTCGGGCCCTCGGGCAGTGCCCAAGTGCTCGAATGGTCAGTCCGCACCTAGGTGTAAGAGTACACACTTTGTCCTTTCTGATAGCTAAATGGGTTGTTGGCTGCATTCAGGCCTTTCGCTGGGCTGGCTCCTTCCCTGTTGCTCAGGATATCCTCCCTTGAAGATGGTGGTACAGTGGAGATCCTCTTCTCCAGCACCTGCCTGTAGGTAGGCCCCTTCCCTTGACCTGCTCTTAAGCTCCACACTTCAGCCTCTCATTCCATCTTTCACCCAACACTGTTCCAGCACTCCCAGGCTCTGTGATTCTTAAGGGTTGCCTTGGTCACCATGCCCAGCTTCCTGCCAGGGGATTGGCCAAGGCCCCTTAAGCATGAAAATCCAAGCTTCCTCTTCTCCTCCATCCCTCCTTCAGAAAGCTCTCAGGTTCCTGGAGAGGTGAGAAGGCTCCAGAAGCTCTGACCTTAGAAACTCCCTAGCCTGTCCTGAGGTGAACTCCTGCCTCACTCACAGGCTGACTCATCCCAGGCTGCTACTCTGCCTAGAAAAATAAAACAAACTGATATCCAGCTAAGTTAGAGGGCGTAATACTCAACAAATATTAAAGCATTTCCAAAGGCCCTTTTTTAAAAATTTAAACAATAAATGTTATAATTACCTGCTAATAATAAATAAATAGCAGATAATAAATGTACAACGATCTTGGTCGCTTGCTGTGGGGGCATGGCAGAAGACAAGTGGGCTCAATCCCGAGCCGAGCTGGGTGCATCCATAGACACACACAGCTGGACTTGGCCCTGTACCAGTTCCCACCCCAGAGCATTTGATAGTCAGCTTCAGCAGCCCATTGCACCCCTGCTGCCTCAGTCCTTATGAGTAGAGGGAGAGGGAGAGGCAGCTAAGTACAGCACTGGATTGATTGATGTTGGAATACAATATTCATGTGTTTTTGTACAACGACTACATCAGTATAAGTATTCAGTAGAGATATAATCTTCAACCAGTAGATGGCAGTGTTTATAAGTTTGTAGCTGCATCTATCTTTAAATTCTAAGTCTTTTCTCTATAATAAAGTTCCTGTTTCCTGTTTGCAGAGAATCAGCAGATAAACACACCTGGACTGTGCACTGTCTGTTCTGTAGGGCTATATACAGAATCTCTAACAATTGAGAACTCAGGTAAGTGTTCAGGAAGGTGGGGAAGCACAGCAAGTTGTAAAACATTTTTTTACCTTAATGCAGGGAATATGTTAAGGTATAAAAACGATTTTACCATAAGGTGGAGAGAAAATAACTCTCCCAATCATTGTGTTTTACTGGAACCACACCCCTAGTGAAATAATTGAAACAAAAACCCTAACCTAAAAAGCTAATGGAGTTTTAAAGGTACCATACCGTACCAGTACAAATAAAGTGAAAACATGAAAACAGTGAATAAAAATTAAACCCTTTTATTAGGTTAAAAAACCATCCATCTGTGGAAAACATTTAGTCA
This sequence comes from Staurois parvus, assembly GCA_951230385.1. Classification (NCBI taxonomy): domain Eukaryota; kingdom Metazoa; phylum Chordata; class Amphibia; order Anura; family Ranidae; genus Staurois; species Staurois parvus. The sequence goes on from CATNWA010003264.1 coordinate 10,876, forward strand.
GACATAGATACACAAGCACAAAAAGGCATTAATTAAAATCAGCAAGGGGTGGCTATAGTAGGCAAGGGTCGATGCCCATGACGTAAGGAATGTCACGGGCATTGGCAATGGCGATCTACAGCCACTAACGTGGAGCAAGATAAACTCAACTGTGCAGATAGTATATGGAATGGTAAATGGTTGAGAGGAAAATATATACAGTATATATACAGACAAAAATGCCCAACCATAGGACATAATAGATGTTGATGAACCGGTTATACAGTATCCACTTAACGCGTTTCGTAGGATAAAACCCACTGCTTCAGGGAAAGAGGGCAGAGCATGAGTATTTACAATAAATCAAAGAAAATGAACACAAAAACAAACCAAAAACATATAATCAATAAATGGTATAAACAGGTGCAAATGTACACAACAGAACAAAATATGAACAGACAAAACAATAGCAATTACCAGTCGATGACATCAGCGCACACTCTGAGATAGCTCCTGCTAAGTATAGATCAATGGTATCTGGGTGAACAGATAGAAGCCTTCAACGACCAACATGGAAGGGTCATCAATCAGAACAGAATTCAAATATATTTGAAGACTTGTGGGAACCAAGTCAACATTCTAGGGGATCACACAATATAATTAATTGAAAATGCAAAAAGAAAAAATATAAAAATATAGTAAGGTGATAGCAATCACCCACCCCCACAGTCCCCAATACCATCTACACCCCTACTCCCCAAAATTGGTCAAGAAGAATTTGAATCTAAGAGGGGGACAAAAACAAGTAGGGGGGGAGAAAAAAAAAGAAAAACACTAAAAAAGTTTTTTTATATATAAACAAAAAAAATATTGTTAAAGAAATCCCCTGGGTAATAGATAAACAATCACAGGCATAAGTATAAAAACCCTAAGCCATCCAGATACATACCATTCAAAACAAGAAAAAGCAATGGCCAGGTGGTAAAAGTCATCATATAAAGCCAAACACAGATTGCCTTCAAAGGTGTTGAGACAAACATTTTGTCAAAAAAAAAGGGGGAGGAATGAACCTCAAGCACACTTCCCCCTGTGTAGGCCTGAATTGAAAACAGCCTCCAAGGTTTAAATAGCGGTTATTTGGTGCCAAAATGGCAATTAAGGAAATAAGATGCACACATGCGGTGACGTAGGTGACGCAACGACCATGACGTCATGACGTACGATGTCATTACATCACACTAGGCAAGTCCAAAAACGTCATGGCCATCTTAAAGAGACCATGGACAAAATAAAAAGCCGTTCAAAGAGGAATATATACTGTAAAGGGAGGCAAATGCAATGAATAAACATTAAGGCATAACCTCTAAAGTAAATCAACCAAATGTTGGTAGAAAAAAAACACCATTTAAAGAACCTGGCCAGAAGTGGCCATATAATTGGCCAGAGATAAGGATACATAAAAAATACTAACAAAATGGTCCTAAAATTAAGGATGTACAGTCATGGCCGAAATTGTTGGCACCCTTGATATTTTCCAGGAAATCATGTATTTCTCACTGGTATTGCAGAATGTTTTGCTATAAACATGTTTATTTCCTTTGTGTGTATTGGGAAAAACAAAAAAAAAGGGAGGGAAAGGGGCAGTAAAATTCGACAAAGTCACACAAACCTCCAAAAATGGGCTGGACAAAAAGTATTGGCACCTTTCACAACTGCGGATAAATAAAAACAAGCATGTGATGAACTCCTGTAAACTCACCTGGGGCAAGTAACAAACAGGTGGCAAAAAGGTTGCGAAGCTGCAATATAGAAATCACACCTGAAAGCAGATAAAAAGGAGAGACGTTCATTGAACCTTTGCATTGTGTGTCTGTCTGTGCCACATCTAAGCATGGAAAACAGAAAGAGGAGACGAGAACTGTCTCCAAGGACCTGAGAACCAAAATTGTGGCAAAATATCAACAATATCAAGGTTACAAGTCCATCTCCCAGAGAACTAGATTTGCCTTTAAGTGCGCAACATTATCAAGAAGTTTGCAACCCATGGCACTGTATCTAATCTCCCTGGTCGTGGAGGATGAGGAAAAATTGATGAAAGATTGCAACGCAGAATAGTCCGGATGGTGGATAAGCAGCCCCAAACATGTTCCAAAGACATTCAAGCTGTCCTGCAGGCTCAGGGAGCATCAGTTTCAGCGCGAACTATCCGTCGACATTTAAATGAAATGAAACGCTATGGCAGGAGACCCAGGAGGACCCCACTGCTGACACAGAGACATCAAAAAAGCAAGACTTACAGTTTGCCAAAATGTACTTGAGTAAGCCAAAAATTTGCCTTCTGGGGAAAACGTCTTGTGGACAGATGAGACCAAGATAGAGCTTTTCGGTAAAGCACATCATTCTACTGTTTACCGAAAACGTGTGAGGTCTACAAAGAACAAAACACAGTACCTACGGTAAAAATATGGTGGAGGTTCAATGATGTTTTGGGGTTGTTTTGCTGCCTCTGGCACTGGGTGCCTTGACTGTGTAAAGGCATCATGAAATCTGAGGATTACCAAAGGATTTTGGGTCGCACTGTAGGGCCCTGTGTCAGAAAGCTGGGTTTGCGTCCAAGATCCTGGGTCTTCCAGCAGGACAATGACCCCAAAAACATACGTCAAAAAGCACTCAGAAATGGATGGCAAAAAGCGCTGGAGAGTTCTGAAAGCAATGAGCCCAGATCTAAATCCCTTAACACCTGTGGAGAGATCTTAAAATTGCTGTTGGGAAAAGGTTTTGTCCTTGTCAATAAGAGAACCTGGAGCTGTTTAAATCTCAAAGTAAGGTGGTCCAAAATTCCGGGTGAGAGGTGTCAGAAGCTTATTGATGGTTAAGGAAGCGACTGATTTCAGTTATGTTTTCCAAAGGGTGTGCAACCAAATATTAAGTTAAAAATAAACAGCCCATTTTTGGGGGTTTTGTGGACATTATGTCATATTTGCTTTTGGCTCATTTTAATTTGTTCCAAGACATATAAGGATACATAAAAAATACTATGCAATACCTTTTTTGTGTGAAATACTTGATTTTCAGGAAAAAATATAAGGGTGTATATTTCGGCCACTGTTACAACAAGCAGAAAGCTTCCAGGAAATGGCATATCATCAGCTGGTATAACAGAATGCTGTTAACATTAAAAACAACAACAAAAAAGGAATTATATGGGTAATAATTCCAAGAACATAAATCTAAGTCATAACTAGTATACATTGTATAGTATACGGAAATTGTCAAGAGACATCATGAAACAACACAAAAAAAAAGGGAACGGGGAGAAAAAGGGAAGGGAAAAAGGAAAGAGAGCTGTACGATGGCTGTAAGCCACTAGTGTGGCAAAAAAGGTTTGAAGCTGAGGGAATCATTGAGACCTGGAGGTTGAGTGGCTGCCATGTTATGTATCCAGCGAGCCTCTTTCTGAAGTATGCGACGGTCCCAATCACCACCTCTTGAATCCACTAATGATTAGTACTAATGACTTCAATTTATCTTCCACAATGACATGTGATTCTGGATGTGGAGATCTTCATCAAGGAGGACCGTACACTAGGATCTACCCTATACCGTAAAACTATTGCAAGTAATACCATACTTCGAGCAAATAACGGGCACCCATACAGTCTGATTAGGTCCATACCGTATAGCCATTACCTGCGTTTGAAACGCAACTGTTCAAATGAGGAAGATTTTAAATGAGAAGAGGAGGCCTTAAGATTGCGATTATTAGCTTGAGGTTATTCCAACAAAATGCTTAGCTTCTCGCAGGGAACAGAAAGCCATTGCCGATGCCCGTGACGTTCCTTACGTCTTGGGCATCGACCTCTCCTACTATAGCCACCCCTTGCTGATTTTAATTATTTGCCTTTTTGTGCTTGTGTATCTATGTCTGACTAAACGTTTTCCACCAATGGATGTTTTTTTAACCTAATAAAAGGGTTTAATTTTTATTCACTGTTTTAATGTTTTCACTTTATTTGTACTGGTACGGTATGGTACCTTTAAAGCCCCATTAGCTTTTTAGGTTAGGGTTTTTGTTTCAATTATTACGCTAGGGGTGTGGTACCAGTAAAACCGTTACATAAGGATTGGGAGAGTTATTTTCTCTCCACCTCCCACTTTCCCCCTATACATTATATACTATATTTAGTTTGAAAACTTAGAAAGAAAAACAAAAAGCTAAAACAAAACTGTCCAAACACCCTCTAACATTATTGGTATGCTAATATCAAACAAATAAGAGTTTTGCCCTATGAATGTCTAAATATTTAAAGTGGTTCTTATGGTAAAACCGTTTTATACCTTAACACATTAAGCTAAAAAAATGTTTTACAACTTGCTGTGCTTCCCCACCTTCCTGGACACTTACCTGAGTTCTCAATTGTTAGAGATTCTGTATATAGCCCTACAGAACAGACAGTGCACAGTCCAGGTGTGTTTATCTGCTGATTCTCTGGAAACAGGAAACAGGAACTTTATAATTATTATTATTATACAGGATTTATATAGCGCCAACAGTTTGCTCAGCGCTTTATTTATTATAGAGAAGACTTAGAATTTAACGATAGATGCAGCTACAAACTTATAAACACTGCCATCTACTGGTTGAAGATTATATCTCTACTGAATACTTATACTGATGTAGTCGTTGTACAAAAACACATGAATATTGTATTCCAACATCAATCCATCCAGTGCTGTACTTAGCTGCCTCTTCCTCTCTCTATACCAGTGGTTCTCAACCTTCCTAATGCCGCGACCCTTTAATACAGTTCCTCATGTTGTGGTGACCCCCAAACATAAAATTATTTTCGTTGCTACCTCATAACTGTAATTTTGCAGTGGGAGGAGTAGTGCCATGTCATTGGTGTCAGTGAGAGGAGTAGTGCCACATCACTGATGTCAGTGGGAGGAATAGTGTCCCATCGTTGGTATCAGTGGGAGGATTAGTGTCCCATCATTGGTATCAGTGGGAGGAATAGTGCCCCATCGTTGGTATCAGTGGGAGGAATAGTGCCCCATCATTGGTGTCAGTGTGAGAGGAATAGTGCCATCATTGGTGTCAGTGGGGGGGGGAATAGTGCCCCATCATTGATACTAGTGTGGGGGGGAATTGTGCCCCATCATTGGTGTCAGTGGGGGGGATAGTGCCCCATCGTTGGTGTCAGTGGGGGGAGGAATAGTGCCCCATCGTTGGTGTCAGTGGGGGGGAGGAATAGTGCCCCATCGTTGGTGTCAGTGGGGGGAGGAATAGTTCCCCATCGTTGGTGTCAGTGGGGGGGGGGAGGAAATAGTGTCCCATCATTGGTGTCGGTGGGAGGAATAGTGCCCCATCATTGGTATTTGTGACACCAATGATGGGGCACTATTCCTCCTACTGACACCAATGATACTTACCTTGCTGACTCCTGCTCCAGCCTGGGCTCGTTCCCTCCCTCTCCCATCTACAGTCAGCATACCTGGCTGCAGCAGCACCATCTGCACGCTACAGACACTTACCTGTCAGCTGTCTTCCTTCTCCCGCCGCTCCCTCGCTCGATCTTCTTTGATCTTCGCGCTGCTTGGCTCCTCCTCCTCGCTGGTGATTGGCCGCCAGTGTGCCTCTCCTGAGCTACAGTTCCGGCGGCCAATCACTGGCGAGGAGGCGGAGCTGTTGAGTGATCCCGGGGATGTGGCCAGATGACAGAGGCGGCATGTCATCCCGCACACACATCGCGGTCCAGGGAAATGTGGACGTATCTGCATGTGGGCGGACCCGCCTGGAGACTGATAGAGGAGCGGTGTCTCGGTTCCTAAGACCATCGGAAATATGTGTTTTCCGATGGTCTTAGGTAGAGATGAGCGAATCGAACTAGGCGAAGTGGAATTCGTTTCGAATATTAGGAAAATTTCACGACGAATCCGAAAATTAGCAGACTTCGGATGCGCGAATCGAAATTTTTCCTAAAATGGCGGCGACATGTGCGGCGACGGAGCGGGGATGTCTGGGAAGGCGCGCAGACAAGGCGCGCTGACCCATAATGCATTCATTCATGACATGTGATCGCATTAGCCAATCAGCAGCCAGCCAGCCAGCACTGTGTAATGGTCGAGCTATAAATGGCGGCCATTTTAGAATTCTCCATTTGCCTCCAGTCATTCAAGAGAGGCAGACCTGTCTGTATTGAGGGAGAGAGTTAGGGACACAGAAACGTTACTTAGGGCCAGAGAAACGTTACTTAGGGCCAGAGAAACGTTACTTAGGGACACAGAAACGTTACTTAGGGACACAGAAATGTTACTTAGGGCCACAGAATCGTTACTTAGGGACACAAAAACGTTACTTAGGGACACAGAAGAAACGTTACTTAGGGCCACAGAATCGTTACTTAGGGCCACAGAAACGTTACTTAGGGCCACAGAATCATTACTTAGGGCCACAGAAACGTTACTTAGGGCCACAGAAACGTTACTTAGGGCCACAGAAACTTTACTTAGGGCCACAGAATCGTTACTTAGGGCCACAAAAACGTTACTTAGGGCCACAGAAACGTTACTTAGGGCCACAGAATTGTTACTGAGGGACACAGAATTGTTACTCAGGGACAGACACAGAATTGTTACTCAGGGACAGACACAGAATTGTTACTCAGGGACAGACACAGAATTGTTACTGAGGGACAGACACAGAATTGTTACTGAGAGACACAGAATTGTTACTGAGGGACACAGAATTGTTACTGAGGGACACAGAATTGTTACTGAGGGACACAGAATTGTTACTGAGGGACACAGAATTGTTACTCAGGGACACAGAATTGTTACTCAGGGACACAGAATTGTTACTCAGGGACACAGAAATTGTTACTCAGGGACAGACACAGAATTGTTACTGAGGGACACAGAATTGTTACTCAGGGACACAGAATTGTTACTCAGGGACAGATACAGAATTGTTACTGAGGGACA
>CATNWA010003265.1:0-18327 GCA_951230385.1 Staurois parvus
GGTGAGTATAGTACTGCTATAAATGTATACCCCTGAAGACGCAACCAGTTGGGGGGGGTGGAGCTTTTAGCAGTGACGTCATTTTCGTACAGCGGGCATGTTCGGCGGCATGTACACCAGGTTTACTGTTTCCTGATCTTGATGTAAAATACAATACTGTGTAATAAATCTGCACAAATTGCTCTGGTAATGAACTATTGAGCATTTTATTTCCTGCACATGCTGGGCTGTTATTTGGCTGGAACCAGAGAGGATAAACCTACCCAAGGCCGATCAGGGGCAAGATTGTAATGCTTTGGATGTGAGGTGGTTGTTAAAGCAAACGCATGTGACCTCAATAATTTCAGAGATGCATTTTATTTAGTAAGCAGATCACGTTGTCCTCTTTTCAGGTGGTGGTGCACTGAAGTTGGAACAAAGAGCTTGTGGTGGATTTGCACAATTTCACCTTACCAGACTCTTTATAAATCGATGTTTTTGATATTTTATTTATTGCACAAGCACTTTATACAATTTGTTGCACATGGCTGTGGTTTATAAGAAGTTGGTGCAAATAGTCTGAATTTAATCCTCAGATGAAGTTTTGTTATGAAATTGTTTATGTTATATATTTGCTCCAAGCACTTATATAATGTATACAGTGCATCCAGAAAGTATTCACAGCGCTTAACTTTTGCCACATTTTGTTATATTACAGCCTTATTCCAAAATGGATTAAATTCATTTTTTCCTCAACATTCTACAACCAATACCCCATAATGACAATGTGAAAGAAGATCGTTTTTGAAATCTTTGCAATTTATTAAAAAAAAAAAAAAAAAAACACATGTACATAAGTATTCACAGCCTTTGCCATGACACTCAAAATTGAGTCTTGTGCATCCTATTCCCACTGATCATCCTTGAGATGTTTCCACAACTTGATTGGTGTCCACCTGTGGGAAATTCAGTTGATTGGACATGATTAGGAAAGGCATAAACCTGTCTATATAAGGTCCCACAGTTAACAGTGCATGTCAGAGCATAAACCAAGCCATGAAGTCCAAGGAATTGTCCGTACACCTCCAAGACAGGATTGTATCAAGGCACAGATCTGGGGAAGGGTACAGAAAATTTCTGCAGCATTGAAGGTCCCAATGAGCACAGTGGCCTCTATCATCTGTAAATGGAAGAAGTTTGGAACCACCAGGAATCTTGCTAGAGCGGACCACCCCGGCCAAAATGAGCAATCGAGGGAGAAGGGCCTTAAGCCAGGGTGGTAACCAAGCACCCAATGGTCACTCTGAAAGAGCTCCAGCGTTTCTCTGTGGAGAGAGGAGAACCTTTCAGAAGAACAACCATCTCTGCAGCATCCACCAATCAGACCTGTATGGTAGAGTAGCCAGATGGAAGCCACTCCTCCGTAAAAAGCAAATGGCAGCCTGCCTGGAGTTTGCCAAAAAGGCACCTGAGGGACTCTTAGAGCATGAGAAACAAAACTCTCTGGTCTGAGGAAACAAAGATTGGACACTTTGGCCTGAATGCCAAGTGTCATGTCTGGAGGAAACCAGGCACCGCTAACCACCTGGCCAATACCATCCCTACAGTGAAGCATGGTGGTGGCAGCATCATGCTGTGGGGATGTTGTTCAGTGGCAGGAACTGGGAGACTAGTCAGGATCAAAAGAAAGATGAATGCTGCAATGTACAGAGACATCCTTGATGAAAACCTGTTCCACAGTGTTCTGGACCTTAGAATGGGGCGAAGGTTAATCTTTCAACAGGACAACGACCCTAAGCACACATAACAAAGGAGTGGCTACAGGCCAACTCTGTGAATGTCCTGGAGTGGTCCAGCCAGAGCCCAGAATTGAACCTGATTGAACATCTCTGGAGAGATCTGCAAATGGCTGTGCACTGACGCTCCCCATTAAACCTGATGGAGCTCAAGAGGTACTGCAAAGAAGGATGGGAGAAATTGCCCAAAAAATAGGTGTGCCGAGCTTGTAGCATCATACTCCAAACAACTTGAGGCTGTAATTGGGGCTAAAGGTGCTTCAACAAAGTATTGAGCAAAGGCTGGGAATACTTACCGTATTTGCCGGCGTATAAGACGACTTTTTACCCCTTGAAAATCTTCTCAAAAGTCGGGGGTCGTCTTATACGCCGGTATACGCCATACTGACACTTTTTAGGGGGGCGGCGCGTTGCCGCGCCGCCGCCCCCCCCCCTTCCCCCAATGGAAGGGACACTAAGTACAGGGGTGGGCAGCGGCTGTTTCTTACCTGGTTCCGGTCCCACGACGATCCGGTCCAGGAAGCGCGGCTGCGCCTTCAGTTCGGCCACTGGATGTTCGTGCGGCTGCTCGGCTCCGCCTCCTCACCAGTGATTGGCCGCCAGAACTGTAGCTCAGGAAAGGCACACAGGCGGCCAATCACCGGCAAGGGGGTGGAGCCGAGCGGCCCCGTGAAAATAGAGTGCAGGACCAGCAGGTAAGTGGTCAGTGTAGAGGTGCTGCTGCAACCACATATGCTGGCTGCAGCAGCACCATACGAGAACAGGGTCAGCAAGTGTCAGTGGGAGGAATATTGCCCCATCATTGGTGTCACTGATACCAATGATGGAGCACTATTCCTCCCACTGATACCAATGATGGGGCACTATTCCTCCCACTGATACCAATGATGGGGCACTATTCCTCCCACTGACACCAATGATGGGGCACTATTCCTCCCCCCCACTGACACCAACGATGGGGCACTATTCCTCCCCCCCACTGACACCAACGATGGGGCACTATTCCTCCCCCCCACTGACACCAACGATGGGGCACTATTCCTCCCCCCCACTGACACCAACGATGGGGCACTATTCCTCCCCCCCACTGACACCAACGATGGGGCACTATTCCTCCCCCCCACTGACATCAACGATGGGGCACTATTCCCCCCCCCACTGACACCAATGATGGGGCACTATTCCACCCCCCACTGACACCAATGATGGGGCACTATTCCACCCCCCACTGACACCAATGTTGGGACACCATTCCTCTCACTGACACCAATGATGGGGCACTATTCCTGCCACTAATGCCAATGATGGGGCACTATTCCTGCCACTGATACCAATGATGGGGCACTATTCCTCCCACTGATGCCAATGATGGGCACTATTCCTGCCACTGATACCAATGATGGGGCACTATTCCTGCCACTGATACCAATGATGGGGCACTATTCCTGCCACTGATACCAATGATGGGGCACTATTCCTGCCACTGGTGTGCATTGGAAGAGGGGTAGTCTTATACGGCGAGTATAGCTCAAACACTAAATTTTAGCAGGAAAAGTAGGGGGGTCGTCTTATACGCCCAGTTGTCTTATACGCCGGCAAATATGGTATGTATACGTGTTTTCTTTTTTTGATTTTTAATAAATTGCAAAGATTTCAAAACAAACTTCTTTCACGTTGTCATTATGGGGTATTGTTTGTAGAATGTTGAGGAAAAAAAATGAATTTAATCCATATTGGAATAAGGCTGTAACATAACAAAATGTGGGAAAAGTTAAGCGCTGTGAATACTTTTGAGATGCACTGTATATATTATTTTTTGTGAAATGTTGCACTTCTGCACTTTGTATAGAAACAAACATTTTTTTATAATTTATACACAATAATAATGTTTATAATTTTACACAATTTGGCCTAATTAAAAGGGTAGTGATCCGTGTGTGTGTGTGTGTGTGTGTGTGTGTGTACACCGTATATACGAGGTAGTATCAAAAAGTTTTGAGACTAGTTTTGTAACACGCCAACAGATAGCAGCACAAAGCTGCACGCACAGTCACAGGGAGCACATACCTTCATAATCAGTGTGCCAAAAGACATCATCCTGTGTACATCAGGAGCTGTGTAACTGGTGCTATTCTAACCACGTGTATTACCATGTCTACTATTCCATCATGGACAGCAAATTAGAACAAAAAGCAAATGCAAATTTTGTGGGATTTTGCCTTGAATTGGCAAATACTGCATTTAATTAGCTGGATCTAAAATGGCATGTGCACCCAATTGGATACAGCTTCTGTTGAGCCTTTCCTGGGCCTTGTTTGTTCAGATCCTGAGGAGCAAAGAAGAGCGTTACAACATCGCAGTATACAGAGAAGTGTTGGGCTCGCTCATCCAGTTTTCAGCGTGTGACACTCAGTTCCATCGTGTCCATGTAATGTAAACAGGTCATCCAGAACACACGCAGTGCATGCACTGATCAGCACTGACACACACAAAACAGGTGGATGAGACCTATGAATCAACTCTAAAACAGGTTCCAGTTTACAGAAAAACCCTTTCATCTTAGTAAGCTTTATTTCCTATTTTCTTTGAAAACCCCAGCCTGGGTCATTATCTACATTCACAGGAGCTGTAATAACAGATCTCACAGTGGAAGAACCTGCTTCTATTTTTGTGTAAATCACAAATATTCCGGAATTGGGGGAGCAGTGGATGTATTTAAAGGAACTGTCCTCGTGTGACCATATTTGGCACATTATCAGCCAAAATGATGTGAGAGAGTGCCAAACTTACGGTGATGTCTTGGTGCCGCAATGATTTTTACAAGTACATGTACACAATGCACACCATCGAGCATATGTTATGCACACCTTAATGCGCGCCTGCTGGTGCAAATGAACCCTAAGAAACATTTCCCATCATTCCTTGCTAGAAACAGCTTACCTTCAGCAGATTCTAAACAAAGACCACTTTGCATCGGGCTGAGAATTCTATACTTGGCAAACAAGCCGCAGTCCATTAAAATTCCTGAATTTCTCACAGTGCCTCTAAATGACACAGAGAAGTGCAATAATCGATCGGACAAACTTAGGGACGCAAATCTCCCTTCCACCTTCAGACTTTGATAAGCACATATTTTATGGTGACATGTCAGACATGGCTGACCTCAGCAGAACCTCGGGCCAGGAACATCTGTCAGAGCAGTCTAATCAACATCTAATTATCCATCTACTGTTGTTACAACAGTCTGATGTATTCTAAGTTTGTTTATTCTAAGAATAGGATCACTGCTTCAAGGAAAACTATAATCGTTTTGGGTCAACGTTAATATTTTTAACATAACATTTTGAAATTATTTTTATATCTTTTCTACTAAATCATTAAAGCAGATCTTAAAGTGTTACTAAACCCAGGACCCTGCATTCACTACATCCGGTCTCCCCGGACCCTGCATTCACTACATCCGGTCTCCCCGGACCCTGCATTCACTACATCCGGTCTCCACGGACCCTGCATTCACTATATCCGGTCTCCCCGGACCCTGCATTCACTATATCCGGTCCCCGGACCCTGCATTCACTATATCCGGTCTCCCGGACCCTGCATTCACTATATCTGGTCTCCCCGGACCCTGCATTCACTATATCCGGTCTCCCCGGACCCTGCAGTCACTATATCCGGTCTCCCCGGACCCTGCATTCACTATATCCGGTCTCCCAGGACCCTGCATTCACTATATCCGGTCTCCCCGGACCCTGCATTCACTATATCCGGTCTCCCCGGACCCTGCATTCACTATATCGGTCTCCCAGGACCCTGCATTCACTATATCCGGTCTCCCCCGGACCCTGCATTCACTATATCCGGTCTCCCAGGACCCTGCATTCACTATATCCGGTCTCCCCGGACCCTGCATTCACTATATCTGGTCTCCCTGGACCCTGCATTCACTATATCTGGTCTCCCACAGTACACACGACATGGAAATGCAATTATTTTAGTAAATATAAACTGATAAATATCTTTTCTCATCAGCAGTATATAGCAGTCTTGTCAATGTCCAGCAGGGGACTCCTTAAAGCTTGTAGAAGGAGTTTTCATTCTCCTCCGACTGACCTATGAGGTTGTTTAATCCCTGACCCTCTGTCTGAACAGTGCTGATTGGCCCTGTGCTGATCACATGCACCCTTCCAAAGAAAAAAACTCTCTAGCAATATACACTAAACTGAGCATGTGCAGAGTGCCTCCTAGAGTGCTGTACTATCAGCAGATGGATTGGGGACAGTAGAAGAAGGGGTGGATCAGAGAAGACAGGATCAAACATCCTTTTTCCACAATGCAGAGGATTAGTACCTTAGATTCCACATTGAGTATAACAAGCATGCTTTACTGCATATAACTGAGTAATTTTACTGATGTGGGTTTAATAACACTTTAAAGTGGTTGTAAACCCTTACATACACCCAATGAAGTGACCAGCCTCAGGAGATACACAGAGATGAAACAAATCCTACATAAGTTGTGCCTGTTTATCTGAAGTCCTCTGTCCTCTACTTCCATTCAAAGTGCAGAATTTACACAGGATCTCAAAGCTCTGAAAAGCAGGGGGCGGGGATCTGAAGTTACACTCAGTGATCTCTGAGAGCTAATTGGAGGGAAGGGCCACAGCCCCCTTCATGCAGCACACAGCACAGAGCTGAGGTTGTGCCCTTCCCATCACTATTTTGCTCTTGGTGTCAGGAAAACTCCTCAGAAGTGATTCATGCTGACAGCAGAAGGAGACAGCAGACAGAAATGACTCTGGATTGAGACAAGTACACACTATAGAGGGATATGCTTTGTTCATATTTCATGTCTGAGGTTTATTTTTTTTTTATTTTTACACTTCACCTCCCATCCCCTTGGCTACCTGAAACCTCTAGGTCATATATCCAACAAAGTATCAGCCTCAACACAGCGTCCAGAAGAGGGTGAAAGTGGCTTTGTGTCATCATGGGAGCCAGTTGCCTAAACCAGGAAGAAATAGCCAGCTCCTGATGACATCAAAAAGGAAGATGGTGGTGCAGGACCCAGGGCGCAGGAACGGATTAGCAAATTACAGCATGACAACCCTGGTTCTCCTAGGTGCGTGAGCATGTTTTGAGTACATGGCAAGAGGGGGAAGAAAAAAAATGGACAGAAGGAGCGATGTTCTTTATTGTATTAAAAAAAAAAAGAATCCAGAGTATTCAGAAAATGAGTGGTGTAAGGTAGTTTTGGAAGTTTTATAACCCAGTTGTGTGTTCTGACACATTTATAGGTCTATATTACATGAGCAAGAGAAAATCAGTTGTTTGCAAGAGGACCTGTTCGCACCAAAGCATAAAATACAACTGGGGAGTGGGGAACGGATCTCCAGCTGCGGCTATTGTATTTTAATACCCTGATTGGATGCAACTCCCGTTCTGAAATTTTTTTTCCAATAAGCTCATTAAAAAAAAAGTTGATTGAATGATTGACTTTTGTTGAGCAAAGTGGGGCTGGTAAGGTGACCCACCGAGCAAATTCTGGAGGAGCTGGATGAAATGAGTGTGACCAGCTTTGCATTTGATATGTTTCCGCTTCCATAATTGCGGTACTGTATTATTTGCAGATTAGTCACCATAGATAGGGAAGATTAGCTATGACTCTTCTGAACTGCTTAACAGCTATTGAGATAAGATAGCAACCACACAGGGAGGGCCTTGTTTTCAAATAATCAGCTGACTCCTGGGATTGCACTATGCAATGCAACAGAAGCAAAGTGCTTAGGAGTGCAAAGCAGGAATCAGAACCTGTTTATGTAATGAGTGAACACAGCAGCCCCCAGGTACATATACAACTAAATACTATACTTGAGCCCCGTACACGATGAGAATATCAGACCAATGATCATCCATTTTTTTTGTTTCTTTTGCATGCCAGTCTCATCAAAAGTGAAGAGGTTACTAAAGTTACGGAAATTTGTGCACGACAGAATAACAATTCGGAAGTAATGTATTGTATTTGTATTGTATTTTTGGACTAAGGGTTCATGTACACTGCAGCTGATGAACTGACGTAAAGGAGCTTTTCTGCATTTTTTTTCAGCAGCCCCTGAACTCTCCCTAATGTGTCCATGTACACTATGTCGTTTACAGGCAGTTGAGTTTACAGTCGTTTTTTTTGAACACACCAAACTTGCGTTCAGGAGTAGATTTTATTTAATCAGCATTTCAAACGCCAACCGCTTGGAACCGCGTTTGCGTTTAGAAGCATTTTTTAACTGTTCCATGTCCAGATGCTGTCCAGAGCCTTTTTTCATCATCAGAAATGCATGCAAAGTGTTTTCCATGTATTCAAATGGACCCGATACACCAGCGCAGTCAGTTCCAGGTTTCGCATGAAGGAAAAAATGGCAGAACGTGCCGCATTATGCTCATGATGGGATCCATAGTAAATACAACCAGAAAAGACAGGTCCTGTCAACACATTCTGCTCTCTCTATTCCTCTCAAAATGTCTGAAATAGTTAATTTTTTACTATTTTTCAGTGCATTCTGGGAATTTGGGAAGGTCTCCTGAGGTTATCTTTAAAAAACGCTTCTAAATGCAAACGTGGATAAACGCTCAGAAACACGCTATGCAAACGTGGCTAAACAGACGTTTTTTAACCTACATTTTCCAGCAGTCAGTTTCCATCGTTCAGAAGAGTTTTCCAAGCGCCCCGTGTATATGGAGCCTAAAACTGTATTGATTAAACGAAAAATTGTACCATCTGGTATTGTACAAGAAAAATTTTCGTGCTTGTCCCTATGAATAATTTCGGATGAAAGCTGTGTAATAATGATCACATTGTCATAAGATCGATTCAAAAGTGATTTTTTTTTGTGTACTAAGCTTGAGGCTGGATTCATACTTGAGCGATTTGTAGCTTGTAGCTCGAAGCTCAAAAAATCTTGAGGAGAACAAATCAATAATTCTCAGTGGAGAAAATTTCACATCTCCACTCCAAGTCGCCTGTAGCCAAATGCCCAAAGCTCAAACAAGTTCTGCAGCTTTTTTTGTCACTCAATTCAGGCAGGTTTTTGCGGTTTTGAGCATTTTTAATCCCATAGAAATTAATGGAAACATGATTTGCGTGGTTTTGCGCTTTTTTCTGCTCAAATTAAAAAATATGTTAAAAACAATAGTAATAATTCATGCATAAATAAATGTAAAATAAATACACAAATAATTTTAAATCATCATAAATGCGTAATAATAAAATAGTAAGCCCTAAATTTAACCCCCTAACCCTAAAAATATTTTTAAATAAATTATCAATAATGTACTATTATTATTATTATTATTATTATTAATAAATAATAAATTACATTTTTTAAGGGTTAGGGGGTTCATATTTATTATTACATATTATTAATTTATTGTAGTTATTAATTTGATTATTTTTTATTTATTCATTATTATTACTATTAACAACCTAAGGCTACGTTCACACTAGCGCTGTGTGCAGGCGGCAGAGAGGCGTTTGGGAAGCGTTTTTACCGCTTCCCAAACGCCTCTGCCAATTCTGCACATTACAGCACATGGTGCTGTTCTAACAGGAGCGTTTGCGTCGCGTTGCGTCACGGCAAAATGGACACCTCTGGGCGAGTCAGGAGGCGTTGAAGCCTCCTATTCTCGTCTATGGTGCCGCTCCGCAAACGCCGGGCCGGTGTTTGCGGTGCGGTTGCGGGGCGTTTGCGGAGCGGTAACACCACTCAAACTGCATTATAGGCGTTTGTGGGGCGTTATTAACGCTTGGCAAACGCCTACCAACCGCCACTAAACCACGCATGCGGTGTTTTGCGGAGCGTTTGCCGAGCGTTAAAAAACGCTCCGCAAACGCCAGACCAACGCTTGCCAAACGCTATAGGGGTGTTTGGCAAACGTTGGCAAAACAGCCAAGTGTGAACGAGCCCTTACTCTAACTAAATAAATAAATAATACAATACATCAAATATTAACACCACTCTACCCTACTCTAAAAAAAATTAAAAATAAAAGCTCATAGGAAAGCTAAAGAAGCTGAAAAATTTGCTGCATAGCAACAAATGATGCAACAGATGATATTTTTCTCTATAGGCTAATAAAAAAACACCTGAAAAATGCTATATGAAAATACACAAAAATTGCGCACAAAAATGCATATAAATCTCTCAAAGTGTGAATTCAGCCTGAAGAACAGGCTTTTCAAAACAGTAGCACACAATGATAAGCTTTACAACAAGATTTATTCTTTTATATGTACTATGTCTGCAAAGCACTGAAAAGACCATACATTACTTTCAAACTACCCCATCTTCCCTAAAACTAATGCTGACCTAATATCACAGTTTAAATTTAGATTTTTTAAAAATTAACTTTTTTGTACCAGTTCAAATGCAATAGTTGTCCCTTTTTTTAAAATACAATTTTAAACCATGTTTTTACGCTAATTGAATGTAGGTACCTTACAGATGCTTAGGGTTAATCGTACAAAAAAAAAAATCCGGATCAACGTCTAAAGAAAAGACTACCCTAACTTTATCCAGTGCACAGAAAAGCCACACTGAATTGTCACACTTTTGACGACATCTCTGTACCGAAAGTTAGCAGAGCAGATCTTTCAACCCAAACTCCATCAGCGCAAGATCTCCGTTCCTTATTCATCAATTGTAACTGGAACCATTCAAATAATTCCTTTATGCCCCCCAGAGTCAACTTGTCCATCCAAATCTGAGTTTACAGTGCTGCTCTGTAGAAGTACTACTGCATAGAATCCGTGCCTCCGATGTCTTGCACTGATGAAGAGTGACAACTCTGAAATGAATGGTTTTGTCAGGGCAGAAGACCTGATGTTATTCTGATGTAGTTAAGTAACACATACAGATCTTGTTCCTCCCCCAGCTTGTGAGTGGACAGTGAAAGGAGAAGAATCATACTGATGAGCTCCATCCTTTACTCTCCCCTCCTACCAGCATGTCCCTTGTTAGCACATGGACCCCGATTGATTGGTTCCATGTGCTGCCGCTTTCCTTCCCAGTCAGATCTCTGCTGTACAAGGCTGATAAGTCAAATTCAGGCACCTGCACTTTTTACATTTAAAAAAAATATACATTTCATGATATACAGTATGAATGAGAGAGCTGCGCTGTGTATTTTATATCTGCCCAGAGTTCAGCTTTAAAAAAAAGGAATAAATCTTTGATTAGTGGTGAAAGTGACCTGTTATATGAGGGCTGTACTAAAAGTAATGCATAAATGGGCATAACTTTTTTTTTAACAACTTATTTAGGTTATTCACCTTTCACGTGTTGGTAGAGTGACTCTTCCTCTTCAGTAACTCTTCTTTTCATTGCAGGTAAACAATGGTTTCTAACCAGAAGCAATGTGTCATCAGTAATTCTTGACGGAGGTGTGCAAGCTGTTCAACATCCACACAAGGCTACAGAATTTTTATGGCAATGGCATCATTAACAAGAGCAATGTCTTGTCACTGGGGACTCTTGTCAATGGTGTCATCTACATTCTGTAGCCTTCTGTTGATGTCTGGCAGCCTGCACATCTCCTTCATCAAGACCTCAATGATGGCACATTGCTTCTGCTTGGAATATTTACCTGCAATGAAAAAGAGGAAAAGTTACTATAGAGGAAGAGTTACTCTACTGACGTGAAATCTGAACGGGCTATGCAAGATAATAAAAAATGTATGTACTTTCTAGTGGTCAGCTTTTATTTCCTATTCACCATAAGCTGATCGGTTATCCTGTCTGATTCCCACAAATCTTCCATGGCGAACCAGTACCAGGAAGTCGGGTACAAAATTCTCTCTAGATGGTACATAGTACATATTTTTTGGTCATGTCCCAACTTGAGGCCTTTTTGGGAGGAGGTGATGACAACCATTAAACATTTGATCTCTGTCGACCTGAAAGGAAACCCGACTGCCTGCTTACTCCACTTGAAGAATATGATATGGAAGTAGATATTTGATATGGAAGAATTGACTAGCCATTCTTAACAATTCTGAAGAACATTTTAGAGATAAGTGGAGGCCCTAGAGATACTTTACTGGCATGGACTCCTACCTACAGGATATTGCCCATTCTGAGTGGATCCCGAACTGAGACATTTGACAGCTCGGAATCTGCTCATGGGTCTCCTGTCTTATTACCCTTCAGAGTGTAAACCACATGTTTATGTTCTCTTATTTTTTATTTTTGTTCTCTTAATCCCTCTTTCCTCTTCCCAACACCTCCCCTTTGCCGTCCATCTCTTCTCTATTGCAAAATGAAAATTGGTCAGCTTCTCAGAAATTTCACATCATGATTGTAACATGATGATTCCTTTTGATAACCATATATAGCACAAGTGTTGGATTTGTCAGCATACCTGTTTTTGACCTACAGTTGTGCTCAAAAGTTTGCATACCCTGGCAGAAATTGTGAAATATTGATTTTGAAAATCTGACTGATCATGCCACAAAATGCTCTTTTATTGAAGGATGATGATCATATAAAGCCATTTATTATCAAATAGTTGTTTGGCTCCTTTTTAAATTATAACAGAAATCACCCAAATGGCCCGGTTCAAAAGTTTACATACCCTGAAATGTTTGGCCTTGGTACAGACACACAAGGTGACACACGGGTTATAATGCCAATTAGAGGTTAATGTCCCACATCTGTGGCTTTTTAAATTGCAATTAGTGTCAGTGTATAAATAGTCAATGAGTTTGTTAGCTCTTACATGGAAGCACTGACTAGGCTAGATACTGAGCCATGGGGATCAGAAAAGAACTGTCAAAAGTCCTGCATAACAAAGTAGTGCAACTTTCTAAAGAACTTTCTCACTACACTCCACTGAAACTGCTCTACTAAAACTCACTAATGATCTACTAACTGCTAAAACCAATGGCCACTACTCCGTAGTCTTACTACTTGACCTCTCTGAGGCTTTTGATACTGTTGACCATCCCCTCCTCCTCAAAAAACTCCACTCTCTTGGCCTCAGAGACTCTGCTCTCTCCTGGTTCTCCTCCTACCTATTGCAGCGCTCCTTCAGTGTTACCTATAATGCTGCCTCCTCCTCTTCACTCCCTCTTTCTGTAGAGGTCCCTCAAGGTTCTGTCCTTCGACCCCTACTCTTCTCCATCTACACCTCCTCCCTTGGTCACTTGATAAACTCCCATGGCTTTAACCTCTTGCCGACCGCGCATAGCCGAATGACGGCTTCACCGCGGGCCGGCCAGTTCTGGGTGGACGTAATATGACGTCCTCCCAGAACGGCGCGCACCCGGTGATCTCCGTGATCGCTGTGTCCTACGGACACAGCTGATCACATAATGTGGTAAAAGGCCAATCACAGCGGCCTTTTACCACGTGATCAGAGGTGTCCAATGACACGCTGATCACAGGGAAATGCAAGTGCCGGTTCTCGGCTGCACTTTCCTCACGCTGTCAGATCGTGAGAAAAGTACTGCCGAGAATCGGCAGTTGTCAGAGCGGGGAGCGGCACCGATCATCAGGGCACTGATGATTAGTGCCCTGATGATCGGTGCCCAGCAGTGACACCCGCAAGTTCCGCCCAGCAGTGCGCCCACTAGCTCCGCCCACCCGTGCCCAGCAGTGCCACCCACCTGTGCCCAGCAGTGCCCCCACCTGTGCCCAGCAGTGCCACCCACCTGTGCCCAGCAGTGCCACCCACCTGTGCCCAGCAGTGCACCCACCTGTGCCACTCTGCAGTGCCACCTACCTGTGCCCAGCAGTGCCACCCACCTGTGCCCACCCACCTGTGCCCACCAGTGCCACCCACCTGTGCCCACCCACCAGTGCTGCCCACCAGTGCCACCCACCAGTGCAGCCCAGCAGTGCTGCCAGTCATTGCCACCAGTCAGTGCCCAGGGGTTGTGCCAGTCAGTGCCGCCAGTCAGTGCCCAGCAGATGATGCCAGTCAGTGCCGTCTATCAGTACCCATAATCAGTGTCACCTATCAGTGCCGCCTATCAGTGCTGCATATCAGTGCCGCCTATCCGTGACCCCTAATTAGTGCTGTCTATCAGTGCCGCCTATCCGTGCCACCTCATTAGTACTGCCTATCAGTGCCCTTTAGTGCTGCCTATCAGTGCCCATCAGTGCTGCCTCATCAACGCACATCAGTGAAGGAGAAAAAAATACCTGTTTGAAAAATTTTATAAAAGAAATAAACTTTTTTTTTTTTCAAATTTTTTGCACTTTTTTTATTTATAGCGCAAAAAGTAAAGCGCCCAGTGGCGATTAAATACCACCAAAAGAAAGCTCTATTTGTGAGAAAAAAATGATCAAAATTTCATATGGGTACAATGTTGCATGACCGCGCAATTGTCAATCAAAGTGCGGCAGCGCTGAAAGCTGAAAATTGGCCTGGTAAGGAAGGGAGTATAAGTGCCTGGTAGGCAAGTGGTTAAGTACCACCTCTATGCCGACGACACACAAATCTATCTATCTTTCTACTCCTCACATCACCCCTTCAGTCTCCTCTCGCATTACCTAACCTACTAAGTGACATATCGGCATGGATGTCTCTCCACTTCCTCAAACTTAATCTTTCCAAAACTGAGCTCTTAGTATTCCCTCCAGCCCGTGCCCCTCCCCTGACTTCTCCATCAAGATCAATAACACAATCATCAGTCCCCCCCTCATGCCAGGGTACTAGGTGTAATCCTAGACTCCCATCTGTCCTTTCACCCCCAAATCCAATCTCTGTCCAAATCTTGCAGACTTCACCTCCCCAACATCTCCAAGATACGCCCGTTCCTAACCTCGGAAACCACTAAGCAACTTATTCCCTCCCTTGTTATCTCTCGCCTTGACTATTGTAGCTCCCTCCTCATTGGCCGACCTCATCGCAGGCTATCCCCTCTTCAGTCTATCATGAATGCTGCTGCCAGACTCATCCACCTTACTAACCGATCGGTATCTGCCACTCCCTCTGCCAATTCCTCCACTGGCTTCCCATTGCCCAACAGATAAAATTAAAAACATTAACAATAACGTATAAAGCCATTTATAACTCTGCTCCAAATTACATCACCGATCTTGTCTCTAAATATCACCCAAACCATACTCTCTCCGCTCCTCGCAAGAACTCCTACTCTCTAGCTCCCTTGTCTCCTCCTCCCATGCTCGTCTCCAGGACTTCTCCAGAGCTTCCCCCATCCTCTGGAACTCTCTACCCCAATCTATCAGACTATCGCCTACTCTGCTCACTTTTAGGCAATCCCTGAAAACCTCTCTCTTCAGGGAAGCCTATCCTGCCCTCAGCTAATACTAGAATCTTCCACTTTTCCAACCAGTCCATCCCCTACAGTTACTACCTTTTGTATCACTAGCCCCTCCCTCCTAGATTGTAAGCTCCAAGGAGCAGGGCCCTCACATCCCTTTTGTATTGAACTGTATTGTTGCTGTATTGTCTCCCATTATATTGTAAAGCGCTGAGCAAACGGTTGGCGCTATATAAATCCTGTGTAATAATAATAATAAAGATGGAAAAGGGCATAAAAAGATGTCCAAAGCCTTGAATATGCCAATCAGTACTGTTAAATCACCTATTAAGAAGTGGAAAGTTCAGGGATCTCTTGATACCAAGCCAAGGTCAGGTAGACTAAGAAAGATTGCAGCCATAACTGCCAGAAATTGTTCGGGATACAAAAGGGAAACCCATAGGTAAACCACAAGAAAAATACAGGCTGCTCTGGAAAAAGAGTGTGGTTGTTCTGAAGGAGCACAATATGATGACACTTGAACAAAAATGAGCTGCATGGTCGAGGTGCCAGAAAGAAGACTTTACTGGATCAATGACACAAAAAGGCCTGGTTAGGCATGTCAAGGTGTTGTCAGGCATATTGTAACCGGGCTTTTTTGTGGCCTTGGTGCAGTAAAAGTTTCTTTCTGGCACCTCGACCAAACAGCTCATTTTTGTTCAAGTATCACCGTATTGTACTCCTTAAAAACAACCACACCATCTTTTTCCAGA
The DNA here is from genome assembly GCA_951230385.1 of Staurois parvus. NCBI lineage: Eukaryota > Metazoa > Chordata > Amphibia > Anura > Ranidae > Staurois > Staurois parvus. The sequence goes on from CATNWA010003265.1 coordinate 15,806, forward strand.
GCAGCCTGTATTTCTTTTGAGGATGCCTGTGGGGTTTTCTTTGAATCCCGGACAATTCTTCTGCCAGTTATGGCTACAATCTTTCTTGGTCTACCTTACCTTGGCTTGGTATCAAGAGATCCCCAAACTTTCCACTTCTTAATAGGTGATTTAACAGTACTGATTGGCATATTCAAGGCTTTGGACATCTTTTTATGTCCTTTTCCATCTTTAGAAAGTTCCATTACCTTGTTATGCAGGACTTTTGACAGTTCTTTTCTGATCCCCATGGCTCAGTATCTAGCCCAGTCAGCGCTTCCATGTAAGAGCTAACAAACTCATTGTCTATTTATACACTGATACTAATTGCAATTTAAAAAGCCTCAGATGTGGGACATTAACCTCTAATTGGCATTTTAACCCGCGTGTGTCACCTTGTGTGTCTGTACCAAGGCCAAACATTCCAGGGTATGTAAACTTTTGAACCAGGCCATTTGGGTGATTTCTGTTATCATTATGATTTAAAAAGGAGCCAAACAACTATTTGATAATAACTGGCTTCATATGATCATCATCCTTCAATAAAAGAGCATTTTGTGGCATGATCAGTCATATTTTCAATATCAATGCCAAAATTTCACAATTTCTGCCAGGGTATGCAAACTTTTGAGCACAACTGTATGTACTATCTCAGATTAAACAAGTTTTGACCTCATTGCTAGAGTCTGGGGCTATTTCTCATGGGCCATGAAGCTCCCTTCTGTTGAGTAGTACCAAGCATGCAAAGCTGTCGGTACTAGGTTGTCAATTTTCTTACTGGCCTGGCCTCTTTCATGCCATCTTTACATACCTAATATGTGTTTGATGTATTGCATTTTACTAGAATGTTCTGTGATGGCTTGAGAACAATAAACAATCCTGTCTGGTTCTGTTATACAATTATCAAACACTTCAGTGTGTGTAGTTCAGTCTGAAGAGGAAGTATGCTGATAATACTTTATTATCAGATAAGGGTCATGTTCAGAACCCACGTGACCTACATAAAGTGCCTTGCCACTCTTATATCTGGTTACATGGCACTGTGACGTACTGAGGAAAACGTATTCCCTTATTTCTCTTCTCTTTAAATACAGTGACCATATATCTAATATGCTGTATTTAGGCTGTGAAAAAGATCAGAAAAGGAAGGCTCTCCTGCCCACAGTAACCAATCAGATTTAATTTGTCATTTTCCAAGTGCAGGCTGGCTAAAGATGGCTAGGTTCTCATTGACTGCTAAAACTACTCAATTTTTCCATTAGAGACTCTTTACATGGTCATCAAAACCAGGGTCTTGCTGTGCTTCATGAAACGCTGGGCATAAAAGACCACTCTGAGCTGAAGGATTCAATATACTTGGGCACACCATGATGTGTTCATATTATTGAGCTAAACCAAATGTGTTCTATGGTATCTGCCCCTCCCCTCATCTATGCACATATTCTAGGGGAGGCCTTTTTTTCTCAGAAAAACTCCTGAGTTTAGGATTCCTAAAAGTCTCATTGAAAATAAATGCAAACCACTTTTATCTGGGGCACTCCTTACAGTGTTTAAAAAGCTTTTCAGAAGCATCTGAAAAGGTAACAAACAGAGGGATGGTGCTGTCACAAAATCGAAATCAACAAAGCAGAACCTCACCTGCACATCATATATCTTATAAAACTTTTATTGTCACAAAAATATGATATTTCCAGGCCACTAGGGACCCCTTTGTCAGGCAACAGTTTTGTCCTATATGTAGTACGCATGTGACATTTTATTTTGAGGATTTGAAAATAAGGAACAGAGCTTGGTTTAGTGGGTCATAAATTCAGAGCTTAAAGTATATTTTTCTCATCTAGGGTTCCTCCAGAGGCTGCTAGGGGTTAGCTATCTGTAAGGAAGGCATTGTTTCCACTGATCACCAATGTTTGAAGCATTCTTCCCATCGACCACCAATGAGAGAAGCATTGTTTTCAATGGCCATCAATGTAAGACGCATTCTTCCCACTGAACACCAATGAAATAAACATTCTTCCAACTGACCACCAAAGGAAGAAGCATTCTTACCATTGACAATCAATGCAAGAAGCATTCTTCCCACTGACCACCAATGCAAGAAGCATTCATCCCACTGACCCCCAAAGGAAAAAGCATTGTTCCCATTGACAACCAATGGAAGAAGCATTCTCTTTCCACTGACCACCAATCTTCCCACTGAAGACCAACGGAAGAAGCATTCTTCTCACTGAAGACCAACGGAAGAAGCATTCTTCTCACTGAAGACCAACGGAAGAAGCATTCGTCTCACTGAAGACCAACGGAAGAAGCATTCGTCTCACTGAAGACCAATGGAAAAAGCATTCCCACTGACCACCAATGGAAAAAGCATTCATCAATCAATGTAAGTAGTATTCTTCTCAATGACTACTACACTAATGTACCATAAGTTGTACATATATTATTAGTGCCAGGGTTCCCTAAAACCTTAAAGTTATTTCAAGGATTTCTCCATGTTATAAAGG
>CATNWA010003266.1:0-19936 GCA_951230385.1 Staurois parvus
AGCGATCATTTTTGTATTCTAACAGCAGGGAAATCTTCTGCTGTCAGAATACAGTAGCTCTGCAGAAGGTGACTCTGTTTATGGGGGATCCAAGTAATTTTTCTTTCCTTCAACACATGGTTGAAGAAAAGAAAATTGCATAATGTATGGGCAGCGTAAGAGGGCTATTCCCCTCTTTTTTTGTAGATATTTGTTTAATCTCAGGGACAGGAATTGAAGGGAAATCTTCCCAACAGGGCAGACTGCAAAATACAAATCGACAAGTGGTTCTAATTTTTTCCTACTCTTCCCAATACAGAAAAAAAGTTTTGGTTGTTTATACATAAGATATACAAATATGGTGATGGCTCTTCTACAGACAGTAAGGGGTTTATTTACTAAAGCTGGAGAGTCCAAAATCAGACTCCCTTCTGCATAGAAACCAATCAGCTTCTAACCTCAGCTTGTTCAATGAAGCTTTGGCAATGAAACCTAGAAGCTGATTGGTTTCTATGCAGAAGGGAGTCTGATTTTGGACTCTCCAGCTTTAGTAAATAAACCCCTAAAGGGTCTTCATTTCTAAAGTCTAATATGGTCCTTCCCTTGCCATCCTATCCTAATCCACAGCTCATCAAACTTAACATAAAGTGGAAAACTCAAATGACACAAACTTACCGAACAAAAATTGTCACCTTGTGATCAGTTGAATGGAGAATCTTGTCCTATTGGACAGAAAAGAACTTCACCTAGGTTAGTCTGTTGAAATGAGGATCCAAGCTACCTTCTCGCTCAGCTAAGTTTTTTCAATGACTGAGGGTCCAGAAGAGCATCAGCCTTTTTATTAGGGATCAGAGTGGGTGGAGGTCACTCTTTGTCTAGAGATAATGATATGGATCCAGGACTCTTCTAAGATGCTAATGCAGGTATCACCTAGAACATAACCATTCTCTGAGCCTGTATTGTGATTGATTTAGATGTAAATAAGTCCAGGATCCATAAAAAACTTGCCAGGCTAGGAAGAGACTGAGGTACCTATTATTTATGTATTGTTTTTTACAAATCTGAATTCATAATGTAAATCTCCTAAAAATCTCTTTTTTCAATTTACCGCCAATTTAATTTTTTTTTTAATTCCACTCTTGGCAGTACATCATAATCTTAATTATCAAAATCAGAATCTTGGCAGTACATTATAATATTATGTGTTTTTATATAACGTTTTATTTAGCTATATATGCAACTGATATGCATTTGTAGTTGACGGTCAATAGTTCTTACTCAGAAGATAAGTCAATGTTTGAATGTTTGCTTTGTTTTAGAGTTGGTGCCTTTTAAAGTAGCTGTTGTGAATGGTTGTGGCTAGAGATGAGCGAATCGAACTTGGCGAAGTGGAATTCGTTTTGAATATTAGGAAAAATTCGATTCGCACCGAATCCGAATTTTATCAAACTTCGGATACACGAATCGAATTTTTCCCGATCAGCCGGCAAGCTGACTCTCACTTCTGTAGATCTTCTGTGCTGACTGACGTTTCTGTAGATCTGTTCTGTGCTGACTCTCAATTCTGTAGATCTTCTGTGCTGACTCTCACTTCTGTAGATCTGCTGCTGCTCTCACTTCTGTAGATCAGCTGTGCTCTCACTTCTGTAGATCTTCTGTGCTGACTCTCACTTCTGTAGATCTTCTGTGCTGACTCTCACTCAGATCTTCTGTGATCTTCTGTGCTGACTCTCACTTCTGTAGATCTTCTGTGCTGACTCTCACTTCTGTAGATCTGATGTGCTGACTCTCACTTGCTTAGATCTCTGTGCTGACTCTCGCTTCTGTAGATCTTCTGAGCTGACTGTCACTTCTGCAGATCTTCTGTGCTGTCACTTCTGTAAATCTTCTGTGCTGACTCTCACTTCTGTAGATCCTGCTGTGCTCTCACTTCTGTAGATCTTCTGTGCTGACTCTCACTTCTGTAGATCTGCTGTGCTGACTCTCACTTGCTGTAGATCTGCTGTGCTGACTCTCACTTCTGTAGATCTGCTGTGCTGACTCTCACTTCTGTAGATCTGCTGTGCTGACTCTCACTTCTGTAGATCTTCTGCTGCTGACTGTCTTCTCTGACTCTCACTTCTGTAGATCTTCTGTGCTGACTGTCACTTCTGTAATCTTCTGTGCTGATCTTCTGTGATCTGCTGCTGACTCTCACTTCTGTAGATCTGTGCTGACTCTCACTTCTGTAGATCTTCTGCTGCTGACTGTCTGACTCTCACTTCTGTAGATCTTCTGTGCTGACTCTCACTGATCTTCTGTCTGACTTCTGTAATCTTCTGTGCTGACTTCTGTGCTGACTCTCACTTCTGCTAGAGATCTTCTGTGCTGACTCTCACTTCTGCTGTGCTGACTCTCACTTCTGTAGATCTTCTGTGCTGACTGTGCTGACTCACTTCTGTAGATCTTCTGTGCTGACTCTCACTCTTCTGTGCTGACTCACTTCTGTAGATCTTCTGTGCTGACTCTCTCTCTGTAGATCTGCTGTGCTGACTCTCACTTCTGTAGATCTTCTGTGCTGCTGACTCTCACTTCTGTAGATCTTCTGTGCTGACTCTCACTTCTGTAGATCTTCTGTGCTGACTCTCACTGTAGATCTCTGTGCTGACTCTCACTTCTGTAGATCTGCTGTGCTGACTCTCACTTCTGTAGATCTTCTGTGCTGACTCACTTCTGCGTAGATCTTCTGTGCTGACTCTCACTTCTGTAGATCTTCTGTGCTGACTGTCACTTCTGCTGATCTGACTTCTGTGATCTTCTGTGCTGACTCACTTCTGTAGATCTTCTGTGCTGACTCTCACTTCTGTAGATCTTCTGTGCTGACTCTCACTTCTGTAGATCTGTGCTGTCACTTCTGACTCTCACTCTCACTGTAGATCTTCTGTGCTGACTCTCACTTCTGTAGATCTTCTGTGCTGACTCTCACTTCTGTAGATCTTCTGCTGCTGACTCTCACTTCTGTAGATCTGCTGTGCTGACTCTCACTTCTGTTGATCTCTGTGCTGACTCTCACTTCTGTAGATCTTCTGTGCTGACTCTCACTTCTGTAGATCTTCTGTGATCTTCTGTGCTGACTCTCACTTCTGTAGATCTTCTGTGCTGACTCTCACTTGCTGTAGATCTGCTGTGCTGACTCTCACTTCTGTAGATCTTCTTTGCTGACTCTCACTTCTGTAGATCTTCTGAGCTGACTGTCACTTCTGCAGATCTTCTGTAAATCTTCTGTCACTTCACTGTAGATCTTCTGTGCTGACTCTCACTTCTGTAGATCTGCTGCTGACTCTCACTTCTGTAGATCTTCTGTGCTGACTCTCACTTCTGTAGATCTGCTGTGCTGACTCTCACTTCTGATCTGCTGACTCTCACTTCTGTAGATCTTCTGTGCTGACTCTCACTTCTGTAGATCTCTGTGCTGACTCTCACTCACTTGCGTAGATCTGCTGTGCTGACTCTCACACTGCTGTCAGATCTAGATCTGCTGTGCTGACTCTCACTTCTGTAGATCTCTGTGCTGACTCTCACTTCTGTAGATCTCTGTGCTGACTCTCACTTGCTGTAGATCTGCTGTGCTGACTCTCACTTCTGTAGATCTTCTGTGCTGACTCTCACTTCTGTAGATCTGCTGCTGACTTCTCTTCTATAGATCTCTCTGCTGACTGTCACTTCTGTAGATCTTCTGCTGCTGTCACTCTCACTTCTGTAAATCTCTGCTGTGCTGACTCTCACTTCTGTAGATCTTCTGTGCTGACTCTCACTTCTGTAGATCTTCTGTGCTGACTCTCACTTCTGTAGATCTTCTGTGCTGACTCTCACTTCTGTGCTGACTCTCACTTCTGTAGATCTCTGTGCTGACTCTCACTGTAGATCTCTCTCTCTCACTGATCTGCTGACTCTCACTTCTGTAGATCTCTGTGCTGACTCTCACTTCTGTAGATCTCTGTGCTGACTCTCACTTCTGTAGATCTTCTGTGCTGACTCTCACTTCTGTAGATCTTCTGTGCTGACTCTCACTTCTGTAGATCTTCTGTGCTGACTCTCACACTTCTGTAGATCTCTGTGCTGACTCTCACTTCTGTAGATCTGCTGACTCTTCTGTAGATCTGCTGTGCTGACTCTCACTTCTGTAGATCTTCTGTGCTGACTCTCACTTCTGTAGATCTTCTGTGCTGACTCTCACTTCTGTAGATCTTCTGCTGACTGTCACTTCTGTAGATCTTCTCACTTCTGTAGATCTTCTGTGCTGACTCTCACTTCTGTAGATCTGTGCTGACTCTCACTTCTGTAGATCTTCTGTGCTGACTCTCACTTCTGTAGATCTTCTGTGCTGACTCTCACTTCTGTAGATCTTCTGTGCTGACTCTCACTTCTGTAGATCTGCTGTGCTGACTCACTTCTGTAGATCTTCTGTGCTGACTCTCACACTTCTGTAGATCTGCTGTGCTGACTCTCACTTCTGTAGATCTTCTGCTGACTGCTGATCTTCTGTGCTGACTCTCACTTCTGTAGATCTTCTGTGCTGACTCTCACTTCTGTAGATCTTCTGTAGATCTTCTGTGCTGACTCTCACTTCTCACTTGCTGCTGACTCTCACTGCTGATCTTCTGTGCTGACTCTGCTGTGCTCTCACTCTGTAGATCTGCTGTGCTGACTCTCACTTCTGTAGATCTTCTGTGCTGACTCTCACTTCTGTAGATCTTCTGTGCTGACTCACTTCTGTAGATCTTCTGTGCTGACTCACTTCTGTAGATCTTCTGTGCTGACTCTCTGTAGATCTTCACTCTCACTTCTGTAGATCTTCTTCTGTGCTGACTCTCACTTCTGTAGATCTTCTGTGCTGACTGTCACTTCTGTAGATCTTCTGTGCTGACTCTCACTTCTGTAGATCTTCTGTCACTTGCTCTCTGTGCTGACTCTCACTGTAGATCTGCTGTGCTGACTCTCACTTCTGTAGATCTCTCTGTGCTGACTCTCACTTGCGTAGATCTGTGCTGACTCTCACTTGTAGATCTTCTGTGCTGTGCTGTGCTGACTCTCACTTCTGTAGACTTCTGTAGATCTTCTGTGCTGTCACTCACTTCTGTAGATCTTCTGTGCTGACTCTCACTTCTGTAGATCTGCTGTGCTGTGCTCTCACTTCTGTAGATCTTCTGTGCTGACTCTCACTTCTGTAGATCTTCTGTGCTGACTCTCACTTCTGTAGATCTGCTGTGCTGACTCACTTCTGTAGATCTTCTGTGCTGACTCTCACTTCTGTAGATCTCTCTGCTGACTCTCACTTCTGTAGATCTTCTGTGCTGACTCTCACTTCTGTAGATCTTCTGTGCTGACTCTCACTTCTGTAGATCTCTGTGCTGACTCTCACTTCTGTAGATCTGCTGTGCTGACTCTCACTCTGTGCTCTGTAGATCTTCTGTGCTGACTCTCACTTCTGTAGATCTTCTGTGCTGACTGTCACTTCTGTAGATCTTCTGTGCTGTCACTTCTGTAAATCTTCTGTGCTGACTCTCACTTCTGTAGATCTGCTGTGCTCTCACTTCTGTAGATCTTCTGTGCTGACTGTCACTCTGTAGATCTCTCTGTAGATCTTCTGTGATCTTCTGTGCTGACTCTCACTTCTGTAGATCTTCTGTGCTGACTCTCACTTCTGTAGATCTGCTGTGCTGACTCTCACTTCTGTAGATCTTCTGTGCTGACTCTCACTCTGTAGATCTCTGTGCTGACTCTCACTTCTGTAGATCTTCTGTGCTGACTCTCACTTCTGTAGATCTTCTGTGCTGACTCTCACTTCTGTAGATCTGCTGTGCTCTCACTTCTGTAGATCTTCTGTCTGACTCTCTTCTGTAGATTCGCTGTGCTGACTCTCACTTCTGTAGATCTTCTGTGCTGACTCTCACTTCTGTAGATTCTGTGCTGACTCTCACTTCTGTAGATCTGCTGTGCTGACTCTCACTTCTGTAGATCTTCTGTGCTGACTCTCACTTCTGTAGATCTTCTGTGCTGACTCTCACTTCTGTAGATATCTGTGCTGACTCTCACTTCTGTAGATCTTCTGTGCTGACTCTCTCTTCTGTGATCTGCTGTGCTAACTCTCACTTCTGTAGATCTTCTGTGCTGACTCTCACTTCTGTAGATCTTCTGTGCTGACTCTCACTTCTGCAGATCTTCTGTGCTGAATCTCACTTCTGTAGATCTGCTGTGCTGACTCTCACTTGCGTAGATCTGCTGTGCTGACTCTCACTTCTGTAGATCTTCTGTGCTGACTGTCACTTCTGTAGATCTTCTGTGCTGTCACTTCTGTAGATCTTCTGTGCTGACTCTCACTTCTGTAGATCTTCTGTGCTGACTCTCACTTCTGTAGATCTTCTGTGCTGACTCTCACTTCTGTAGATCTTCTGTGCTGACTCTCACTTCTGTAGATCTGTAGATCTTCTGATCTTCTGTGCTGACTCTCAGATCTCTGTGCTGACTTCTGTAGATCTCTGTGCTGACTCTCACTTCTGTAGATCTGCTGTGCTGACTCTCACTTCTGTTGATCTGATCTGTGCTGACTCTCACTTCTGTAGATCTTCTGTGCTGACTCTCACTTCTAGTAGCTGTGCTGACTCTGTGCTGACTCTCACTTCTGTAGATCTTCTGTGACTCTCACTGATCTTCTCTCACTGCTGACTCTGCGTAGATCTGCTGTGCTGCTGACTCTCACTTCTAGTATCTATGCTTCTGTAGATCTTCTGCTGACTGTCACTCTCACTTCTGTAGATCTTCTGCTGACTGTCACTTCTGCTCACTTCTGCTGATCTTCTGTGCTCTCACTTCTGTAGATCTTGCTGTGACTCTCACTTCTGTAGATCTTCTGTGCTTCTGTCACTTCTGTGTAGATGACTCTCACTTCTGTAGATCTTGCTGTGCTGACTCTCACTTCTGTAGATCTTCTGTGCTGACTGTCACTTCTGTAGATCTTCTGTGCTGACTCTCACTTCTGTAGATCTCTGTGCTGACTCTCACTTCTGTAGATCTGCTGTGCTGCTGACTCACTTGTAGATCTGCTGTGCTGACTCTCACTTCGTAGATCTGCTGTGCTGACTCTCACTTGTAGATCTGCTGTGCTGACTCTCACTTCTGTAGATCTTCTGTGCTGACTGACGTTTCTGTAGATCTTCTGTGCTGACTCTCATTCTGTAGATCTTCTGTGCTGACTCTCACTTCTGTAGATCTGTGCTGACTCTCACTTCTGTAGATCTTCTGTGCTGACTCTCACTTCTGTAGATCTTCTGTGCTGACTCTCACTTCTGTAGATCTTCTGTGCTGACTCTCACTTCTGTAGATCTTCTGTGCTGACTCTCACTTCTGTAGATCTTCTGTGCTGACTCTCACTTGTGTAGATCTGCTGTGCTGACTCTCACTTCTGTAGTTCTTCTGTGCTGACTCTCACTTCTGTAGATCTTCTGTGCTGACTCTCACTTCTGTAGATCTGTCTGTGCTGACTCTCACTCTGTTGATCTGCTGTGCTAACTCTCACTTCTGTAGATCTTCTGTGCTGACTGTCACTTCTGTAGATCTTCTGTGCTGACTGTCACTTCTGTAAATCTTCTGTGCTGACTCTCACTTCTGTAGATCCGCTGTGCTCTCACTTCTGTAGATCTGCTGTGCTCTCATGTCTGTAGATCAGCTGTGCCCTAGAACTTCTGTAGATCTGCTGTGCTGACTCTCACTCTTAGATCTTCTGTGCTGACTCTCACTTCTGTAGATCTTCTGTGCTGACTCTCACTTCTGTAGATCTTCTGTGCTGACTGTCACACTTCTGCAGATCTTCTGTGCTGACTGACTGTCACTTCTGTAAATCTTCTGTGCTGACTGTCACTTCTGTAGATCTTCTGTGCTGACTGTCACTTCTGTGATCTTCTGTGCTGACTGTCACTTCTGTAAGATCTTCTGTGACTCTCACTTCTGTAGATCTGTGCTGACTCTCACTTCTGTAGATCTTCTGTGCTGACTCTCACTTCTGCAGATCTTCTGTGCTGACTCTCACTTGCGTAGATCTGCTGTGCTGACTCTCACTTCTGTAGATCTTCTGTGCTGACTGTCACTTCTGCAGATCTTCTGTGCTGTCACTTCTGTAAATCTTCTGTGCTGACTCTCACTTCTGTAGATCTCTTCTGTGCTGATCTCTCACTTCTGTAGATCTTCTGTGCTGACTGTCACTTCTGTAGATCTACTGTGCTGACTCTCACTTGCTGTAGATCTGCTGTGCTGACTCTCACTTGCTGTAGATCTGCTGTGCTGAATCTCACTTGCGTAGATCTGCTGTGCTGACTCTCACTTCTCTAGATCTGTGCTGCTGACTGTCACTTCTGCAGATCTTCTGTGCTGACTGTCACTTCTGTAAATCTTGCTGCGCTGACTGTCACTCCCGTAGATCTCTGTGCTCTTTTCGCTGACTCTCACTTCTGTGCTGACTCTCTTCTGTGATGCTGTGCTCTCACTTCTGTAGATCTTCTGTGCTGACTCTCACTTCTGTAGATCTGCTGTGCTGACTCTCACTCTCATCTTCTGCTCTGTAGATCTTCTGTGCTGACTGTCACTTCTGTAATCTTCTGTGCTGACTGTCACTTCTGTAGATCTGTGCTGACTGTCACTTCTGTAAATCTTCTGTGCTGTCACTTCTGTAAATCTTCTCTGACTTCATCTTCTGTGCTGACTCTCACTTCTGTAGATCTTCTGTGCTGACTCTCACTTCTGTAGATCTTCTGTGCTGACTCTCACTCACTTCTGTAGATCTTCTGTGCTGATCTCACTTCTGTAGATCTGCTGTGCTGACTCTCACTTCGTAGATCTGCTGTGCTGACTCTCACTTTTGTAGTTCTTCTATGCTGACTCTCACTCCTGTAGATCTGCTGTGCTGACTCTCACTCTTGTTGATCTGCTGTGCTAACTCTCACTTCTGTAGATCTTCTGAGCTGACTCTCACTTCTGCAGATCTTCTGTGCTGTCACTTCTGTAAATCTTCTGTGCTGACTCTCACTTCTGTAGATCTGTGCTGACACTCACTTCTGTAGATCTTCTGTGTGACTCTCACTTCTGTAGATCAGCTGTGCTCTCACTTCTGTAGATCAGCTGTGCTCTCACTTCTGTAGATCAGCTGTGCTCTCACTTCTGTCCGTCATGAAGATCCACCCTCTCTATTTATCTGGTTTACCATCATCACCAAAAGTGAAAAAATCCTAAATTTGGGTTGTCTCTAGAACAGGGGAAATCTTCCAATGGAGAGACACTACCCCTGGCGATGGGGCAGAAAGTAAAGGAAAATCTCCCCAGAAACTGGCAAACTGGATAGCACTATCCAGAACAGAGTGCTAGTACACATTTGGCATTATCATCATTCAAAATGGAACATTATTTTAATCCCATGGTGTACTTGGAACCCCTTTATAGCTACATCTACTGGTTTCCAGGAGCTGAGGACATTAAGAAAAAAGGTTATGTTAGGAAATGTAATATAATGCTGAATCTTCCTTTATTATCACCCAATGATCCTGCTGGCAACACGCTTCCTGTCCTGTGGTGACAACACTCACTATATAGTAGCAAAAAGTTTAATGGCATCCCAGTCTTATTCAGTAGGGTTCAATATTGAGTTGGCCCACCCTTTGCAGCTATAACAGCTTCAACTCTTCTGGGAAGGCTGTCCACAAGGTTTAGGAGTGTGTCTATGGGAATGTTTGACCATTCTTCTAGAAGCGCATTTGTGAGGTCAGGCACTGATGTCGAACGAGAAGGCCTGGCTCGAAGTATCCGCTCTAATTCATCCCAAAGCTGTTCTATAAGGTTGAGGTCAGGACTCTGTGCAGGCCAGTAAAGTTCTTCCACCCCAAACTCTCTCATCCATGTCTTTATGGACCTTGCTTTGTGCACTGGTGTGCAGTCATGTTGGAACAGAAGGGACCATCCCCAAACTGTTCCCACAAAGTTGGGAGCATGAAATTGTCCAAAATGTCTTGGTATGCTGACGACTTAAGAGTTCCCTTCACTGGAACATAAGGGCCAAGCTAAACCACTGAAAAACAACCCCACACCATAATCCCCCCTCCACCAAACTTTACACTTGGCACAATGCAGTCAGGCAAGTTCTCCTGGCACCCCCAAATCCAGACACATCCATCAGATTGTCAGACAGAGAATTTAAATGAAAGGAAACAAAGTGTAGAAATATGAGAACAGTTCGTTCAAAGCCAGTAAGACTATTTTAGTCTGGGTAAAAAGTCATAAGACCATGCCAATAATATGACATAAACCACAATGACAGCAGTGTAATTTCCAACTGACTAGCTGACTCTCAACTTGAACCCCCTGAATGCGTTGGTTTTGTCTTCTGACTCTTTACCAAGATTAATAAACCTTTACTGGACTTGAACTAACCTGTGGCACTCTCATTGTTTTACACTTTGCTTGAACAGTCATGGGGACCCTCAGGGATACCTCATATAACAGGAGGCTACCTCTTTTGAACTGGAAATCAAACATGTTTTTCCCTTTTGGATTCAGCATCCCTACCCTATATTTTGCATGGAATGAAATGCAGGCTTTCCTAGCACAGAAATAAGTTGGTAAAGGTATCTAAAGAAAAAAACTTTTTGATTTCCAGTCACTGATCCACATCAGATATCTTCTTGCTGGGGGTCATTCTGATCCTGATAGAATCTGTTGGACTAATCATCGTTCTGGAGAATATGAGACACTGCAAGCAGAATGTAAAATTCAGTAATAAATATACAATATCACTAATTACCTTTTGTCTGTATTTTCTTCTGTGGGAGCAGTAACAATTCCTGTAGTGTGTAATGGGGAACAAATATTTAAACTGAACACAGTCAGATTCAGTGCGATTTCAGTTCCATAGACTTATATGTCATCTCACAGAAGTCGCATCAACATAGATAAGAAGCATTCCTACACAAATGGATAAGTGTTCTCTTTTAACCCTCACCTCTCCTACTCGGTCATCCTTGCTGCTTTAAGGCTAGATTCACACTGAAGTGGTTTTGATCCTTTGATCAATCATTCATTGCTTCCTTCAATCAATCAGTCCTGCTTTCCTTCCTTCAATTGATCGATCAATTGTTCAATCAAAGGAAGGATGGTACGATCAAAAAAAGGACTGATCAATCAAAGGAAGGAAGGAAGGATTGATTGATTGACAGCAGAAAGCATCAATTAACCGAAGGAAGAGTAGATTGACCGAAGAAAGGATGGGTTGAACGAAGGAAGGATGAGTTGATCGATTGATGGAAAGAAGGATTGATCAATGGGAGGAAGGGCAGATCGATCGATCAAGGGAAGGGTCGATATATCAATGAAAGTAAGGCTACTAAGTTGCAGCTGTATCAAGATGGATGAATGGTGACCAGGTGAGGATTAAAAAAGTACTGAATCCATCAAAGTCGCATAGGAATGCTTCTTATCTATGATGATGTAACTTCAGTGCAATTTCAGCCCCTATGTTTATTCACAGAAGTCCACCAGGAATCTTTTCCAAAATCACACTGTGCTTAGTTGATTAGAAGGGCACCATTGAATATAATGTGAACCTGGGCTTGAGAACTTTCCACACGTGCGTTGCATTTTTAGCATGAATTTTTGATGCGGTTTCCTTTCATTTCAATGGAAGATGCTTTTATGGTGCTTTTTTTTTTTTTCACGGAACCAAACATGCACCAAAAATGCTGCAAACAGGATTTTTTTAAATGCAACTGAAGCGCAACAGACCGGGTGTGAAGAGCCACATAGTATTTAAAGGGATACAGTTTTCTTTCGCTTTTTTTAACTGAACAAAAATGGATCAGTGTGAAAGCAGCTTAATTGTCCCTCTTTGAAAGAGGCTCTTCCTCTTATGAAACCAAATCCTTCTGTCCCTCTTTCCTCCTCAGTTGTCCTTCTTTTTGGTCTGATGTATAGCTCTTTATTTAAATTGTACTATTTATGTACTAAAACCTTTCATCATCTAAATTATTAATTTTTTTCATTAAGAAAAATCAATATAAATAAAAGGGACAAAAGCACTTGTGGGGGCATGGAAGGGTTTGTCCCCTCCTTATATACTTTGTGCTAAAAGTATGTAGGACTGCATTTCAGAAAGCTAAGAAGTAAATTATAATTTTAATAACAATTGACTGTGTATGGCCAGCTGTGGACAACAGCATGCTTCTGTTGGCATTGGATACAAACTTTCTGTTATTCATGTGAGAAATACAGTTTGGTACAGCGCAGGGGTGGACTGACCATTAGGGCACTCGGGCACTCGATCTATCAAAAAATAAAAGTCAACAGCTACAAAAACTGTAGCTGCTGACTTTTAAAAAACAGCCACTTACCTGTCCCTCGGTCCCATGGTGTGTCCCCTCAGCTCGTTCCACCGGCCGTCCTGTATTCCAGGAGGCCAGCATCTTCAGTGTGGGCACCCGGCTGTGACAGCTTGCGGCTTCACAGCCGGGTACCCGCTGTGCATGTGCGAGTAGCGCTGCACTTTATGAATGGTCCTGTAGTCTTCTGGGACCTGTCACGTGTCCCAAAAGACTACAGGGAGGGAGGGAGGGAGGACACCTTTCGTTTCCGATCACCTAGGCGATTGGACCGGAAGTAGGAGTGGGTACCTGTCAAATTCGGGTACCCGCTCCCCCCCTGCTTCCTAAAGGTGCCAATTCTTAATGGGGAGTGGGGGGGAGCAGTGCTTAAAGCAGAACTTCCCCTTTTGGGTGGAGCTCCGCTTTAAGTTCTCCTACACACGGGACGTTTTTACAGCGGCTGTTTTGGGCTTTTGACTTTTTTTCTACAGCTAGTAAACCTCCCAGCATGTTATCCTATGTGTCCATGCACACATAGGCTGTAATCAACGTGTTTTGGCAGGGATGTTTTTTGGCTGGAAAAAAACCCAGGACTAGTGGGTTTCTAGAGGGGTTTTTTAGCTGTAAAAACACTCTAACTCTGAAAAACACAGCAAAACACCACAAGCCAGAGTTTTGGGACTTTTTTTACCAAAAAAAAAAGCTATTTTATGGCTCTAGTGCTGTCTCCGCATGCATGGAAGTTGGCTGGATCAGACAACCATTAATCCTAAATTAAAGATGTTAGCAGAGCTTCTTTCTGCCCGTTCAATTCATCACCTTCAGGTCAAAAATATTTATGGTGAGTTGGAAGGAACAGGAATAAGCATTCTCAAGACCACTTCAAGCTGGTAATTATTTCAAAGATCTTTCCTGGAAGCAGACTTTGTGTTGGTGATGCCTGCTGGGCCTCACCACTACCTCCTTGGAAAGCAAAGTACCCCAAATTCAGCACTATGCAGGAGAACATTTTCAGATACACTGCTGCAAGAAGGTGTGACCCAGTGATCACACATAGAAGAAGTTGCTGTAACTGTTTGACACAAATTGACCTTGTCAATTGTATTTTCATGTAAGGCGTGCTTGCGTTTTTTTTTTTGTTTTAATTTGCTCACTGTGTATCTGGTATAAATGCAGCTGTGTGGCTACCATAGGGCACATTTGCCACATCGTAATTGCATGACACTGCAGAATACATAGGGATCTGATTTCTTTCCAAAGGCGTTGCATGATTTTTAAACCTTTTTATGTAGTCTGACATGAAAAGATGGTTAAGCTCTCCTCATAATGCTATCTTGTATTTTTATATATATAGTCTTGTGGTTCACTGCCCCAGGTAAAGAATATGATAAATTCTAAGTACTGGTTTATATCTTTTTTTGTACAGAAAAGCTAGCTGCCATGTGTAATTCTACTTTCTCTCTTTCTGCCTCTTTATTTCCACTTCAATACAGATTTTATTTGCTAGGCAATTCTTCGAGACAAGTCACTTTTAGGCAAAAGTTAGTAAGCCCTTTTTCTTACAATATTATTCTTAAAGGGAATTTATCAGGGTGGGCATGTGGAAGCAGTTAAATGAGCAATCTCCGGGGTATCAGCTTTGCGATTAGTTGCAAAAGTGCCTTCCACAATTTGTCTTGACATGTTCTCGTTATACTAGCTGCATATTTGGAAGAACTCTGAGCCCCAAAATGTTGTAAGTGATCTATAGGTAGAATTAAAACCATCAATTGTGTTTTTTTAGGGTTTTGGGGTTGTACGCGATATGTGCAAAGACAGATGACACAAATACTTGTAAGTAAAACATTTATTACAAGTAATGACAGATAAAGAAAATATAACAAGAATACTTAACTAAAGATGCTGTTTGAGCCATGGGTCCCTCCATTATATAGAATGGCCGATGATCAGCACAGACACATGCTTAACGCAAAAAATATAAGGAAAGTGAGCGTGTCAAAGCAAAAAACGGCAGCAGCTATCATACAGGGCAATCCTCAACACCTCTAAACTAAACAAACAAATCAGCAAGGTATGCAGCGCTAAATAAATGTCATCAAGAAACTCTAATAGCAATATCTCTGCTGAAACACAGTAACATCAATTAAAGTATGTCCAAGTTCCATGTGTGGTGGATAAAACCATGTAGGCTTGTAAAATAAAAAACTTCAAATGTTCAATTCAGCGTAAAATCCTGAAGATTCCAATGAACTTATGCGCTTACCACAAGAACATACAAACTGAGCGTTGTATGTATGTCATCAGGTGTACCATTAATGGAAAAGGAGGCCTGGTTCCTACTGCGGGCAGCATCCAGGTCACCAAGGTAGACACTCAGGGGATGTCAGCACTCACTCTGGGGTCACATCTGCTAAAGCGTAGGTCCAACGACGTCCAGCCTCCTGGTAGGTACTTCTCCTATGATGGTCCACCTTTCATGGCTTGCAAAATAATGAGCCACATTTGAAAAATGGTCCCCTTTTAGGGGATTCACCCAGCTGATGGCCACTAACCACCAGGGAGCCATTAACCACCAGGGAAGTTGCAAGTTAACCTGGCTGATCAGGCTCAAATGTGAGTTTTTTTTCCTATTTTCTTTGGAATCATATAATAAAGATGTGCTTCACTATCAATAAAATTTTGTCTTGTGGCTCATTATTTTGCGAGCCATGAAAGGTGGACCATTGTAGGAGAAGTAATGAGCCACAAGACAAAATGGGTGACCATTTTGTCCCTAAAAGGGGACCATTTTGCCTTGTGGCTCGTTATTTTGCGAGCCATGAAGGGTGGACCATCGTAGGAGAAGTACCTACCAGGAGGCTGGACGTCGTTGGACCTACCGGTGAGCCAATGTGACCCCAGAGTGAGTATTTGACACACCCCTGAGTGTCAAACCTTGGTGACCGGATGCTGCCCGCAGTTTAAAACCAGGCCTCCTTAGCCATGGATGGTACACCTGATGAAATACAAACATGCTTAACGCAAGCTCTGGGTCACAGACAAATATCTTCCAGTCTAGCTTTGTGTTTTAAATACTGTTACATACTGGACTTGTGTAAGCAATTGACAACCCACCCCCCATGCAAACAAAAAAGGAGAGCAGTGGCCTGCCTTGTCCAAATTATTATTAATATACAGGATTTATGTAGCACCAACAGTTTGTTCAGCGCTTTACAATATAATGGGAGACAATACAGCAACAATACAGTTCAATACAAGAGAGTTAGAAGAGCCTGCTCCTTGGAGCTTACAATCTAAGATAATCACATTCCTTTGTTATTTAAGGTAATCAGACCTTGTCCTCCTACAGCCCTTTAACCAAGGCTTGAAGGCATTCTTAAACATCTGTGAGGCCAACATTAATAAGGAAATGTGTAATTTTCAACTTCCCAATCAAATTAAAAAAAACTGTATAGGTGGGGAACTTAAATCTTGCTTACCCTGCAGCGCAATCCTTTTTAGGCTAGTATATTAGTAATCTGCATTAAAGTTTGCTCAGTTCAAGTTCATGTTATTCTTATACATTTTTCAGTGTTTGATGCTTCTTTTTAGTGACGGGGAAGGAAAAGGTCTATTCTTTCTGTGTTATACTGTGGAGTCTCTTTCCTCTGCAAATGGTGTAAGGGTGACAATGCGCCATCTTTGGTCATTAACCATTCACTGAATTCCTTGTTTTGAGTCATCAGGTAGTGCAGGAGGGTCCCAAGGTTGCCGGGAGGAAAGTTGGCATACAGGATATATATTTCAGACCTCTGCTTTGCAAACGTGGGTGGACCTTCTACCCTTTTAGCATGAAGATCAAGTGTACTACTGTTCTCCAGTAAATGGTAAATGCTCCAGGTCATTTAGCTTTGACAGACATGGTTGTACAGCCATAAATGAAGGGGGGGTCAGAAGGCTAGTACCAAGTCTACAGAAACCGGGGAGCCCATATTGCTAAATGAGGACCCTGGCTTGAATTAGGGGTGACAGGAAGACCAATAAAGACAAGGATTTGGAAGGATCTACCATTGTCTGGCCAGGGGCTCTATCTACAGGCAGAGAGTCCGCAAACACAGTGGCTAGAGTATTTTATATTATTTAATTTATTCAATTTTTTTCACACGCCCTCTACACGTTTGTCACTTTTTTACTTATTGTTGTTTTCTCTTCACCAGAGGAGGGTGTGGGTCCTTGGGCCTGCCCTGAAGTCTAGGGGGAGGATGTGTGGCCTTTTGGTTCCTTCCTCCCCTGACCCTAGGGTGTTTTTAATATTTCTCTTCGGGAGAGCCCCCTAACCTAGTACTGGATTGCACCCGGCTATCGGCTGGACAAAAGAGGAACGGTGGTCCAACCAACTCCTTTTGGCCAGGAGGCTAAACCAAATGGGAACCTTGTCCCCGTCAGGAGCTTTTGCCCCGGGGGTCAGGGTATTGTAACCCCTTCGGGGGTAGGATTTACAAAAACCCCTAAGTGCAAATCTGGTGCAGTTGTGCATGGTAGCCAATCAGCTTCAAACTTTTTTTTGTGATCAGCTTACGATTTCTATGCAGAGCTGGACCAGATTTTGCAGGCTCCAGTTTTAGTAAAGCCCCCCCCCCCCCCCCCTCCTTGTCATTGCTAATTGGATTCTAACCATGTGGTCTTTTCTGTGTTAGGTGTGTCCCAGAAAGGTAGGAGTTCTGAAGTATTGCTGCAATTCTTAGCAAACATTATTTACCTAGACAGCTTTTTAACTACATAAAGTAAATCAAAAGTAAACTGCCCAAAAAATTAAAGTAGTAGAACTTTACCATTTTACCTCTCCAGGTTTTTTACTAGTAGAACATACTAAACAAAAATCCAGGTTTCTCCGTGCAACTTTAAAAGCATAATGCATACTAGCACATTATGAGAGACCTGTCGGAAAAAAAAGCCCTCCAGTAGAGTGCTGCCAAAGCTCCCCAAGGGGAGACCATTTTGTTGTTTCCTTCTGTGTATTACTAAAGATTGGAATAGGGTGAAAAAGCCGCAGAATGTCTTTACACCCCTGCGCTGCGCACGTGAGTTTAAAGCTGCGGCACAACTCTCTTTAAGGGTAATTCAATTTTAAACACTTTATCACAAAGTTAATATTTTATCCTGAGACTGCAAAACAATCAAGAGTTGCATGTTTAGGAGATATTCCATTCACATCTAATCCTCAATTCAATTGACTTGCCTGTAGTAAAGTATCAAAATGGGTTTACTATTCCACTGTAAAAAAAAAAACTATATGCAAACCCATGTATTCTCAATACAAAATACCCTGCATTTAATTTAATTTACCTATAAAGGTCTACAGTATATTCGCCAAGTCAGTAATGTGCATAATCAAGTTTAATTTAGGCTTTATTTATTGCATAGAGATTATTTTAATAGCCTATAAATGGCTAAACTAAAGCCCTTGTTTCACCAAGTAGCCAAAGGTGTATACACAATTTAAAAATAACTGAAAGGCAAAACTTTTTTTTATTTTGGATAGAGTGAAAGAAGGTTCGGATATTTGTCAGTTTATCATTTCTATCTGGGAATCCAAAAGTTGAGTTTTTTGGTTCTATAGATGTCAATGGAAGTGCTGCATAGAAGCATGTAGTGCATTTTTGATGAGTTTTAAATCTGCCTAGCTACAAGAAAAAATAAAACAAAATTGCATCAAAAACACAGGTGCAAAAAAACACAAAATGCAATGGAGAAACTCAACCTGCATAAGTGTGAAGGTAGCCTTACTCTATCCCCCCCCCCCCCCCCAAATAGTTTTGCTCTATTTTAAAAAAAGAAAAAAAAACTTCTAGTATTACAGAACTGAGCAAGGCTCCCTCACTGTATAGGAGATCATTTTATTTAATATATTTTTATTACACACCATTGAACAATACTTTGTTATTTAGATTTGTACATTTTTGTTCAAGCATTGCATTAAAATAAAAATTATAAAATGTGTGATGATTAGTAAATGTTCTGTAGTAGGGATGAGGTGTTGATACTAATCAGTAGAAGCCTAATCATTCAGATATATATTTGAAATAACCTTTTGTTAGAATATCAAGGTTTAGCATAAAAACCCTGTACAACCCAACAAACCAGCAGTACACAGGCTAATTGGAGCTCTGACCAAGATATTACTTAGATTTCTGTAGTACACTATATTAGGGAGTGACACTATAGTCATAAAATGGTTTATGAAACTTTAAAGAAATTAAAATTTTCCAATAAATCATTGGAACAGAAGATATTTAATACCAAGACCAGAGTAGTGAGAATTGGTCATTTCCAACCAATAGTTGACATCCTCTACAACACCCCTGGGACATCTTGGCGAGGGTAGTTATGGAGAAGTTGTGATGGCTGTTGACAGGGAAATGGTAAGTGAATTCTTAAATAATTACACAAAATTTCTAATTTGCAGACCATTTGAACATATAGAACAGATAGCACAAAACATTAGCATCTTTAATGATTAAATTACCTTATTTAGATGTATGGGGTTTTGTTGCATAAATTTCGGGAAAAGACCATGATGCACAAAGATCTGATTCAGCACTAACAAAATATAAAAACTGGTTGAACAGTGCAAAATCTCATTCAGGCAGCTGGCATTGTTCCTACAGAAAATAAAAGCCTTTCAACCTGTTATCCGGTCAGGGGGTTCCCATAAAATTTTAATTTGGAGGATTTTAATAAAGGGAAACTAGGTGATTGGCATTTTGGGAAAAAAGGAAGGGCCCCCCAAAAGCAGGGGTTTTCCTTTTTTTTTCTCATGACAAATTTATGATGGTCACCCCACATTATAGTGGGTCACAGGGAGCTAAGTTTTGTAACCCGATTTTACCATAAACTGATTTTTTCACAACCTAGACAGTTTTGGGATTTAGAGGGAAGGGACAATAGATCAGCTTTTCATGGGAGCTACCTATCTCACTGCTAGGAGGGGCCTTTGAGAAATGGCTATATTTTTAAAAAAAAGCACCAGTTTTAAAGTAAAATTAATGGGCTCCCAAATATTGGAAAATCACCCCAAATTTTTGGGTTTCCAAGTCCCTTTTTGTAACCAACTTTTTTTTTTTTTCCCCCCTTTTTAAAAGGTAGCCTTTTTGCCATAAAAAAAAGGGAAAAAAGGGGCGGAAACCCGACTAGAAAGACTTTCTTTTAAAGAAGTTTGCATGTCCCCTCTTTTTACTGGACAAGGGTTTTAAACCTACCCTTCAAAAATTCGGGAAAACCCCCGACTGTTAAAATGATTTGCCCCGGGAAAAAGGCCCCCTGCTTGGAATTTCCCCTTTTTCAAAATTTCCCTCCCTCCCCGCCCCGGGGGAAGTTTAAAACAAAAAAAGTACCTTTCCCCTTCAGCAAAATTTTCTTGCTAATTTTTTGTAAAAATTATTTTCCTAAGGGGGTCCCTTGGGGAAAATTTAATAAAAAAAACTTTTTTTTGGTTTTTCAAAAAGGAAGGGTACTTTCTATAAAATTTTCTGGGATTTTTAAAAACCCAAAAAATTTCTTGGGCCCCGGTTGGAAGAAAACGGGGAAAGGGCTAAAATTTCCCC
>CATNWA010003267.1:0-34239 GCA_951230385.1 Staurois parvus
AGGGGGAAAAAAGATTTGGAAAAAAAAAACTTGGGGAAAGATGGCCTCCGCTCATCTCTATGGTCTAGGAGGGGCCCCGGGGAGGTTCATGGGGCATTTTTGGGCCCCCTATAAACCCCGACCATTTTTTTTTGGGTGAAACCCTAAAATCCGGGCGGGTGATAGAGTTGAGCAAAGGAAAGATGGCCTCCGCCCCATCTCTTTTGAGTCATGGGCGTCCCCTTCCCGGGGCCCCAAATTTTAAACCAGGGTATTTTTATTTTTCTGTGAATCAAAAAAACCAGTGCCGGGTGATCAAAAAGTTGAGCCAAAGGGGAAAAAAGGGGTTTCGTCCTCTTGGTCTGGCGGACCGAGCGACGCCCAAAGCCCTCCCTTTAGAATTTCCCGGCCCCCAAAGGAAACAAGGCCTGAATTAAAAAACCCGGGGGGTTTTTTTTTTGTGAAACAAAAATCCAGCGCTTTGGTGTCAAAGAGTAGGAGCCCGGGGGAAATTTTGGTCCCCTCATCCCCTTTCGGCCCCAGGAGGACCGGGAGCGACGTCATGAGTCCCTTCCGACAAAATATTTAAAACCCAAACCCTTTTTTTTTATTTTTAAGCAAAAAAAAACCGGGGCGGCCCCTGATCAGAGTTGCGCAAAGGGGAAAAAGGCCTCCCGGGCATCACTACGGCCTAGGAGGGGCCGGAAAACGCGTCATGGCGTTGCTTCCGGCCCAATATTAAAAACCCGGCCAATTTTTTTTTTTTTTTTTTTTGAAGCAAAAAAATTTAAATGGGAGCGCTTCCCGAAATTGAGCAAAAGGGGAAAAATGGCCTCCCCTCATTCTATGGCCCAGGGGGGACCGGGGGGGGCGACCCTCCGATTTTTGTTTGGCCCCAAAAAAACCCGGGGGTTTTTTTTTTTTTTTTTTTTGTGAAGCAAAAATCCCCGGGGGCGGCTGATAAAAGTTGAGCAAAAAGGGGAAAAATTTGGCCTCCCTTTATTCTACGGCCCTAGGGGACCCCGTGCCGGAAAGCGACGTCCTGACGTCACTTGCGGCCGATGGTTGTAAACCAGGACCTTTTTTTTTGTGACGCAAGAAAAAAAAAATCCCATGGCAGGACACTGATCAGCGTTGAGCAAAGGAAAAGATGGGCCTCCGCGTCGTTCTCTAAGCCTAGGAGACGTTCTGAGCGACGTCTCATGGGGGGGACGGGTCGTTTCGATTTCAGGCCAATGAGTACACAAGCTTTGCTTATACAAAAAGAACAAACAAAAACATTTTTTTTTTTTATTTTTTATGATCTATTTGCTTTCTGAAGGTAGAAGAGAGATGAAAGGGACCCGTCCATGACCCCGGTAATCTCTTCGTAAAGCAGGGACCCGTTACATGCTGTAATTGTTTATCGCAAGGGATGTATTCATTTCTTAGAAGTGGGGACATTTTTTTTTTTTATTAAAGGGACAGTGTTTAAAAAATTTAAAAAAAAACAATAAAAAAAGTATTAGACGAATAAATATGTAAAAAATTTTTTTATATAAAATAAATTTTTATAAGCGCCTCCATTCCCATTGTAGTCCGCAAACACAACCCCTAGGCCACGCCCACGATATGTTAAACTACGATTCACGCCGCACAGACGTGAGCGGAGCGTCGCCGCGATCGTTCTTGCTCCGCTGTAACTCTAAACTGCGAACCTGTAGAAATTTGTAAGCGCGTCGCCTATGAGATTTTTTTTTTTTTTAAGTACCGTCTTTTGGCGCCATTCCACGAGCGATTTTAAAGCGCGACGTGTTCGTTATCTATTTACTCAGCGCACAAAGGAAATCGCGGGGTAAGTATGCTGTTGCTGGGGGGGGGGGGTTGCCATTCATTTAAGAGTATTTTTTTTCCCAAAAAACTGCGTTTTGAAAAACCGCGTGATCTAAAAAATTGCGACGACCGCCATTTTATTTTCTAAGGCCTGAAGAAAAAAAAAAATATATATATAAATAATAGTTTGGGGGTTTTTAAGTAATTTTCTAGCA
This sequence comes from Staurois parvus, assembly GCA_951230385.1. NCBI lineage: Eukaryota > Metazoa > Chordata > Amphibia > Anura > Ranidae > Staurois > Staurois parvus. Next base: position 2,007 of record CATNWA010003267.1, read on the forward strand.
AAAAAAAAAATACCGACTTTTTTACAAGGAGTGTGAGAAAGATGGCGGTGCGTCTGGCGGCGCGACCTTCAGCAGGTCGGAGGACGATGGGTCTTTGTGCGCCCGACTCGGCTCTGTGTAAAGAAAACATATCTGTTGTGGGTCAGACGATGACATCACCGGGTGCAGCTGACGGAAAACCTGGCCGGACTGGAAAACCCCCAGAGCCAGCGGCGCTGCGCTCACACCTGGCGCTCAGGGGGACGCCGCCCCTCCCCCCCGGGGGACAAGGTGGACAGGCACAGGCTGCAGTGATAAGACGCTCCGTCAGCATGGAAGTATGATGGGGGGGGGGGGGGGGGGGGAATATTACCCTCCCAAAACTTATATCACCTCCAATACATATATATATTACCCCCCCATACTTTTTCACCCCCCATACTTTTATCACCCCCCCATACACATATATTACCCCCGCCATACTTATATCCACCCCTATACATAGAAATATATATTACCCCCCCATACTTATATCACCCCTCCCATACATATATAATTACCCCCCCCCCATACTTATATATGTATCTCACCTCACCCGGGGGGGTTCATGCACAGTATAGAAAAAAAATCTCACTTCTGGCATACATACTATTACCTATTACTTCTCTTTCTGCTCAGAAAGTAAGAACATGTAATTTAAACGTGTTAATGGGGGGGCGGGATTATACTATAATTTGTAATACGTTGTATGATTTTGGGTGGTGATATATGATATGTAATAAGTGTCTGGGCGGGGGGGGGATATGTATAAATATCAGGTAATACGTGTAAAGGTGGGGGTGATATATGATATGTAATACGTGTTATGGGTGGGGGTGATATATAACTGTGTATGGGTGGGTGGTGATATATAATATGTAATACAAAAAAAAAATGGGGGGGGGTGATATATATGTCATGTAATATGTGTATGAAAAAAAGGGTGCTATATAAATAATAGAAAAAAAAAAATGTGTGATGGGGGGGGATTGATTACATAATAATATGTAATACAGTGTCTCCTCGCCCGGGGGGGGGAGTGATATGTAATTACGTGTAAGGGGGGGGAGGGGTGTATAATAATAATGCATCGGCCAACCCACATAGAATATATTACATATTTATTATCTCATCCCCCCATTACAACATAAGTTGCACACCCCCCCATATTTTAATTATATAAAACCTTCTCGTCTCTGGAAGCCAATGGGAGTGGCCCAGAAGCTAGAAGTGTCTCCTCCACCACCAGGAGGTGCGCACACAGGCGGTGATGATGGACAGCTGAAGGAAGGACCCCAGGACGTAAACAAAAAGAAGAAAGAGAAGGACAGTCATGTAACTATGGTGACAAGGAAAGTACAGTGGGCATTAGGATAGTTTTCTTTTCATAGACAGCTGTTCAGTTGAAGGGGAATGGGAGGTGTGAACGTCACAAAAAAAAAAAATCGGAAACAAAAAAGGAAGAACCCCATGACATAAAAAGAAGAAAGAGAGGAAGGATAGTCATGTAAACCATGGTGACAGCTAAGTACAGTGGGCTATTAGATAGTGTTCCTTGTTTTTTTTTCTCAGCTGGTTGGTGGGGGATGAGAGGTGTGCACGTTACACAGGCAGTGAAATGGTCACCTAAGGAAGGACACCCAGGAAGTAAACAGAAGAAGAGAGAAGGACAGTTTATGTAACCATGGATAAAAGACGACCGACCCCCCCCCCCCCAGGACTCTCCGACTCCCCAGGACAGGTAAGTACAGTGGGCATTAGGATAGTTTTTTTTTTCTTTTTCTCAGCTGTTAGTTGGTGGGGATGAGAGGTGTGCACGTTACACAGGCAGTGATAAAGACACCTAAGGAAGGACCCCAGGAAGTAAACAGCAGGACAGGTGAAGGAAGGTCATGTTGACAACGGGCATTTGGAGAGTTTTGTTTTTTTTTCTTCATAGCAGCGGTTAGTTGAGGGGATGGGGGGGCCGGGATGGAGGGGGGGGGGTCCCTAATATTCAGGAGTTGGGCCTTAAGGAAAGAAAACCTGTCATCCCTTGTTGTCACTAAAGCTCCTGTCTAATAACCAATCACCCGCGCCCTTCATGAGTCAAGGGGCGGTCTGCGCCTGTGTGACCCTCCTACACACCACCCGCGGACAGATTCAGCAGGCCTTTCACGGTGCGTCTGTAGAGGAAGGTGGAGGACACAGGTGGGAACCTCTCAGCATGAGAAGCCGGCGGGTGACACAGGAAGTATAGAATCTGCAGTTGCGACGAGCGGTGTCACCCTAACCCGCTGTGTTTCTGCATTGAATGATGTGAATATTCCGACGCCACCAGCTGAATTCATCTTTTGTTTTTGCTGCAGGTTCCAGAAACACGTCCCACACGTACCGTATCCTGCCGGACGAAGAGAGACTACCTGGCGGTGCAGGTACCCAATCCGCTAAGATGGTGCTTTCTAGGGCGGGGTAGGCAACCTGAGAGCCACAGGACTACAAGTTCCATCATGCCTCCTGCAAGTCACAGCTGTAACTGTCAGTTTTTGTCATCTTTGCAATGCCTCAAGGGAAATGTAGTTCCACAACAGCTAGAGAGCCGTCCCAGGTTTGCCTACCCCTGAGGGTCCCCAGTCCCGCCGTACGCAGGACAGGCAACAAGCTTTCACGCATGCTGGGGTGTTGGGACGGGCTGTGGGGTGGTGTCATGTCGCGGGCGCACACAGGAGCAAAAATGTAAATCTCCCAGCATGCACCTGGCAGTGAGGAGCCAGATTACAATGTAAACATGGACATGGAGGATCTCTAACAAAGTTAATTATGTGGGGAACCCCTCATAATGGGCACAGCGGCGCGAACAGAACCCGGGAACTCGGCAGCACGGATGGTGGAACCCCTCATAATAGGGGCACAAGCGGGCGTACATCCCGGGAACTCGGCACAGGGATGGGTGGGAACCACCTCATAATGTGGCCACAGCGGGCGTACAGGACCCGGACACGGCACAAACACCAGAGGGATTGGCGGGAACCCCTCATAATGGGCACAGCCGGGCCGTAACAGACCCGGGAACTCGGCACAGGGATGGCGGGAAACCCCTCCATACTAGAGCACAGCGGGCGTAACAGAAACCCGGTAAGCTCCAGCACCTGGATGGTGGGTAAACCCCTCATAATGGCGCAGCAGCTGGCAATACAGACCCCGGGAACTCCAGCACAGGGAATGGTGGGAACCCCTCATAATGGGCACAGCGGGTGCTCCCCTGCAGAGCTCTGCACACCAGATTTTGAACCCGCAGTGTCCCATCGGGGGAGGTGGTGGAGTGGAGCAGATGATCCCGGAGATAAGGACGACACATACGAGAGTATAGTCGCTGTCCTTGTTCCCGGCGTGATGTCGGAAGGCCGCGTAGTGGTGCGGGGGTATTTTTAATCCAGCCAACCACACCCCGCACTTTCCCCCCCCCACCCATCGTGGGACAAGCTGCCATCTATACGATGATCTCTGCAGGAACATCAGTCTAGACAGCCGTGCAGATGAGTAAACAGGATGTCATGGCCGCCGTCATCGCCTGCTTGTTCCTGGTGAACATCTCAGACAGCTGCAGGGGACAAGGAGGAGAAACCGGCAATTGCACTCCAGATCCTACAGGGGTCACCATGTCTACCCTATCCCCGCTTTGGGGATGGAGTAGGGAGATCTCCCTTCACGTCCTAATCCTGGAGACACAACAGGAATTTGAGGGAAATCCTTTGCGATACAGGGTGACCCCTATTGAAAGAATTTCTTCTCATTTCCTGTTGCTGGTGACAAACAACCTGTTTCTCCAGTGAACTAAAAAACCTTTTTTATCAAATATTGATTTAAAACCCACCCCAAATGCGATAATTTGGTATATAGGTGGAGCCTGGCTGGTGAATCCAGCTCCTCCCTGGCTCCTCACCGTCTCATGGCGCTATGAACGTCCGCCACTATTCCTGAATCCTGCTCCTGCACAACCTGGGAGCTTTGTGTGTTCAGCCACAAAGCACACCAAGAAGTTCTGGTGTGAGTCAGTCAGCCCATGTAGCCCCTCCTAGTCCCGTCTTCCATTCCCATGCATGCCATGACCCCTCCCCCCTCTGTATCTCCTCTCTCTGCAGGACATCTCAGGGGTTCAGTTCGGCGGTTCAAGACGTTGGGGGACCTCATCGCCCTCTACCTGCAGCCCAACCAGGGGATGGTGTGTACCCTGCCTGTACCCCGTGGAGTGGGTGAAGGATGTCATAGAGGACAGAGATTATTTCCGGTAGAGTACACACATGCTGCACAATGGGCCCCTCGTACAACTGTCTTAGGCCCCTCAGTCTTCCCGCCCCAATGTTAAAGTCCAGCTGCAGCCCCTCCCCTCTCCCCTCTCCCCTCCTCCCCTCTCTCCCCTCCCCTCTTTCCCTCCTCTCCTCTCTCCCCTCGTCCTCTTCCCTCCTCCCCTCTCCCCTCCTCCCCCTCTCTCCCCACCCCTCTTCCTCCCTCCTCCCCTTCCCTCCTCCCCTTCCCTCTCCCCTCCTCCCCGTCCCTCTCACCCTCCTCCCCTTGCCTCTCCGCTCTCCCCCTCCCCTTCCCCTCCTCCCCTCCTCCCCTCCCCTCTCCCCTCCTCCCCTTCCCTCCTCCCCTCCTCCCCTTCCCTCCTCCCCTTCCCTCCTCCCCTTCCCCCTTCCCCTCCTCCCCTTCCCCTCCCCTCCTCCCCTTCCTCCCCTCTCCTCCCCTCCTCCTCCCCTCCTCCCCGATTCCCCTTCCCCTCCTCCCCTTCCCTCTCCCCTCCTCCCCTTCCCCTCTCCCCTCCTCCCCTTCCCTCTTTCCCCCTCCCCTCCCCCCCTCGCCCTTGTCCCCTTCCCCTCCCCTCCCTCCCCCCTTCCCCTCCCCTCCCTCCCCTTCCCCTTTCCCCTCCTCCCCTTCCCTCTCCCCTCCTCCCCTTTCCCTCCTCCACTTCCCCCTTCCCCTCCTCCACTTCCCCTCCCCTCCTCCACTTTCCCCCTCCCCTGTATCATAATAATAATAATAATAATCATAATGTATAATAATAATAGTCCTCAGAAAATAACTGGGAAAAATGTAACCAACCAAGAATAACTCCGGCAGAGAAAAGCAACCAGACAGCAATGAAAACCTTGCCGCGTGTGTTGTAATTCTTCTTCACACTCTACGTAAATAATGTTTTCTTTCTTCACCTTTGAGGGACGCTGGATGTCTTCATGTTTGGTTATACTGCCACCTTCCAGAGGATTGCACAACAGCAACCAATAACTGTAGGTCAGCCCGGGATTTACCCCCTTCCTCTACCCAGCAGGCTCCGTTTTTTCCTAGCGTCCTAGGAGGATGGATGTCCTTTTCTTCAGCTCTGCTGGAAAAAAGTCTAACCATGAATTCTTTTAGCATTTCTTTTCTTCTTCAGTCAGGATTCCTGTCTACGTTTTTTTTGCGAGAGCTGGACTTGATTGCAGAGTGGCCGTCTGCAGATTGGCTTTTAGGAGAGTTTGCCACTAGATGGAACATTGCAGGTCTAGGCTAGAAGTGACCCTCAGCGCTCTGCTCTCCTGAGTAGGACCCTTTCTCAGCACTTGTCTCTGAAGACTCACTCTGTGAGTAGACCAACCAGGCTGAGCATTTGGGGGTTCCCGCATTGTTTTGGATCGCTGGGCACCTTTAAAACTCTTACTTTCTACCACTGAAGGGTTTCAATTTGAGGGACTGACGTGCTGATGTAATTCCACTGGGTTGAGTGTGCCTTCAGCGAATCGAGGAAGCAGCATCTTGCTGGGCCTTCTGCTTTTGCAAAGAAGAACATGAAAACTCCGATCTCCATCCGTTCCTACTGTTCGCCTACAGTAACTCTGGTCACCTCCGGCCATCTGACCCAGCTGTCTGGGTTTCTTGAGTACCACAAGCCTTGCCTCGTACTCTGAGCTTCGTTACCTTCATGCTATGCAGTCACAACATCAATTTCTAACGCATTTGGGAGGGTTCCCACTTCAATGGGTGACCCAGGTCACACTCCTCCCAACCATTCTGAGAATGTTTTATTCTGTGCCTCCCGAAGTTACTGATTGTCTACAATTTGGAATCCTGTTACCCTATGATTATAGGGTCTACCTCATCATTGGAGTCCTCCTCAGCTCCTCCGGATGAGGTCAAGTTTCCTGCCTGTTCAGCTGAGGGTCTTTGCTACAGGTCGCTGTCCTTATTATTAATTACTACGGGACAGAGACTACTATCTTCAGTTTCGGGTGTTTCAGTACTCTTACCAATGCAACGACCTTTCCCATTCTTCGTGGTGTTCCATTATAGGATTGAAAACACCCCAACTTTGTCTTGGGGTGTCCCTACCGCTTACTAGACTTGTTTTCCTGTTTGGAAGGAACACCCAATGAGGATCCATCAGTGGCGCGCACCATAACAGGGAAACCACAAGTGCAGGGGAGGACAGTTCTCACAATTGAAGGAACCTTACCGATCAGCACGGGTGTGGACTCCATCTTTAAAACCAAGTTCTTACTGGCTGACCCTGCCCTTCACCTTATTCTGGCTGTGAACCCTAAATTTGTCAAACCATGGCATGATTGTTGAGATCATTCAGCTGTGATGATTTGTCTCCTGCTTGGGGTCATATGTGTATACACGTGGTTAAAAATGCTGGAATTGCCGACCACTGCGTCCAAAGGAGTGCCTGACCTGCTTGGTCTTCGAGGGACAAAGTCTCTTAGAACCAGCCACTGACATTATTATCAGGGATATCACTGGAGGCAAGAGCACCCACTTGCCTCAGCATAAAGAATTCTAGAGAAAAGGTCAGTTAAGTCCCCTCCCTCAATGTCCCCAAACTCCTGAGGAGAAGGGATGGCCAAGCATCCCAACCATGGCTGTCTGGCAGCCCAAAAAGATCTGGGGGTAAGAGGCTTGCTGAACACTTTCAGAAAAAGCCTCATCAGCAATAAATGTGCACCATGGGGGGTGGCACATTGTTTAGTCTTTGTGGACACCTGGGTATTTTCCATCAAGATCTGCCATCCTATTTCTGAAGACGTGGAGCCCTGAGAGGATGGTGACCTGTAGGTCCATGTACTAACTGAGCATGGTGGTCAGTAGAGTCCCTCCTTGCAAGAGGGACTTCTCTGACCACCATGCACAGTTTAGTACATGGGCCTACAGGTCTCCATCCTCTCAGGCTCCACGTCTTCAGTCTCACCCCTGCACCCTGAGATTATTTTTTTTTCCTCTAGAGTGCTAGCCCCAGTGTTTGCATCAATTCTTCAACATGGGGATGCTATTGTGGGGATGCTTTTATGAAACCGACCTGCTGTGGAAAAAGTCTAGTCGGTGTGGGCCCTATTGGGGAATGTGTTTTTGACATCCTTGGGGTGACACATTGTTTGTCTTTGTGGACCACCTGGGTAATTATCCAACAGATCTGCCATCCTATTTCTGAAGACGTGGAGCCCTGAGAAGATGGTGACCTGTAGGCCCCATGTACTAAACTGAGCATGGTGGTCAGAGAGTCCCTCTTGCAAGTGGGACTCTCTGACCACCAATGCACAGTTAGTACATGGGCCTACAGGTCACCATCCCTCAGGCCTCCTCATCTTCAGTCTCACCCCTGCACCCTGGGTTTCCTCCAGAGTGCTAGCCCCAGTGTTTGCCCTCAATTCTTCGACATGGGGATGCTATTGTGGGATACTTTAACGACCTGGAAAAAGTCAGTCGGTGTGGGCCCTATTGGAGAATGTGTTTCTGACATCCTTCAAGATTTGTCTTGATCTTGAGGGACAGTTATCACCGCTGGAATTTTTTCACCACCTACAGGAGGTCTTAATCCAAATGTTTCTCCAGCAGAACATCCACAACATATTTACTTTTATATCCTTGTCCCTTAATCAGGGAGTTACCTACCTCTCAGCTGCTGCAAGAGAGTCATGTGTCGGTAGGTCACCCTTTTCAAGTCTCCTTCCAGGCTTGTATGAGCTCTTCCCTCTGCAATTTGTAGATCCAGCTGGTTTCTGAGCAGGTCCAATTGTCCCTCCCCTGAAGGATCAAGTAATGTCATTGGATTGTTATTGTAAGTGTTCTATTTCCTGTTTCTGGAAGATTTGGTGATTCTGAGAATTTTCATCGCCTTTGTCTACATCCTGTAGTTCCAAGAACTGTTTTTCCTCCTACATCTGCGGTCATCCCCTGGGCAGGTCTCCTGATATGGAGCTGGTTGGGATACACCACATTGTGGTTTGTCTCTATCATCTTGTTGTGACGAAAGAGGTCATTTGGATTCTGACTTGCAGGTGTATAGCCAAGTGGGGGGCCCCATGTTCCCCTGGTTGCCTGCATGAGGAACAGGCTTTCTTCTTATGGTGCATAGGAATCCTCAGCCAATAGCACTGAATGCTCTGAAATCTCACACATGGATTCCAAATCTTCCTTCATGTTACCTTCGCAGACTCTAGAGGAAAAGCTTTTCGGCAATCTTCCTTGCTTTGCTCTAACCCAGGCAATTGTTTCTTCAGTGCCTGATATGACTCCTGAATAACGCTTCACAGACTCTGATGCTTCTGTTGGATCTGGGCAGCCAGGAGCATCTTTAAAACTGTGACTCAAGACCACAACATTTTCCTTGGGCTTCTCCCAAGGGATGGTTTTCTCTTCCTTGCAGATAGGTGGGGATTGGTGTTCAGCTCAATCAATGTTCTACTTTTTTAACCTTGCTAAAATTTGAGTAAAGAGAGCTACCTTCTTCAACGTGCTTAATTCTTGCATGGGATGACTTCCATGTACCTCATCACACGGTTTTTTTGACCTGCCTACTCCGTTGGGTCCAACCTAATCCTATATGTTTTTCCTAAAACCATTGTCCCCACGACACCCCCCCCCCCTTCCTGGAGGTAATTGTAATCTAAGTTCACCTCTCGGGCTCTTAACCTGGTATCATCACCTTGGCAAGGTAAATGTCTGTCCTGGCAGCAATTTTGAGCATGGAACCCTATTTCTTCACTCGGATCCACAATGGGACAGGTGGAGTTGAGGCCTAGGCATTCTTTTGAGTTAACGGGTTTCTTTGATCTCCCCGTCCTTGACTTCAGGACATCGCTAATCTCAGGTCAACCCTCTCTGCCTGGGTCCAGCTGTCTGGTAGGAGCTTCTTTTACCTTGTTGACCATGGTTCAGGCTGTGAGTCTTTTCTCCCAAGCAGTGGCTCCTGGCGAGTCTTTCTGGTCTTTTATGATTCCTATGGGAAATTTGGTTTTGGTTATCCACCCTCCTGGTTGGATGTAAACTCAGAGCATGTTAGGGTGGTAATTCAGCTTAGTGTGGACACTCGATCATTGCTTCTACTTGTTTCCTTACCATAAACTCTTTACAAAAATTCTTTCTCCCCTTGCTTATTTATGGTGCATGGGAACCTCCCCCTCCCCTCCCTCTTCCTCCCACCCTCTCCCCTCCTCCCCTCCTCCCTCATTCCCCTCCTCCCCCTCCCCTCCCCCCTCTCCCCTCCCCCTCCCCTCCCTCCCCCTTCCCCCCTTCCCCCCCCCTTGCCCTACCACTCCCCACCCCTCCCTCCCCCCCCCCCCCCGTCCCTCCTCCCCCCCCCCTCCCTCCCCCCCTCATCCTCTCCTCCCCTCCCCTCCCCCTCCTCCCCCCTTCTCCGTCCTCTCCCCTCCCCCCCCCCCCTCCCCCCCCCCCCCCCTTCCCAATCCCCCGCCCCCCCCCTCCCCCCCCCCCCCCCCCCCCTCCCCCTCCCTCCCCCTTCTCTTCCCCCCCTCCCCCCCCCCCCCTTCCCCCCTCCCTCCCCCTCCCCCCCCCCCCCCCTCCCCCTCCCTCTTTTCCCCCGCCCCCCCCCCTCTTTCCCTCCCCCCTCCCCCACCCTCTCCCCCCCCCTCCCCCTCCCCCTCTTCCCGTTCCCCCCCCCCCTCTCCCCCTTCCCCCTCCCCCTCCCCCCCCTCCCCCTCCCCCCCCCCTCCCCCCCCCCCCCCCTCCCCCCCCCCCTCTCCCCCCCCCTCTTCCCCCCTCCCCCCTACCCCCCGCTCCTCCCCCCTCCCCCCCCCCCCCCCTCTCCCTCTCCCCTTCCCCCTCCCCACCCTCCCCCTTCCCTTCCCCTAAAACCCCTCCCTTCCCCCCCTTCCTCCCCCTCCTCCCTCCCTCCCCCCCTCCCCCCCCCCTCCCCCTTCCCTCCCCCCCCCCTCCCCCCCCCTCTACCTCCCTCCCCTTCCCCCCCCCCCTCCCTCCCTCCCCGAGTGCCACTCCCCTCCCCCCCCCTCCCTCCTCCTACCTTCCCCCCCCTCCTCCCCTTTTCACCCCCCATCCCACCATTTTTCCCCCCCCCCCCCCCTCCCCCCCCTCCCCCTCCTCCCCCCCTCCCCCCTCCCCCTCCCCCCCCCCCCCTCCCCTCCCTCCCCCCCCCCCTCCTCCCCCTCCCCCTCCCCCCCCTCCCCCCCCCCCTCTCCCTTCCCCCCTCCCCCCCCCTCCTCCCCCCCCCCCCCCCCCCCCTTCTCCTCCAGCCCCCCCTCCTCCCCCCCATCCCCCCCCCCCCTTCCGCCCCCTCCCCCTCTCCTCCCCCTCCCTCCCCCCCCCCCCCCTTCTCCCCCCCCCTCCCCCCCTTTCCACCCCCCCTCACCCCCCCCTCCCTCCCTCCCCCTCCTTCCCCCCCTCTTCCCCCCCCCCCTCCCCCCCCCCCTCCCCCCCCCCCCCCTCCCCCCTCCCCCCCCCCTCCCATCCTCTCTCCCCTCCCCCCCCTCTTCTCCCCCCCCCCCCCTCCCCCCCCTCCCTCCCCCCCCCCCTTCCTCCCCCCCCCCCCCTTCCCCCCTCTCTCCCCCTCCCCCCCCCTCACCCCCCCTCCCCTCCTCCCCTCTCAACCCCCCCCTCTCCTCCTCCTCCCCCCCCCTCCTCCCCCCCCCCCCCTCCTCTCCCCTCCTCCCTCCCCCCCCCCCCCCCCCCCCTCCCCCCCCCCCCCCCTCTCTCCCCCCCCCCCCTCCTCCCCCCCCCCCCCCCCCCCCCCCCCTCCCTCCCCCCCCCCCCCACCCCTTCCCCCCCCTCCCCCCCCCCCCCGCCCCTCCTCCCTCCTCCCTCCCTCCTCTTCCCCTCCCTTCCCCCTCCCTCCTCCCTCCTCTCTCACTCCTCCCTCTCCCTCCCCCTCTCTCCTCCCCCCCCCCCCTCCTCTCTCCCTCTCCCCCTCCCTGGCCTCTCCTCCCTCCTCTCCCTCTCCCTCCCCCTACCTCTCCTTCTCCTCTCCCTCCCCTCTTCCCCTCCTCTCCGCTCTCCTCCTTCTCCTCACTCCCTCTCTTTTGTGTCCTTCCCCTCCGATCCTCCTCTCTCCTCCCCCCTCTTCCTTCCTCTCTTCCTCTTTCCTTCTCCTCTCCCCACCTCCCCCCCTCCCTCTCCTTTCCTCCCTTACTCCCTCCCTCCCCATCTTGCCCGTCTCCCCCTTCTCCTCCTTTCCCTCCTCTCTCCTCCCTCCTCCCTCCTCTTCTTCTCTCTACTTCCCTCCTCCTCTCTCGTCCCCTCCCCCTTCCTTCCCCTCTCTTCTCTGGATCTTCCCTCCTCTCTTCTCTCTTTTCCTCTCTTCTCTCCCTTTCCCTCCTCTCTTCTCTCCCCCCTCCTCTTTCCTCTAGTTCCTCTCTTCTCCCCACCCTCTCTCTCTCCTCCCTCCTCTCTTCTCTCGTCCTCTCCTCGTCCCTCTTTTTCCTCCCTCCTCCTCTCTTCTCTTCCTCCCTTCCTCCTCCCTTCGCTCCTCTCTCCCTTCTCCTTCTTTCTCACTACTCTGTTTCTCACTCCTCCCTCCTCAATCCTGTCTCTCTTGCTCTTCCCTCCTCTACTTCTTATTTATCTGCTATGGGAATGTCCTCCCATGTACCTTACTATGTTGACTATGCTGACTCTGTAGGGACTCTGAACCATGGTTCTCATGTGTTCTCTGGAACCAATGTTATCCTCCTTCTTTGTGCGCCAATCTCTTTTAAGGTCCTCCTCTGGTAGTCATTCCTCCTCTAAGGTAAAAGTCTGTCCTTGCTTGCCTTGGTAAGGTAAATGTCTGTCCTGGCATTGCCTTGGTAAGGTAAATGTCTGTCCTGGCATTGCCTTGGTAAGGTAAATGTCTGTCCTGGCATTGCCTTGGTAAGGTAAATGTCTGTCCTGGCATTGCCTTGGTGAGGTAAATGTCTGTCCTGGCATTGCCTTGGTAAGGTAAATGTCTGTCCTTGCATTGCCCTGGTAAAAGGTAAATGTCTGTCCTGGCATTGCCCTGGTAAGGTAAATGTCTGTCCTGGCATTGCCTTGGTAAGGTAAATGTCTGTCCTGGCATTGCCTTGGTAAGGTAAATGTCTGTCCTGGCATTTGCCTTGGTAAGTTAAATGTCTGTCCTGGCATTGCCTTGGTAAGGTAAATGTCTGTCCTGGCATTGCCTTTGGTAAGTCCTGGCATCTGCCCTTGGTAAGGTAAATGTCTGTCCTGGCATTGCCTTGGTAAGGTAAATGTCTGTCCTGGCATTGCCTTGGTAAGGTAAATGTCTGTCCTGGCATTGCCTTGGTAAGGTAAATGTCTGTCCTGGCATTGCCTTGGTAAGGTAAATGTCTGTCCTGGCATTGCCTTGGTAAGTAAATGTCTGTCCTGGCATTGCCTTGGTAAGGTAAATGTCTGTCCTGGCATTGCCTTGGGAGGTAATTGTCTGTCCTGGCATTGCCTTGGTGAGGTAAATGTCTGTCCCTGGCATTGCCTTGGTGAGGTAAATGTCTGTCCTGGCATTGCCTTGGTAAGGTAAATGTCTGTCCTGGCATTGCCTTGGTAAGGTAAATGTCTGTCCTGGCATTGCCTTGTGTAAGGTAAATGTCTGTCCTGGCATTGCCTTGGTAAGGTTAATGTCTGTCCTGGCAGCGTTTTGGTGCATGAAACCTATTTCTCTTGGACCCACAGAGGGACCGAATGAGTTGAGGCCTAGGAACTTCTTTGAACCTAGGGCATCTCTGATCTCCCCCTACAAAGACCATGTTTGTAGGCCCCTTTGTCTAGATCCAACTTTTTTCTTTTGTTGACCATGCTGTTCAGGCTGTGAGTTTTTTCCTCCCAGCAGTGAGTCTTGTTCAGTCTTTCTGGTTTATCCGCGCAGAAAAATGTGTTTTCGTTCCATCCTTCTGGTTGGATCTGCTAGACCAATTTCCAAGCGTATGGTCTCTGGATTTGGATGTTCCCTCATTGTCAGACATGAAAAATGTGTTTTTATGCTCTCTTCTGGCATCAGGCATTGTTTTCCCATGCTAAATTTCCACCTGGTCCTGTTTTCACCGGGCCGAGGTTGTGGCCTCATCTGATGCTAACTTCTGGAGTTGGTCCTTCAGGCGGCTCTTGAGCTGCAGGCAGTTCCTAGTTTCCTTGTTCACGTTGGGCCTGCTGGCAGCTGTATGTGGTTGTCCTCTTCTCACTTGGACTGCTTTTGGATACCCTGAAGGTGCAATACATTCCGTGTCCCTCAATGGACTCCCAAAAACGGGATTTTAGTGAGCATAAAAAATCCTGTCCTGACAGGAAGGGAAGAATAATGACCCCAGTGGGGACACAGACAATAAAAAACATGGCATAGACTGTAACCCAATCCAGCTCCATCCAAAACCAAATGTTTTGACTGGAGTTAGGCTGAATACTTGTCAGTGGTGTCAGCAACTGTATCTTCTGTTCTGACGGGTGGTGTCACTCTTTCTATTGCCTTCCAGATGGAGAGGATGAGAAGCCGCCCCTCCCTCCTCGCTCCGCCTCGGCTAGCTTCTCTGGAGGCTCCGGGATGAGTTTGATGCCCTGCGGGCAGGAAGTCGGCTCTGCGGAAAGGTAATAAACCCCCCTGGTAATGAGGACACCAAGGACAGGGGAGCCTTACTGATGGAGAGTTTTATTAAAATGCTGATTTGGTTGGGGTTGGAAGAAATGTTTGATTGAAGGACAAATACTGGGTGGGGGTGCTGGTGTTTGGTGGATGCCAGAGAGTTAAACCCCCAACAAAAACTTCTATCTCCCAAGGACATTATTAGTGTGATCCCTATACTGAGGTCCCTGGTGCACCTACTGTGCCCATTATGAGGGGCTCCCACCATCCCTGTGCTAAGTTCCTGGGTCTGTACACCTGCTGTGCCCATTATGAGGGGTTCCCACCATCCCTGTGCTGCATTCCCGGGTATGTACACTGGCTGTGCCGATTATGAGGGGTTCCCACCATCCCTGCACTAAGTTCCTGGGTTTGTACACCCACTGTGCCCATTATGAGGGGTTCCCACCATCCCTGTGCTGAGTTCCCAGATCTGTACACCCGCTGTGCATATTATAAGGGGTTCCCACCATCCCTGTGCTGAGTTCCCAGGTCTGTACACCCGTTGTGCCCATTATGAGGGGTTCCCACCATCCCTGTGCTGAGTTCCCGGTTCTATACACCTGCTGTGCCAATTAGGGGTTCCCACCATCCCTGTGCCGAGTTCCCATGTCTGTACACCCGCTGCGCCCATTATGAGGGGTTCCCACCATCCCTGTGCCGAGTTCCCGGGTCTGTACACCTGCGGTGCCCATTATGAGGGGTTCCCACCATCCCTACTGGATTTTATTCATATATATTCTCTGGAATGTAACAGCAGTAGGTGGAACTTGCACCGGTGGGTGCAAAACACCCTATTGGAGGTGGGGACTTCAAATGTGTGCAGAAACGTCTGTATGGAATGTTCAACCAATACTGTGACCTGTGTGAGTGTCCCCGAGAACAGCGCCTCCAGTTGGAGGAGCCATGCGTTAGGTTCTCTTTACACTTTGTCAGTATTTTCTGGATCCCCCAGACTCCGAGATCTCCCAACCCAAGTCCCAGAGAGGTTTGAAAGTCCTGTGTGCAGAACACTGAAATGTCTTTTTGGATGGACTCCCCCTTTAAATTTGCTGTAGAATAGGGTTGGCCTTCCACCTGATGTCTGATTGGTCTTTGTCTCACCCTCTTCCTGCAGCTCCACCAATGGCCTGAGCACCGTCTCTCACGAGTACCTGAAGGGCAGCTACGCGCTGGATCTAGAAGCTGTGAAATCCGGGGCCACCAGCCTGCCCCACCTCAACAAAACGCTGGTCGTCTCCTGCAAGCGCCTTCATGGGTCAGCGAAAACCTCCAATTAAAATAATAGGTTCCCTCAACCACTTCCCGTCCGGCCCATGTATATAAACGACCGGACGGGAGCAGTGCAGGGGCGGGTGGCCGTTTATAAACGTCCTCCCGCATTCCCTGCCTGTGCG
This sequence comes from Staurois parvus, assembly GCA_951230385.1. Classification (NCBI taxonomy): domain Eukaryota; kingdom Metazoa; phylum Chordata; class Amphibia; order Anura; family Ranidae; genus Staurois; species Staurois parvus. Next base: position 17,268 of record CATNWA010003267.1, read on the forward strand.
CGCTCCCTGGGATCGCGATCCGGTGCACGCTATGTCCTCCAAACACCGATCACTGTACGGGACCTCAGTGTGAGGTCCCGATCATGTGATCACTGATTGGCCAATCAGTGATCACATGAAGAATAGTAAGCAAGATGTCACTTCTGCCATCGTTGCTTACTACTTGTGAAATCTAAATGATCACCGAGGTCACATGGTACAGGGCTATTCACAACAGACTTGTACCATGTGACAAGCTGTGACCAATCACAACGCTCTCAGTATTTTTCAATGGCCAGAGAGAAGGAGAAATGATTGCTATTACAGCCTTTATGGCTGTAAAAGCAATCAGTGTAAAAAAAAAAAAAAAAAAAAAAAATCTTCATCACCCCCCACAAGTAGTACTATGGTGACACTGTACTGCTAGGGTGACAGTATGTAAAAAAAACATAAATAATAATAAAAAAAAAAAAAAAAAAAAAAGCTATAAACATTTTTTTTTTTTTTTGGTTATAGACTAGTTTGTTTTTTTTGTTTTTTTTTTTTTACTAAAAAGATAATTGAATAAATTCTGGCCAAGATTTACGAAGAAAGATTATTTATTTGCAAAATTTTATAAGAAAAACACTTTTGTTTTTCAAAATGTTCAGGACTTTTTCATTTATATAGCAAAAAAATAAAAAATCCCAGGGGTGAATAAACACCACCAAAATAAAGATTTATCTGTCTCAAAAAATGCTAAAAAAACTCATCTGGGTCCAGTGTTGCATGACCGCGCAATTGTCATTCAAAGTGTGATAGTGCTGAAAGCTGAAAATTGGCCTGGACAGGAAGGGGGGGAAAGTGTCCGGACTGGAAGGGGGGGAAAGTGTCCGGACTGGAAGGGGGGGGGAAAGTGTCCGGACTGGAAGGGGGGGAAAGTGTCCGGACTGGAAGGGGGGGGGAAAGTGTCCGGACTGGAAGGGGGGTGAAAGTGTCCGGACTGGAAGGGGGGGGGGGAAAGTGTCCGGACAGGAAGGGGGGGAAAGTGTCCGGACAGGAAGGGGGGGAAAGTGTCCGGACTGGAAGGGGGGGAAAGTGTCCGGACTGGAAGGGGGGGGGAAAGTGTCCGGACTGGAAGGGGGGGAAAGTGTCCGGACTGGAAGGGGGTGAAAGTGTCCGGACTGGAAGGGGGGGAAAGTGTCCGGACTGGAAGGGGGTGAAAGTGTCCGGACTGGAAGGGGGGGAAAGTGTCCGGACTGGAAGGGGGGGAAAGTGTCCGGACAGGAAGGGGGGGAAAGTGTCCGGACAGGAAGGGGGGGGAAAGTGTCCGGACTGGAAGGGGGGGAAAGTGTCCGGACTGGAAGGGGGGGGGAAAGTGTCCGGACTGGAAGGGGGGGAAAGTGTCCGGACTGGAAGGGGGGGGGAAAGTGTCCGGACTGGAAGGGGGGGAAAGTGTCCGGACTGGAAGGGGGGGAAAGTGTCCGGACTGGAAGGGGGGGGAAAGTGTCCGGACTGGAAGGGGGGGGTAGAAGTGTCCGGACCGGAAGGGGGGGAAGGTGTCCGGACTGGAAGGGGGGGAAAGCGTCTGGACCGGAAGGGGGGGAAAGCGTCCGGACCGGAAGCGGGAGGAAAGCGTCCGGACCGGAAGGGGGGGAAGCGTCCGGACCGGAAGGGGGGGAAGGGGATCGACTAGGCTAGGTGTGGGAAACCGTCCGGACCGGAAGGGGGGGAAAGCGTCCGGACCGGACCGGGAAGGGGGGGAAAGTGTCCGGACTTGAAGTGGTTAAGAAGACAGGAGCAGCAAAACATGCCCACGCAGGGGCCATCAATTGCACATAAAAACAAAATCACTTTCAACCAAAATTTTACTGGGGAAAGTGTCACATGTCCCAGAAGACTATGGAGAGGGAGGGAGGACAAATTCCGCTTCTGATTGCCTAGGCTAGGGGTGGGCAACTGTGGCCCTTCAGCTGTTGTGGAACTACAAGTCCCATCATGCCTCTGCGAGTCATGGTGCAACTGTCAGCCTTTCATGTAGTTTCATGACAGCTGGAGGGCCGCAGTTGCCCACCCCTGGCCTAGGCGATCCCTGCAGAAGTGGGAGTAGGTACCTGTCAAATTCAGGTACCCACTCCCCAAAGGTCCCAATCCTTAACGGGGAGGGGGGGACAAAGGTTTAAAGCAGAACTTCCCCTTTTGGGCGGAGCTCCGCTTTAAGAACCAGGAGGAAGAGCTCAGATTAATGATCATTATGACAAATATAACTTGATAATTGGTGTGTAAAGATGAAATTGCCTTGTTAAAGGGACAGTGTTCATATCATTCCTTATGTTTCCATATACATTCTATTAATATTCTTCTTCTTTTCCTGCTTGTACAGAGAGGTGGATAAGGTGTTATCTGGACTGGAGATTCTTTCTAAGATCTTCGACCAGCAGAGCTCCCCCATTGTGTCCAAGATGCTGCAGCAGGTAATGTGTTGGGCTCAGTGATACATAGATGGTATCTGGTGGCAGTGACCAAAACACGTGTGTGTGCGTATATGTATATATATGTATGTGTGTGTGTGTGTGCGTATATGTATATATATGTATGTATGTGTGTGTGTGCGTATATGTATATATATGTATGTGTGTGTGTGCGTATATATATATATATGTATGTATGTGTGTGTGTGCGTATATGTATATATATGTATGTGTGTGTGTGCGTATATGTATATATATGTATGTGTGTGTGTGCGTATATATATATATATGTATGTATGTGTGTGTGTGCGTATATGTATATATATGTATGTGTGTGTGTGCGTATATATATTATATATGTATGTATGTGTGTGTGTGCGTATATATATATATATGTATGTATGTGTGTGTGTGGCGTATATATATATATATGTATGTATGTGTGTGTGTGCGTATATATATATATATATATATATATATATAATTATTTTTTATTTTTATATATATATATTATATATATATATATATCTATTTTTATAATTATTATTTTATATATATATATATTATATTTTTTTATATTATATATATATATATATATATAAAGAAAAACTCAAAGGATTGCTGTGAATAACATATTTATTCCAGTGAATAGTACGATCTGAAGAAGGTCATGAGCATGCTAGCCCAAAACTGTTATATAATGGCATTCCTCTGATATGATTTCTTTGTGTTCTATTCCTTGGAATAAATATTTTATGTGCAGCAGTCCTTTGAACTTTTCTTACATGTGATATCAGTGGGGCGGTCTCACATATAAGAAAATATAAAAATGCAAAAACTTTTTGAAGACCCCTTGTGTATATATACTGTATGCATGTATATGTGTGTGTATATATATATATATATATATACACACATGCACACAGTTTGGTCCATATATATATTTGGTCACAGGCACAATTTTAGTTTTTTAACAGGTATATATTTATTTATTTCAGGTACTTATATAGCGCCGTCAATTTACGCAGCGCTTTACGTATATGCACATTCACATCAGTCCCTAACCCTCAAGGGGCGTACAATCTAAGGGCCCTAACCCTCAAGGGGCGTACAATCTAAGGGCCCTAACCCTCAAGGGGCGTACAATCTAAGGGCCCTAACCCTCAAGGGGTGTACAATCTAAGGGCCCTAACCCTCAAGGGGTGTACAATCTAAGGGCCCTAACCCTCAAGGGGCGTACAATCTAAGGTCCCTAACTCACATTTCATTCATACACATACTAGGGACAATTTAGACAGGAGCCAATCAACCTACCAGCATGTCTTTGGAGTGTGGGAGGAAACCGGAGTACCTGGAGGAAACCCATGCAGGCACAGGGAGAACATGCAAACTCTAGACAGGTGCCGTGGCTGGGATTCGAACCAACAACCCTAGTACTGCCAGGCGGAAGTGCTAACCATTTAGCCACTGTGCTGCCCATATTTTCCAAAACATATTCCAGCTCTAGTTCTATGATTGATATGGGCGGACAGTGCGCACTCTCAGGTGTAATTTGAGGGTATGTACATCCAAATTGGAGAAAGGGTTTCGGAATTACAGATCTTACAAGCAGCCATCCCCCTTTTTCAAGGGATCAAAAGTAATTGGACAATTGAATAGAATCATAAATAAAATGTTCATTGGTAATATTTTGTTGAGAATCCTTTACTAGCAGTGACTGCCTGAAGTCTGGAACCCATGGCCATGACCAAAGACTGGGTTTCCTCCTTTCTGAGGCTTTGCCTGAAGTCTGGAACCCATGGCCATGACCAAAGACTGGGTTTCCTCTTTTCTGAGGCTTTGCCTGAAGTCTGGAACCCATGGCCATGACCAAAGACTGGGTTTCCTCCTTTCTGAGGCTTTGCCTGAAGTCTGGAACCCATGGCCATGACCAAAGACTGGGTTTCCTCCTTTCTGATGCTTTGTCTGAAGTCTGGAACCCATGGACATGACCAAAGAGTGGGTTTTCCTCCTTTGTGAGGTTTTGGCAGAAGTCTGGAACCCATGGCCATGACCAAAGACTGGGTTTCCTCCTTTCTGATGCTTTGCCAGGCTCTAGCTGCAGCTGTCTTCAGTTGTTCTTTGTTTGTGGTTTTTCCTGCTTTTTGTTTTGCCTTCAGCAAGTGAAATACATGCTCAATGGGGTTGATCGGCCATTGCAGAATATTCCACTTCTTTTCCTTCACAAGCTCCTGGGTTGCTCTTGCAGTGTGTTTTGGATCATTGTCCATCTGTACTGTGAAGCTCCGTCCAATCACCTTTGCTGCATTTGGCTGAATCTGGGCTGACAGTATATCTGTAAACACGGCAGAATTCATCCGGCTGCTTCTGTCTTTCTGTCACATCATCAATAACCACTAATGACCCCATGCCACTGGAAGCCATGCATGCCCATGCCATCACCCTGCCTCCACCAATGCCATCACCCTGCCTCCGCCCATGCCACCACACTGCCTCCGCCCATGCCATCACCCTGCCTCCGCCCATGCCATCACCCTGCTCCGCCCATGCCCATCACCCTGCCTCCGCCCATGCCATCACCCTGCCTCCGCCCATGCCATCACCCTGCCTCCGCCCATGCCATCACCCTGCCTCCGCCCATGCCATCACCCTGCCCTCCGCCCATGCCATCACCCCGCCTCCGCCCATGCCATCACCCCGCCTCCGCCCATGCCATCACCCCGCCTCCGCCCATGCCATCACCCCGCCTCCGCCCATGCCACCACCCCGCCTCCGCCCATGCCACCACACACAGCCTCCGCCCATAAGCCATCACACTGCCTCCGCCCATGCCATCACCCTGCCTCCACCATGTTTTACAGATGACGTTGTGTGGTTTGGGTCTTGAGCTGTTCCAAGCCTTCTCCACACTTTGTTCTTCCCATAATTCTGGTACAGATTAATCTTCATTTCATCCATCCAAAGAATGCTTTTCCAGAACTGAACTGCTCCGGATTTTTTAGATGTTTTTTGGCAAAGTCTAATCTGGCTTTTCTGTTCTTCAGGCCTATGAATGGTTTGCACCTTGTGGTGATCCCTCTGTATTTGCATCTTGTGGTGAACCCTCTGTATTTGCATCTTGTGGGGAACCCTCTGTATTAGCTCTCGTGAAGTCTTCTCTTGATTGCAGACTTTGACAATGACACGCCCACCTCCTGGAGAGTGTCCTTCACTTGTCTGGATGTTGTGAATGTGTTTTTCTTTACCATAGAGAGGATCCTGGATCATCCACCACTGTTGTCCTCCATGGACGTCCATGCCTTTTCATGTTGCTGAGCTCACCAGTACGTTCTTTCCTCAGAATGGACCAAACTGTTGATTTGGCCGCTCCTAATGTTGCTGCGATCTCTCTGATGGATTGGTTTAGTTTTTGAACTTTTACAATGGCATGTTTCCCTTGCATGGACGGCTCCTTTGAACGCATGATGGAGGTTCACGGCAATAGATTCCAAATGCCGCACTTAGAATCAACTCCAGACTGTTTACCTGCTTTATTGATGAAGAAATAACGAAGGAGTAGCCCACACCTGGCCATGAAACAGCTTTTGATTCAACTGTCCAATTACTTTTGGTCCCTTGAAAAAGGGGAGGTGGCTACTCTTAAGAGCTGTAATTCCTAAACCCTTCCTCCCATTTGGATGTCCATACCCTCAAATTACACCTCAACCAGTCATACAATGAATCCAGAGATCACAGGGTCATGAAGATGGCCCAGATCACCAGAGCTCTATTGAACATTTTTTTGGGAGATGACCCCCATCCAGTCCTCTGAATATTACATCATTTCACTTCAGAACCATTACACCTCAGATCTACTATAAAACAATTAGAATTCTCGTTCTTTACATGCAAATACAGTGATTCTGCCATCGGGTGGCGCTGATGAGCTCATAGAAGGTGAAGGTTTGGGTGACCTATGAAACGGCTGCCTCAGGGTGTACCTATACTTATGTATTAAAGTGTCTCTCTCTTCAGTTCACATATTTTATGTATGTCAAAATCCTCCCTTGTCTCTAGATATCCAAAAGCCCTGGTGACACCAAAAGCTGGGTGACACCATCTTGGATAAATATATATATATATATATATATATATATATTTAAATATACATTTTAATTAAAAAATAAAAAATAACATGGTGTTCCAATATAAATAAATAAATATATCTATCTATTTATTTGTATCATTGGAACACCATGTTCTTTTTTTTTTTTGGCGCCATGAAAGTCCTCTGTGATATATTTAGTAAAGTTATTGTTGCTACAAAGTATCATCTCCCCCAAAAAAATATGGATCGGCAGGATTGACCTTTTTTCCCCGTCATTCCCCATTCATGCGTCTGCCACAATGTAACAATCGCAGACGTAACACAAGGATCCAATTGTATCAATATTCTGAAGAGTACAATTGATAGGAAATCCCACCAAAACGGGCGATCGGTGAAGGCGGTCTCATGTCTGTGGTCGCCGCGTCTCTCTAGGTGATGTCAGCGGCTGCAGAGGGTCCGTCTGGCAGACTCGCCTCTCCCCCGGATAATGTATTCACCCCCCCCCCCTCCATCCCCCGGCCCTGTAATGGCTCTCTATTATTCAGTGTGAGCAGGAAGAGCCGGCAGTGATAAAAGCTCTCTGTGTCCCCGGGGTCCCCCTCATGTGTCCGTCTTCTCCCGTCCACCAGGCTGCCAATCAGAGCGGGGAGCAGGAGCTGGAAAGCCTCGTCCTCAAACTCTCCATCCTGAAAGATTTCCTCAGCGGCATCGAGAAGAAGGTGAGGAGACCGACAGCACTGGGGGGAGGGAGGGGAACACGCTGCCATCACATCGATTGGTGCTGGGGAAGATTCCGGCACATGTTGGATTCTGCATTGTCTGTGATGAGCAAGCCACGGACCACCCGAGGGCTAGCAATCAGTTGGGGTCACCCAGAAGCTCGGTCTCTCCAATTTTGGCAGGGACGCCCCTATCGGGGTGGGTGACTTGGTCCCTCCATTTTTGGCAGGGTCGCCCCTACCGGGTGGGCAGCTCAGTCCCGATTTTTGACAGGGTCGCCCCTTCTGGAGTAAGTGACTTAGATACCCTCATTTTTGGCAGGATTGCCCCCTACTGGGTTGGGCGGCTCAGTCCCTCCATTTTTGACAGGATTTCCCCTACCCAGGAGGGTGGTTGGGTCCCCTCATTTTTGGCAGGTTTGCCCCCACCAGGGAGGGTGGTTGGGTCCCCTCATTTTTGGCAGGTTCCCCCCTACCAGGGATGGTGGTTAGGTCCCCTCATTTCTGAAAGGGTTTCCCCTACCAGAGAGGGTGGTTGGGTCCCCTCATTTTCCCCATATTTTTGGCAGGGTTTCCCCTACCAGGGAGGGTGGTTGGGACCCTCATTTTTGGCAGGTTCGCCCCTACCAGTGAGGGTGGTTGGGTCTCCTCATTTTTGGTCAGGGTTTCCCCTACCAGGGAGGGTGGTTGGGACCCTCATTTTTGGCAGGTTCACCCCTACCAGGGAGGGTGGTTGGGTCCCCTCATTTTTGGCAGGTTTGCCCACACCAGGGAGGGTGGTTGGGGACCCTCATTTTTGGCAGGTTCGCCCCTACCAGTGAACTCATTTTTTGGTCAGGGTGGTTGGGTCCCCTCATTTTTGGTCAGTTTCCCCTACCAGGGAGGGTGGTTGGGGTCCCCTCATTTTCCCCATATTTTTGGCAGGGTTTCCCCTACCAGGGAGGGTGGTTGGGACCCTCATTTTTGGCAGGTTCGCCCCTACCAGTGAGGGTGGTTGGGTCTCCTCATTTTTGGTCAGGGTTTCCCCTACCAGGGAGGGTGGTTGGGACCCTCATTTTTGGCAGGTTCACCCCTACCAGGGAGGGTGGTTGGGTCCCCTCATTTTTGGCAGGTTTGCCCACACCAGGGAGGGTGGTTGGGACCCTCATTTTTGGCAGGTTCGCCCCTACCAGTGAGGGTGGTTGGGTCCCCTCATTTTTGGTCAGTTTCCCCTACCAGGGAGGGTGGTTGGGTCCCCTCATTTTTGGCAGGGTTGCCCTTACCAGAGAGGGTGGTTGGGTCCCCTCATTTTTGGTCAGGGGTTTCCCTACCAGGGAGGGTGGTTGGGTCCCCTCATTTTTGGCAGGTTCGCCCCTACCAGGGAGGGTGGTTGGGTCCCCTCATTTTTGGCAGGGTTTCCCCTACCAGGCAGATTTTTGAGGGGTCCCCTCATTTTTGGCAGGGTCGCCCCTACTAGGGAGGGTGGTTGGGTCTCCTCATTTTTGAAAGGCTCGCCCCTACCAGGGAGGGTAGTTCTGTCCCCTCATTTTTGGCAGGTTCGCCCCTACCAGGGAGGGTGATTGGGTCCCCTCGTTTTTGGTAGGGTCTCCCCTACCTGGGGGTGGGTGGCTTAGTCCCCTCATTTTTCATGCAAGGAAGTACGGTTGGTCATCTTCATCCTCACTTCAGTGCATATGGAGTCACTGGCACAAAACCTAGAACATCACTGGCTGCCTGCTTGTTTTGGGTTGGGACTCATTCACATCACATCACCCGCATAACACACATGTGCGACGTCAAAAGGGAGGGCTGCACATATGTAACGCTGCGGTGCCGATGTTTCTGTGCTGACAGCGCCTGATCCTCAGTACCGGTAGCTGGCGGGACAGGCTCCCAATCATGTGACAAGTGGTCACATGATCGCCGATCCTTCCTGCCCCCCCTTTTCCCCAGGCGTTCAGAACTTTTTTAAAAAGGGATGCTGGGGTAAAAAAGGAGGGGTTACCTCGTGCAAAAGACGTGAATTAACCAGCATTTTTTTACATGCTAAGTTGTGTTTTTTTTAGCATGTTGCTGTGCGTTTTTTATATTCATACGTTGTGTTTTTTTTTTTCATGCTGATGTGCATTCCCCCCCCCCTCCCCCCTCGATGGTTTAAACACATACGTTTCCTTGTTGCTATCACGTTTTACAATACACCGTTTCAAAATGCAACATGCCGTATTTTTCGGCAGTGCACACAAACGCTGGGCTTTGGTGTGAACCGGCCTCTTCTAGGTTTGCCAAGGACAAGGTTTGCCTTGTCCTTGGGTTGGGCAAGGCAGCCGGGGTGCAAGGCTGGTGTGAGCGAGCCCCGAGTGACATTGGGATGAAGGCCCTGTAGGCGTCACCGTTTAAATAATTCACCAGTGTCGTCTCCCACATTTTGAAAGTGCAGCAAGAGGAGTGAGACTCCAGTAAGGGGTAGGTGCAGCTGGGAATTTTAATAGAACTGTAAAGTGAATAAAAGGCCGGATCTCAGCAGAAAAAGGAGAACCACTAGACTGAAAAAAAAAATAATGTATATCTTATCAATACTCTTTATATCTATATCTATATAATTTTATTTTTTATTTTATATATATATATATATATATATATATATATATATATATACATACACAGTTGTGCTGAAAATACTAGCCGTCAGACATCACTAACCGGATCAATCACTGTTTTTGGTGGAAATGATATTTTCTACATGGCAAATAATTTCCTAGCAGGTGTAGTAGAGTCATAGAAATCCAGCAGACCCAACAGTCATGACATGCATGCTGCTGATTCTGTGTCATTGAATCACTCATTGAAAGGGACGTGTTCAAATAATAGCCGTGTGGAGTTCTATTAGTGAGGTCATTCATTCTTTGAAAAACAGGTGGCAATTATTGCCCTTATTTAAGGAAGGAAGGCAGCAAATGTTGGACATGCTGGTTACAGTGCATTTCTCTCTGAAATTCTGAGGAAAATGGGTCTACCAGTTCCAGACATTGTTCAGAAAGAACAGCGTACCTTGATTAAAAAGTTGATTGGAGAGGGGAAAAAAACATATAAAGAGGTGCAGAAAATGATCGGCTGCTCAGCTAAAATGATCGCAAATGCTTTAAAATGGCAACCAAAACCTGAAAGACGTGGAAGAAAGCGAAAAACTACCATTGGAAAATGGATAGAAAATAGCCAAAATGGCGCGGAGTCAGCCAACAATCAGCTCCAGGAAGATGAAAGAAGGTGTGACGTTCCCTGTGAGGACTCAGCCAACAATCAGCTCCAGGAAGATGAAAGAAGGTGTGACGTTGCCTGTGAGGACTGTTACAATTAGAAGACGCCTATGTGAAGCCAAGTTATCTGCAAGAAGTCCCCGCAAAGTCCCACTGTTGGGAAAAAGACGTGCTGAAGAGGTTACAATCTGCCAAAGAGCACATTGACCGGCCTAAAGAGAAATGACGCAACATTTTGTGGACTGATGAAGTAAGATTGTTCTTTTTGGGTCTAGTGGGCGGAGACAGTTTGTCAGACGACCCCCAAACACTGAATTCAAGCCACAGTACACTGTGAAGACCGTGAAGCATGGTGGTGCAAGCATCATGATATGGGGATGTTTCTCATACTACGGTGTTGGGCCTATTTATCGCATACCAGGGATCATGGATCAGTTTGAATCCATCAGAATACTTGAAGAGGTCATGCTGCCTTATGCTGAAGAGGAAATGCCCTTGAAATGGGGTGTTCCAACAAGACAACGACCCCCAAACACACCAGTAAACATGCAACATCTTGGTTCCAGACCAACAAGATGGACGTTATGGAGTGGCCAGCCCAATCCCGGATCTTCATCCAATAGAAAACTTGTGGGGTGACATCAAAAATGCAGTTTCTGAGGCAAAACCAAGAAATAGAGAAGAACTGTGGAATGTGGTCCAATCATCCTGGGCTGGAATACCTGATCACAGGGGCCAGAAGTTGGGGGACTCCATGCAACACAGATGTACAGCAGTTCTCAGAAACAGTGCGACTACAACCAAATATTCATGAAGTCATTCAAAGGAAAGCAAAATCTTCAAACATTTCTCAGTTTATATAGTGAATGTTTGAGTTTGTAAAGAAGAATACAAACACGGCCATTTTTTTGAAACCGTCTAATATTCACTTTTCTTCCATTTTTTTAGAGGAACAACACAAATTTGATGTATTTTTCTTCCTGTTGTGATTTGGAATAGAATGTGTCGTGTTCCCAATGCATTTGTGTGGATGGAAAGAAAAGCTATTAGAAGGATTTGCAGCTTTACTCACTTTTTTCAACACACTGCTATTATTTTGAACACAACTGTGTATAGATATATATATGTATTTTTATACCAGTCGGTCGCCCCCCCTTTCTATCTGAATGTGATCGAATAAAGGGAATGCAAAATTATTAGTAGACGAATTAAAAAAGAAATGTTGTGGCAAACGTTCATCATGAGGGGTTCAATTGCGCAGCATTCACCAACCTCCGCCTCCATAGTGAACGAATACGGGTACCACGATTTTGCTCCTCCCCCCCTCGCCTTGTTTCCCCGATTTATCTGTACTTGTACTCCTCCCACTTTTTCAGGCACTGAAAGCTCTGCAGACATGAGCAGTTTTTTTTTCGGCCCAGTCCGCTCCGACCTCCCCACAGTCCTCCAGGAAGATGAAGACTATTCCAGTGCAGACCTTCGAGGTGAGAGTCGGGTTCCCCGGGGGCGGGCCTGATGTGTGGCAGCCAATCACAAACAACTGATACCAAAAAAAAAAGTCCCGCACAAAGAAAATTTTATACCAGAGAAATGTTTATCTTTTAGTTAGGAAAAAGTATAACGATTGCTCCGCCCAAATCATGAAAACGCCTAAAATACAGCTGGAGTCTGAACCAGGCAAAAAGTGTGGAAAAGGCCTTGAAAAAACAAATTGCATATCCAGGGACTCTACATGACTCTAGAGGGGCAACATATGTGATGCTAGAGGGGTGACACCATGTGTGACTCTAGAGGGGCAACATATGTGATTCTAGAGGGTGACACCATATGTGACTCTAGAGGGGCAACCTATGTGATTCTAGATGGGTGACACCATACGTGACTCTAGATGGGCAACCTATGTGATTCTAGAGGGGTGACCGCATACGTGACTCCAGAGGAGCATTATATGTGACTTTAGAGGGGTGGCACCATATGTGACTCTAGAGGGGCACCATATGTGATTCTAGAGGGGGTGACACCATGTGTGATTCTGGAGAGGCAACATATGTGACTCTAGAGGGGGTGACACCACACATGACTCTGGAGGGGGTTACACAATACGTGACTCTAGAGGGGCACCATATGTGATTCTAGAGGTGTGACACCATACGTGACTGGAAGGGTGACACCATACGTGACTCTGGAAGGGTGACACCATACGTGACTCTGGAAGGGTGACACCATACGTGACTCTGGAAGGGTGACACAATATGTGACTCTGGAAGGTGACACCATACGTGACTCTAGAGGGGCAACATATGTCATTCTAGAGGGGTGACACCATACGTGACTCTAGAGGGGCACCATATGTGATTCTAGAGGGGTGACACCATGCGTGACTCTAGATGGGCACCATATGTGATTCTATAGGGGTGACACGATACGTGACTCTAGAGGGTGCACCATAATGTGATTCTAGAGGTGTGACACCATACGTGACTGTGGAAGGGTGACACCATACGTGACTCTGGAAGGGTGACACCATACGTGACTCTGGAAGGGTGACACCATATGTGACTCTGGAAGGGTGACACCATACGTGACTCTGGAAGGGTGACACCATACGTGGACTCTAGAGGGGCACCATATGTGATTCTAGCGGGGTGACACCATGCGTTACTCTAGATGGGCACCATATGTGATTCTAGTGGGGTGACACCATAAGTGACTCTAGATGGGCAACATATGTGATTCTAGAGGGGTGACACTGTACGTGACTCTAGAGGGGCAACATATATGATTCTAGAGGGGTGACACTGTACGTGACTCTAGAGGGGCAACATATGTGATTCTAGAGGGGTGACACTGTACGTGACTAGAGGGGCAACATGTGTGATTCTAGAGGAATGGACACCATACATGACTCTAGAGGAGCAACATATGTGATTCTAGAGGTGTGACACCATACGTGACTCTAGAGGGGCAACATATGTGATTCTAGATGGGTGACACCGTACGTGACTCTAGATGGGCAACCTATGTGATTCTAGAGGGGTGATCGCATACGTGACTCCAGAGGAGCATTATATGTGACTTTAGAGGGGTGCCACCATACGTGACTCTAGAGGGCACCATATGTGATTCTAGAGGGGGTGACACCATGTGTGATTCTGGAGAGGCAACATATGTGACTCTAGAGGGGTGGACACCACACATGACTCTGGAGGGGGTTACACAATACGTGACTCTAGAGGGGCACCATATGTGATTTCTAGAGGTGTGACACCATACGTGACTGGAAGGGTGACACCATAAGAACGTGACTCTGGAAGGGTGACACCATACGTGACTCTGGGAGAGGGAAGGGTGACACCATACGTGACTCTGGAAGGGTGACACCATACGTGACTCTGGAAGGGTGACACCATACGTGACTCTAGAGGGGCAACATATGTGATTCTATAGGGGTTAAACCATACGTGACTCTAGAGGGGCACCATATGTGATTCTAGAGGGGTGACACCATGCGTGACTCTAGATGGGCACCATATGTGATTCTAGTGGGGTGACACCATACGTGACTTTAGATGGGCAACATATGTGATTCTATAGGGGTGACACAATACGTGACTCTAGAGGGGCACCATATGTGATTCTAGAGGGGCACCATATGTGATTCTAGAGGGGTGACACCATACGTGACTGTGGAAGGGTGACACCATACGTGACTGTGGAAGGGTGACACCATATGTGACTCTGGAAGGGTGACACCATATGTGACTCTGGAAGGGTGACACCATACGTGACTCTAGAGGGGCACCATATGTGATTCTAGAGGGTGACACCGTACGTGACTCTAGATGGGCAACATATGTGATTCTAGAGGGGGGGTGACACCATGCGTGACTCTAGATGGGCAACATATGTGATTCTAGAGGGGTGACACTGTACGTGACTAGAGGGGCAACATATGTGATTCTTGAGGGATGACACCATACGTGACTCTAGAGGGGCATCATCTGTCATTCTACAGGGGTGACACCATACATGGCTGTAGATGGGCAACATGTGACTCTAGAGGGGTGACACCATACATGATTCTATCCTTCAATTCAACAACTGCAGATCTTTCCAGAATGTTCAAGCACAGCTCCAGGCCAAGTATTTTGTAGTCATGCAGGGACTGCGGTTATGTTTTTTAGGCCAGTAAATACCGTTCTCAGCCAGAAGGTGGCATACAGAACACCATCTCAGAATGGCAGGGAGATGAGATTACCCAGACTGCCCCGGGACAACACCCTCTTGCCTCATTACAGGTGAAGCTGGACATGCTGGACCTCTCGAAGATTGTGAAGTCCCAGAAGTACACGCTGAGCGTGGATGTGGACGGAGGGAAGCTGGTGGTGATGAAGAAGGTGAAAGATTCCCAGGAGGACTGGAACACCTTTCACCCATGACAAGAGTAAGGCAGCAGGGCGGGGGGTCAGTGATTGGGGGGGGGGGGGGGGAGACTGAGGAAATGCCTCCTCCTCCTTCTACAGTGTTACAATGTACAGTCTGATCATTGGGGGAGGGGAGACTAGAGGAAATGCCTCCTTCTACAAAGTTACAATTGTACAGTCTGATCACTGGGGAGGGTTTAGACTGAGGAAATGACTCCTCCTCCTTCTACAAAGTTACAATGTTACAGTCTGATCACTGGGGGGGGGGAGGGGAGGACTGAGGAAATGACTCCTCCTCCTTCTACAAAGTTACAATGTACAGTCTGATCACTGGGGGAGGGGAGACTGAGGAAAATGCCTCCACCGCCTACAAAGTTAAAATGTACAGTCTGATCACTGGGGGAGGGGAGACTAAGAGACTGAAAATGACTCCTCCTCCTTCTACAAAGTTTACAATGTACAGTCTGATCACTGGGGGAGGAGGAGACTGAGGAAATGACTCCCTCCTCCTTCTACAAAGTTTACAATGTACAGTCTGATCACTGGGGGGGGTACTGAGGAAATGACTCCTCCTTTCTACAAAGTTACAATGTTACAGTCTGATCACTGGGGGAGGAGACTGAGGAAATGCCCTCCTCCTCCTTCAACCAAGTTACAAGTACCATAGTCTAATCACTGGGGAGGGGATACTGAGGAAACGCCTCCTCCTCCTTCTTAATACAAAGATACAATGTACGGTCTGATCATTGGGGGAGGGGAAGACTGAGGAAATACGCCTCCTCCTTCTACAAAGTTACAATGTCCAGTCCCCTGATCACTAGGGGATGGAGAACTGAGGAAATTGTACTCTCCTCCGCCTCTACAGAGTTTACAATGTATCAGCGCGCCTCCTTAATCCACATGGGGGAGGAGACTGAGGTAATGACTCTCCTCCACCTCCTTCTACAAAGTTTACAAGTACAGTCTGATCACTGGGGAGGGGGAGACTGAGGAAAATTCCGCCTCCCTTGCCCGCTAGCAGACCGAATGGAACCAAACATCTCGGCCTAGGCACAGACACTGACAGGAGCTCAACAAAAGCTATTTCAGAGTAAGTGGAAATGATCGTGATTGATTTGTTGAGCTGAGTGCCCGCTGACCGAACGCCTTTCTCCCCCCCCCCAGTCCGCAGTTGATCCAAAGTCTCTGCGGGTGGGCCCGTCCCCAATTGCTGGTTGGAACGTCATTTGGAGAAGGAGAAGAATAAAACGCAGCGCAAGACATCATAATCGCCAGCGTTACGAGGTAAGCCACCCCCGGGGCTGAAATATGTTTCCCATGGATCCGTGAGGGTAGGGCGGAGCATGTGAACCCCAACGGGGAGATCCCACTATTATAGAATCCCAGATTCCTGAGCTCTGCAGAGGGAGGCGGCCCTCGGGCACACTCACTGCAGTTGGAGCAGCATGGTCCCTAATTACCAAGGTAAACATGCTTCCAGCTGCCGTTACACCCAATACCACTAAACGTGTTGCCAAGCCGTGCCATGAATATAACAATGCAGCACTGGTGTATCACACAAGAGACTTCGACCCGTGTCCTCCGCTTCCATTAATTTTCAAAGTGACTCTCGATAAAGCCGCAGCACAAGAGCATTTAATGACGTTGTTGACCGTCTCAGATCGATCGTAATTCCAGTCGTTCAGCAGAGCCCATCAAGTAGTTCCATCTATGGGCAGGCTGAATGTACGGTAATCTGATCCATCCATTGACTGGTACATAGATCACTGCCGGCATCTACAGCCGCTAGTAGTAATCATTGTGTTTACTGTCGGCTGGAAGGCTCCCATGCCCCCACCCCCCCCCCTAGTGCCCGCCATCAACACAGGAAATCCGAACGAAAGAAAATCGAATTGTCTGGTTGGATTAGCGAGCACTGAAGGGAGTGGAGGTTCCTGTACCCCAAATGCAGTGGAAATGAATAGAAAGCTAGATGGGGCCAGAGAGCTAATTTTCAGTCGTTTCGGTTGCCTCCGCACATTAGTGGCCAAACGGTGCGGGTTTTCACATTAAATCTAAAGGCCTCACCCCTTTTAATTTT
>CATNWA010003268.1:0-20150 GCA_951230385.1 Staurois parvus
ATGTACATGCACGTCGCACTTTCATACCCTACCAAGGGAGAAATGGTGATTTGAGGGGTGGAGTGTGTAGCCCCCCCCCCCCTTACCAGTTTATATCAGCTTTTGGAGCAGCCAAAACAGGAAATGTGGCATAATCAGCAGGCTGCGTGCGATCCATTGTTGCCTCGCTTATGCCATGCCATGGTTTTTTGGAAGACGCCATATCTTAACATATGGCAAGACTCTGAATATCCTATCCAGATTTCGTTTAAGAATCAATGCATTATGGACCTCTATGAGACTCAATAAGAAATCAATTGCACCACACCACAGACAGCAGTCATGCTGTACCTGGATGTCCAAGTGCCGGACGACCCGTTTTATACAGTTGGGTAGCGGCAACTACCAAACCACCATCTGAATTTTTGTATCGACTCTTTTCAACCAACAGGAGTTTTATGCAAGTTTCAAAAAAAAAATAAAAGAAATCCATTCTTGACCTGGTGGCCAATTTATTCACTGCCACGAAATAAATCGAGTGGAATGCACAGCCGAATTAGCTTTTTACCTGCATGGACAAACCCCCACAAATCGGTAGACATTGATTGCACCAGTGGCTAATACACGCTCCCAGGAGAAAATTATGACGATCAGAACCAGCAAACCATACCACTCCCTCAACATCTCAAGGTTCTGTGACGCCAACACGTTATCCTGAGCATTCAAATGGGTTTTTCCAATAGTGCCATGATTCCTTCCATTGGGTCCTGCCCGGTTTCACTTCAGTCGCGCATGGTCCAAGGTTTCCGAGAGTGGCCAATTGCGCGAGCCGGCCTCGTAGTTGTAAAGGATTGTGTTGTGTGTCCACCACCTGAACTCTAATGTTGCATTCATTTACTATAGTTGACATAGCCAGCCCTGCGGTTTACATGCCCACTGTGCTTTTGCTGTCACAGCAATACCATGATCATAAAGCTTAACATTTACGCATGTATACATCCAGTCTTTCCCTGCCCTGCCGAAGAACGCCCCTGAGGACGATGCTGGGGAAGCCACAGCAAATTTTACATCAGGCCACATAGATAGGACTCTAGGCCTAAAACAAATCATCAAGATAAATGCACCACATCAGCAGATAATGGGGAAAAGAGATAATAAGAAGCGTCTGTTTATCCAACACTGACACAGTGCCCTAAAGTCTATACATTCGCATTATACAAAAGCTGGTGAGTGTAAAATAACAGAAGGAACAACACATGGGGCACCAATCTGAGTCTAGTAGAGAGTTAATAATTTATTAATTAAAGCACAATAAAAGGAGTTAGGAAAGCATGAAAAGCAATTCTCAGATTGGCGCCACCCATGTGTTCGTCTCTAATTCACAGAGTATTGGCTCCTCCTCTATGGGAGACATGCCTATCCCTGTAACTCTCCTAAGGATTCACGACAATTATGACTCCTTTGCCCACATGTCATTGATTTGTACTGCTTTGTTACAGCAACTCCAGGTTGTACCTCAATGTATCATATGCCACTATTTTTACATATGTACACTTGTAATTCCTTCTCAACTCCAATTGTCTATTTGTTGATAAATAAAGGGCAAAGGAAAATCAATTGTGATCTAGGTAGAGAACAAACCTTAGAAATAGTACGGTTGAACTTCTATACAGATCATATTCCCTCTGTTCTCTGGCTGCATAAGAGGGATGAGAAAATGTTAGTACAATGATCTTCCCAGTGACCTGCTTAGCAGGAAAGATATTGGAGGTTTAAATTGTTGGCTCCAGTTCTGGAAGCCACAGTTTAGAAGCAAACGCGTATGTGCACCCTGGTTAGCAACAGAAACCACATAGCAATCCGCTCTTTGCCCCAGCCTGTCCGACAATTCTTCCACCCTAACGGTAGAGCTGACTATAGCCAGCTATAACATGATGTACAGCAAGCTGTCAAGGCACTTGGCACCCTCTAAACCAGCAGTGCCATAATAGTAATTAAGATTTATACCCCCTATCCCGCTGAGTTAGGTGATGCATGAATGATTACAATTTCAGTGTCTGAAACCACTGGTGTCAGAGATGAACACACATTGGGGCATCCAGTCTGGCTGGTTTAGTCCGCAAATAACACACATATAACCCATACTAGTATAAGAGTAACAATTACTTGACCACATTTTTTATCTCTTTTTCACAGGGATCAGCTATCCACAAGCCCGATGTGGCTGATGGGCTCCAGGTCAGGTACCACCCAGAGCCTGGCCGAACAGACTATAACAAGCCCATTCAAAAACCAGAGCCATAGTAAACAGCTATTTGGACTGATGAACAGTCTAGGTTCTTGTGTTAGGGCCATGCCTGGGGAGAGTTATTATACTCTCCTCAGAGGTCTTCCAGAACATCCGCACTCTGTTGCCTCCTACACAACATCTGCCTGGTAAGGAATGATTCCAGGGAGATGACTGAGAGAGAACCTGAAATCCTCACTGCAGTCTCCGAAGGCGGATACCATGGACAGAATGGCTCATGAGCTGACATGATCGCACCGCTTCTTCGCATAGACGTATTCTAACATAGGTAGAAGATGAAATTTGTTGTATTGAAATCAATCGGCGGCCTTGTTTTGGTCTTGGCCAATAGTTTTATCTTAAAAAGGACGATCTTGTCAGTCCCTAGAATTTATCTAGTATATCTGAGCTCAGAACATATAAAGTTAGTTGACGGACTGACAATATTACCAAAAATAAGCCACACAAGGATCCACAAATACAGTCTTATTTATTGACAAAGAAAGTAACTGACGTTGACAAGCAAACGAAATCCGAGAGCAAAATTAAACGTAATGAAAGTTCATGCCTCTTAAGTTAAAGTGATTTCCATTTCATTTCCTAAAAAAATAAAACTTAGCAATACAAAAACTGTACTGCTGACTTGTAAAATACAAACCTTTACCTTTCCCATTTGCCAGCAGTGTCCATCACCATGCTGGTTTCACCAGCCATCTGCATGTGGACACCGCGGCTGAGTCAGCTTGTGCCTTCCCAGCCCAGGGCCCACTGCACATAGCGTGAGTAGAGCTTGCACTTTTGAATGGTCCCATAGTCCTTTGGGACACTGCAAGTGGTCCCAAAGACTATGGGGTGAGAACAACTTCTGCTCATTCGCTGTAGAGGCAATCACAGCGAAGTGGGGCAGTGGTACCTGTCCAAATTCGGTGACTGTTCGGCTCCCCAAAGGTGCCACTCCTTATCGGAGTGGGGGATCATTGCATAAAGTGGAACTACACTTATTGGTGGAGCTTCCCACTTTAATATCTGTTGTCATGATATAAAAGGGTAATGAGGGCCATGCTGCCAATGACATTTTAACCACTCCCAAAGCAACACCCATTCAATGCTCGCGAACCAGCCCATATTGTTTCTCTGGCCAATAGTTAGCATATGGTAAATAGAAGGGACATCACGTCCAAACCACAGAAGTACTGCGCTAAGTGGCTTTTGCCTGTACCACCTTTTAGAATTTAGAAAAAAAAGAACCTCTGCTGCTATTATCTAAGTGTTTTTATTTTCTTTCAGCCGATTTAACATCTTGGATAGAAGGCATGCTTGGACCCGGGAAGCTGTTGTGATTCAGCTGTCTGCATCACAGGTGGGGGGTTTGTGAAAGTGATCTTAATTACTCTAAAAGGTTTACTTCAACTCCTGAAATGTTAAAGAATGAAAAAATACTCCGAAGCTATCCTGCGCTAAGAATTGATTGTCAGGATGAAATGTCAATGATTCTTGCTCTCTAATTTTACAGGAGTGGTACTGTTTGTGGTTCAAGCCTGAGAAAGCCCACCCCCCCCACCACAAACACCTCCCCCCCCACCACCCCGGGGGGCCCTTCTTGCCTCCATCACCTTCTGAATATAACGAATAAAGACACTCTACTAGCCTCACTGAGATGTGATTGTCATGATGAAAATGTCTATGATTCTTGCTCTCATTTTACAGAGTGGTCCCTGCTGGCGGATCCAGCTTGGAGAAGCCACCTTCATGCCTCTCACTCTCATTAATTTGTGGCCAGTGGATATTTTGTGGCACAGCAAGACTAGGGCCCCCCCTTGGGCAATCAAGGACCTGCATAAACACTCTTGCAATGCCAGAGGTAGTTGGGAAGCACACAGCAAATTGACCATTTCCTTTCCTCCGGTGTTGCTTTTGGGGGTGCATAATTGCTCTCGTTCCTGAACGAACTTGCAATGTATATCGGGGCTGTGTGAGCTCCCCATATTTTCAAGATATGTCTTGGGGCAGGGGAGGGGCAGGGGGGGGGAGCCTGTTGTTTGGTTTGCCCATAAAGGAGCTGCAGCCATGTCTTTACATTATCAGGCCATGTTTTGCCTTTTTGGGTGTTTGTTGAAGAAAACTATTTTTTTGTTCCTTATAACAGTGTACATCTCTCTTGATTCTATTTCCTAGACTTAAGATGGTTAGATTAATATGCAATCCTGATTGCTGAAAAGTCATGGCAAGTCATAAACATGTAGCTAAAGTCTGTAATAAAGGACCTACTCCAGAACGTGCATTCATTTAGAGGGGCTAGTCCATACAGTATATAATGGACGGTGTGCTATGAAAGAACATGCATGTTTGGATAACTGACTCAGGGGGTTTGGCCAAAATATTCAGCCATTGCAACATATTGACTAACTGCAGCTCATACATATATCAGGCATAAAGAAGTGTACCTTGTACATAAAAAACCACTGGGAGGTCCTATCTTGGGCTACACATGATCTGGCCTATGCATAACTGGGGTTCTTTCTTGAAAATGAAATTTGGGATGCTTTAATAATACGAACGGTTCAGTTCATGCTTGCTTCAGGGAAACTTTACTAATAATTGTTGTATTTTCAGTAGACAAACGTGTCCGATTCTAGAACTTTAGGTACATACCGTATGGAACAAGTATTCCCTTAAAAGAAGTTATTGTTCTACCTTACTATACAGTGGCAACAGACAGAAGTCATACACCGGGCTGCCACTGTTAGTTATCACGAGGCCCCGGACAGCCTACCTGACAGGACCCAAAAAACGGCCAGAGGAAAATATCAAAATCATATTTCTGGTAAAAATACACTAAAAACAATTATTAATGAGGGCACATTCGTGACCAGGGACGATGGCGACGCTAATTGCAGACTCCGCTCATCCCCATGGCCAATACGCGACTCACCCCTCTCGCTCCCAGCACTCCTTCTGCTCCGGGTGAGTCACAACTAACCAGCTCCCAGCCCCATCAGGGAGGAGGTTTCCATGGGGAAGATAGGGGGGGCGCTGGACCAAACCTCCCCACACGCCACAAAACTGCGGTCCCGCACCGCTCTCCGGCGGGTTTTTTATCTAGGGCCGCTATCCCACCATCATGTAGTGTCAGGAGTCTTAGAACAATGCCCAGACCCCCAGGGCCACGGTGGGTACTGCACCCTGTTACATTACAAAGCAGCTGACAGCCGCTCTCTATCCATTCCCAAGAGGATCTGAACCCCCAGCAACAGTCCAGGAGGGGTTATGGGTCCACCCTACACCAGAATCATCCGGCCTTCGACCAAAATTCCAATAAGCTACAAGTCAGCATTCTTCCGCTCCACTATTTCCTGCGCTGATAATAAATTGCAAGTATTTTTACACAATATGACCCGCCTCCATATCCGCCAAAGTTGGTAAATTGCCTTGGATCTCAGAGGGATATTGCCCAATTGGTACCCACAGATCAACGGGAAAATAAGTTGATTGAAGTGGTCATACATGCATGGTTTGAGGAAGACAACGTGTACGGAACACGTCCATGTCCCAAATACAGCTCCAACAAGAGGACCTGGAAAACAGGGATCCGCCATAATATCCGTATTCGCATAGTCGAATCTATTGCTGACGCACCATTACTCTGTCACCTACAGTGCGCATCGCAACTGCTCCCATGGTTCCAGAACAGACTGCAATGAACAGGCGCATCGCGCTCCTGGGCCCAAACTTGTTGAAGGCACCAGACCACGCGACATCAGAGGGCCCCATTGATTGTTGTTTTTGTTCGACCTATCACTTCGGTTTAATCCAAAGAAGCCTTATCACGGTTCCCCACAAATCGTTGGAAGTTAAAGGTGACAGACTCCAACTCTGCTGCACCTTTCCCCCCATTTACCCTGTCGCCAAACGCGACTCTGAAGCCGATCAGCCACACCACCGTTCAGGCAACACCGGTCCCTTATCGGTGGGGGTTTCCTCAAGCTTTGTCCGCTTAAAAGACTGCCCAATTGTTCTTCGTGATCGTCATGAGGCAGACTCTTTCCTATAGCACGACTTCTGTCTGGTTTGACAACCTCCGGATTGTTTTGGATGTCGTGCTGCCCCTGATTTTGGCTAGCCATTGGCGTAGATGACTTGTTATAGTGTGTTGTTTCCAAGTAGAGATCCTTGCGGATATCTGTTGGCCCACTGTATTTTCTCTTTTTGTTATTTAATGTTTTCTGTTGTCTATTCGGTGTCATCCATCGATGTAGTTTCATTTGATGTTTTCAGTCGTTCATAACGGCTTTCAGTTATTATGATGGCTTTGGCGTTGTTTGTCATATAAAGTCAAGCCTCCCCACTCCATTCAAAAACGGTGGATGCGTTGAGGGAATTGTCGATCCGTCAGACATTAGTTTGTCCCAGGAGACCCATTTCAAAACACTGGGCCCTTGCGTTCGCCTCAGTTTTTTTTGCCCCAAGCCTACTTGGCCTTTTGACTTTCTGGAAGCCTGGGTGGCAATTTTGATTAGGACACACTGATCCCTTCGGGTGTTTTCCTCCAAGGTCGACCAACGCGGTTTTGTTTCATTATTTTGGAATTATGCTTGGTAACACTCCCCCTTGTTTTGTTGAATTATACGCCCTCGAATACTGGGCATTTGCTATTCCTTTACAAAATACTCGCCAACTTAAGACTCCATTTTCCATTTTGCATGTGATTGTTGGGGTGAGTTTAATTTGAATTTTCCCTCCCACATAAAGACAGGAAATTCTGTTTTGATTCACCGATCCCTCAAAGCGCAATGCTGCCCTCTCAAAAGCCTTCCGCAGCCCGATAAGGGAACAGCGTCTCTTGATGCATGGCGGATAGATATTCTCTACATTAACAATTTACTTTCTACTATCCCACCCTTCACCGAGAGTCGCCCACCAATTAATTTTTTTAGCTCTGCTCCAGGCGTCCCCTCCCGTGGTTCTCCTCTGAAATCACCCTATTACCTGGTCTGACCACGCCTCTCTGACCTTGAACCTTTGCTTCCCTATACTGTTTATATTATACAATAACATTCCACTGGCACCGTAATGAGACCCGTCTTTCCACAGAACATCTTCGGGACGAACGCTCTGGGGCACTTGATACTGCCTGTAGTTAACAATATAGAATTGAGCGAATCGAACATGACGAAGTGGAATCTTTCGAAAGTTAGGAAATCATTCGATTGCGCCGAATCCGAAATTAGCTACTCTGAAACTTCGATCGCATGAATCAAATGTTCCCCAAAAATGCGGCGACCTGTGGCGACCGGAGCGGGGAATCTCTGGAAGAGCGCGCAGAACAAGGCTGCGCGGACCCAGTTAATGCATTACATATCAGTACATTGATCGCATTAGCCAAATGCAGCAGCCAAGCCAGCCAGCACTGTGTAATGGTGAGCTATAAACTCGCGGCATCGTAGAATTCCCTCCAATTAGCCCATCTCGGTCATAAAAGAGAGACAGACCTCTGTGTCAATTAGGGACAGAGTTAGGCCACTAGAACTGTAGCCACAGAATCAGTGTACTTAGGGCCACAGAATCGTTACTTAGGACACAGAATTGTTACTCCAGGGACAACACAGAATTGTTACTCCAGGGACACAGGAATGGGTTACTCAGGGACAAGGACACAGAATTGTTACTCCGGGAACAGACACAGAATTTGTTACTCAGGGAAAGACACAGAATTGTTACTCAGGACAGACACAGAAATTGGTTACTCCAGGGACAATGACACAGAATGTACACAGGGACACAGAATCGTTACTCAGGGACACAGAACAAGGTTACTCAAGGGACACAGAATTGTCTTACTCCGACATGGGACACAGAATTGTTACTCAGGGACACAGAATTGTTACTCAGGACAGTACACAGAATGTTACTCAGAGGACACAGAATTGTTTTTACTCATGAGGGACACAGAATTCGTTACTCAGGGACACAGAATCGTTACTGATGGACACAGAATTGTTACTCAGGGACACAGAATTGTTACTCAGGGACACAGAATCGTTACAGGGACACAGAATTGTTACTCAGGGACACAGAATCATTACTCAGGGACACAGAATCGTTGAATTAAAGAGTATGTCAGACAACACGCAGAGGAGTGGCAGAGGAGGCAATGTTTTTCAGGAGCGAGCAGACGTGGCAGCAGAGGAAGGGGTCGAGGCAGCACTAGTCGCAGCCAGAGGCCAGTGCTCCCGGTGTCATCCAGCGGTCGTGTCTCCACCGACAACCCTGCCGTCATCGATTGGTTGGCTCGGTCGTCTTCCTCTTCCCAGGTCACCTCTGACACCTACAGCCAACGGTCGGTGGGTACGTCAGACACAACCGTTAGTTGGCATGGCCCGGGAGCAAGCCCACTGAAATCACGTGTCCTCTACCTGCCCCTGTCCTTTGGTGTTCCCTCACCAAGCGAAGTATCGCATGCTGTGGGCTCAGCCCCACTGTACAGTGAGGAAGAGCTAACAGAGGGCGGTCAGGAACGGGGGAGACATCCGCCTCTTCAGCAGCCAGGCGAAGAAGTACTGGCGAGGAGAGTGGCTCGGTAGCCGGTCTAGAGACAGGTCTGTCTCCTGACCCACACGCAGCCGAGGGGGCTAGTAGTGAGGCGGAGACCCTAATTGATGATGATGAGGCTGATCGCACTTGGCAGCCTCGTCGTCATCAGGCTATTGCTTCCGCATCATCATCAGAGAAGAGGGTGCCAGCTTGGCAGCGAGCAAAACAGTCGGTGGGTTGCCCAGGAGGCAGCAGGGTCGCAGCAGTGTCAGTGGAGGCAAACGGCCACGGAGTAGAGCACCAGCTCCACTGCAGCCTACCACCACGGCCAGTAGTGGTGCCGGTGTGCACGGAGGAAGTAGCAGTCAGCCAGTGAGGAGTAGCGGGGGCAAAGTTTCCTACTCGGCGGTGTGGCAATTTTTCGTCAAGCCGCCCGAGGAAGTAAACGTAGCCGTATGTCGACTATGTGGCCAGAAAGTCAAGCGTGGCCAGGGGGCCCATGTTGGGACTACAGCGTTGCGTCAGCATATGCAGCGTCGCCATTCGGTGGCCTGGGAAAACCGTGATAAAGATACGGCGGTTCTGCCTGCCCCAGCCCCCGCTCTCCATCACCCGCTCCGTTACTTGCTCCGTCACCCGACGTCAATCGCCCTCTATCAGCCAGTCAAGGCTCCAACACCTCTGCTGAGGGGAGTTGTCGCTCGTTGGCATCTTCCGCTCGTTCAGATGCTCCTTCTCCTGCCCTACTACTCCTCTTCACGGATTCCGTCAGCAGTCTTTCTTGGAATCCGTTTCCAAGAGACAACAGTTTGCGAGCACGCACCCGACGGTGCAGAAGCTGAACGTCCTCCTGTCCAAGTTGCTGGTGCTGCAGTCCCTCCCTTTCCAAGTGGTGGACTCAGCACCTTTCCGAGAAATGATGGCTTGTGCCGCGCCGCGGTGGAGAGTGCCAAGCCGGCATTTCTTCGCCAAAAAGGCAGTGCCAGCCCTGCATTCACATGTAGAAGAGATGGTGGGCCAGTCTTTGAGCATGTCGGTCTCTGCCAAAGTGCACGGCAGCGCCGACGTGTGGAGCTGTAACTACGGTCAGGGACAGTACATGTCATTTACGGCCCACTGGGTGAACGTGGTGCCCGGCACAGCCGCACCAGCAACTTGGACAGGTCACGCCGCTTTTGCCTCCACGTTTGCACGTCCTTGGTCCAGCAAAGATGTCCGCCTCTACCACCCTCTTCTTCCGCCGTGTCCTCAGCCGCCGCCCCCCCGTGCCAAGTCCCATTACCCGACCGGCATATCACATGTGCAGGGCGCAACGGTGTCACGCTGTGCTGCACCTGGTATGCCTTGGCGAACGTAGTCACACAGGGGAGGAACTTCTGAGTGTAATGAACAGAGAAATCGACAGATGGCTGTCTCCCGCGCAAACTGAAAATCGGAACCATGTTGACCGACAACGGAAAGAACATGGTGTCTGCTCTGCGTCAAGGAAGGTTGTGCCATGCGCCATGCATGGCTCACGTGTTCAATCTGGTTGTCAAGCGGTTCCTAAAATCCACCATCCCACTGCAAGACATCCTTAAAATGTCACGTAAACTTTGCATGCATTTCAGCCATTCCTACACCGCAAAGCACACCCTCCTTGAGCTGCAGCGGCAGAACGGAATTCCACAGCATCGCCTGATCTGCGACGTTGCAACAAGGTGGAATTCAACCCTACATATGTTAGACCGCCTTTACGAACAGCGAAAGGCCATCACCGA
Source organism: Staurois parvus (assembly GCA_951230385.1). Lineage (NCBI taxonomy): Eukaryota > Metazoa > Chordata > Amphibia > Anura > Ranidae > Staurois > Staurois parvus. The sequence continues at coordinate 10,558 of CATNWA010003268.1, forward strand.
TTTCCTGATGTTACAAGCGGATAAAGGTACTCCCCTGTGTAACTTAGATGTCAGCCATTGGCAGCTCATGCGTGACACCTGCCGCTTGCTCAGGCCCTTTGAGGAGGCCACGCTATTCGTGAGTCGGCAGGACTATGGGATGAACGACGTCATTCCTCTGTTGCACGTCCTGGAACAAATGCTGTTAACAATGGCTGGTCAGGGTGCGGTAGACGTGGCGCACAGATCTCAACGCCACATGACCCCTGTGGGGGCAGGACAGGAAGAAGAGGAGGAGGTAGAGGAGGACATTGGTGCTCAGGAATTATTGAGTGAAATGGGTGGTTTTTTCCACTCAGCGGACAGGAGTGGAGGAGCAGGAGCATCTGGTAGAGGAGGAGGAGGAGGAGACAGAGGACCCAGACGCACCGTGGCAGTATGCTGTGGAGATGGAGGCAGGGAGTCCCTCGCATTCCTTGGCACAAATGGCCCATAGCATGCTCGGTTGCTTGCGTAGCGACAGCCGAATAATAACCATCAGACAGAGGGATGACTTTTGGCTGTCCACCTTGTTGGACCCTCGCTACCGTTCAAAAATGGTGGCCTTTTTCACACCTGCTGAGAGGGAGGCCAAAATAACGTACTATAAAAACCACCTATGTAGTCAGTTGGTCTCTGCCTTTCTGCGCCAACGTCCATCCTCAGACACTGTGGGCCCTGTGCGCTCGCGTTCCGCTGCCATGGCAGCAGGGGAGGGGGGTGGGGTGGTAGGAGCAGTGGCAGCTCCACCAGCAGCGGCTGCCTCAGTCTGCAGTCGATGATGAGTAGCTTTCTTCACCAGCGCAGTGAGGAAACTACTAACCAGCCGCAGCAGCAGCAGCATCAGGTGGACCTGGAGCAGGACCTCAAACAACAGGCTTGGCCTACTTGGACAGCACCCTGCCAACCGAGGTAGACAATCCCCCTTGACTACTGGGCAACGAAACTTGACCTTTGGCCCCAACTAGCTGAATTTGCCCTTGAAAGGCTGTCATGCCCGGCCAGTAGCGTGGCATCGGAGCGCGTGTTTAGTGCGGCAGGAGGTATTGTAACTCCGCGGAGGACACGACTGTCCACCCAAAGTGTGGAGAGACTCACGTTTGTGAAAATGAATCAGGCGTGGATTAGTCTGGATTTCAAACCACCAGTTCCTGACACAACTGACTAAATCCGCCATGAATCATGCCCCAAACATGTTATTATTTTTAACATAGGCCTCTGTATGGCCTTCAATTTAAGCTGCTTACGCTTCGCCACTCTGCCATGGGCCCCTGTACCGCCTCCTCTTGCTGCTGCTGCCAGGTCCAGAGTGTGTCATGGGTCCCTGTACGGCCTCCCATTGCTGCTGCTGTCTCCATCGCCACACTCTGCCATGTGCCACTTTCAGGTCTCCTCACACTGCTGGTGGGTTCCATTTTGTCATAGGGTGCTGGCAGATTACGGGCCTCCCATTGCTGCTGCCAGGCCCGTAATCTGCCATGGGCCCCCGTACCGACTCCTCATGCTGCTGCCAGGCCCGTAATCTGTCATGGGCCCCTGTACCCGCCTCCTCATGCTGCTGCCAGGTCCAGAGTGTCTCTCATGGGTCCCTGTACGGCCTCCCATTGCTGCTGTCTCCATCGCCACACTCTGCCATGTGCCACTTTCAGGTCTCCTCACACTGCTGGTGGTTCCATTTTGTCATAGGGTGCTGGCAGATTACGGGCCTCCCATTGCTGCTGCCAGGCCCGTAATCTGCCATGGGCCCCCGTACCGACTCCTCATGCTGCTGCCAGGCCCGTAATCTGTCATGGGCCCCTGTACCGCCTCCTCATGCTGCTGCCAGGTCCAGAGTGTGTCATGGGTCCCTGTACGGGCCTCCCATTGCTGCTGTCTCCATCGCCACACTCTGCCATGTGCCACTTTCAGGTCTCCTCACACTGCTGGTGGGTTCCATTTTGTCATAGGGTGCTGGCAGATTACGGGCCTCCCATTGCTGCTGCCAGGCCCGTAATCTGCCATGGGCCCCCGTACCGACTCCTCATGCTGCTGCCAGGCCTGTAATCTGTCATGGGCCCCTGTACCGCCTCCTCATGCTGCTGCCAGGTCCAGAGTGTGTCATGGGTCCCTGTACGGCCTCCCATTGCTGCTGTCTCCATCGCCACACTCTGCCATGTGCCACTTTCAGGTCTCCTCACACTGCTGGTGGGTTCCATTTTGTCATAGGGTGCTGGCAGTATGGCCTCCCATTGCTGCTGCCAGGCCCGTAATCTGCCATGGGCCCCCGTACCGACTCCTCATGCTGCTGCCAGGCCCGTAATCTGTCATGGGCCCCTGTACCGCCTCCTCATGCTGCTGCCCAGGTCCAGAGTGTGTCATGGGTCCCTGTACGGCCTCCCATTGCTGCTGTCTCCATCGCCACACTCTGCCATGTGCCACTTTCAGGTTTCCCTCACTGCTGGTGGGTTCCATTTTGTCATAGGGTGCTGGCAGATTACGGGCCTCCCATTGCTGCTGCCAGGCCCGTAATCTGCCATGGGCCCCCGTACCGACTCCTCATGCTGCTGCCAGGCCCGTAATCTGTCATGGGCCCCTGTACCGCCTCCTCATGCTGCTGCCAGGTCCAGAGTGTGTCATGGGTCCCTGTACGGCCTCCCATTGCTGCTGTCTCCATCGCCACACTCTGCCATGTGCCACTTTCAGGTCTCCTCACACTGCTGGTGGGTTCCATTTTGTCATAGGGTGCTGGCAGATTACGGGCCTCCCATTGCTGCTGCCAGGCCCGTAATCTGCCATGGGCCCCCGTACCGACTCCTCATGCTGCTGCCAGCCACAGGCCCGTAATCTGTCATGGGCCCCTGTACGCCTCCTCATGCTGCTGCCAGGTCCAGAGTGTGTCATGGGTCCCTGTACGGCCTCCCATTGCTGCTGTCTCCATCGCCACACTCTGCCATGTGCCACTTTCAGGTCTCCTCACACTGCTGGTGGGGTTTCCATTTTGTCATAGGGGCTGGCTGTATGGCCTCCCATTGCTGCTGCCAGGGCCCGTAATCTGCCATGGGCCCCCGTACCAACTCCTCATGCTGCTGCCAGGCCCGTAATCTGTCATGGGCCCCTGTACCGCCTCCTCATGCTGCTGCCAGGTCCAGAGTGTGTCATGGGTCCCTGTACGGCCTCCCATTGCTGCTGTCTCCATCGCCACACTCTGCCATGTGCCACTTTCAGGTCTCCTCACACTGCTGGTGGGTTCCATTTTGTCATAGGGTGCTGTATGGGCCTCCCATTGCTGCTGCCTCCCACCGCCACACTGTGGGCTCCACACTCTGGTTTTGGCCCCGTGACTGCCCAAATGAGTGAAGTGTGCGGTGATTCTAAGATCGACGGCACTCATCTGCATGTCATACTGACTGACAGTATTATTTCTCTTCCCCAGCAGACTCCAAGGGCATTTAAATTAAAGGTACAGTGTTCTGCACTAACTAATATAAAGGCTCTCTGAAGCCTAGAAACACCCTTTTTATAAGTTAAATTCGCAGCGAATATATTCGACTCAAATCGAATTTATTCCGCGAATTCGCCGAATCAGCCGAATCGAATTTTTGAATAATTCGCTCATCTCTAGTTATGATTGCACAAAAAAAAAGTAGAATAGGCTGCATTTTTCCTGCACAGAACTGTACTGGAACGCGGTAAAATGTACTGGAACACACCAAAAATGTACTGGAATGCACATGTCCCTATTTAAATTGAAGAAAGAGGGGAAAAAAAATGAACTGGAATGCATAAAAAACACACTGGAAAGTGTCAAAAATGCACCAGAACGTGTCAAAAATGTGCATGCAGAAATGCATCCGGAACGCATCTAGACTACGTTTCTATAGTGTGAACTGACACTTAGGGCTAGTTCACACTAGATGCAGTTCAGTGAGCTTTTTTTTCTGCACAGTGTTTTCCATGTATCCAATGGTCCTAGTTTACATCAGTGCAGTCAGTTTCAGGGCTGATTCACACTATAGAAACACAGTCCAGATGCACACACGCACGTTTTTGATGCATTCTGGTGTGTTTTTTTGATGCGTTTTTTACTCGTTGCAGTTCGTTTTTTATGTATTCTAGTTCATTTCCCCCCTCTTTTTCTTCAATATAAATAGGGACGTGTGTGTTCCAGTGCGTTTTTGGTGCGTTTTGGTGTGTTCTAGTATGTTCCGGTGTGCATTTTTGTATTTCAATGGTTTTATTCATTTTTAACAGTTTAACACAGGAGCAACAAATCACGCCCACGCAGGGGCTATCAATTACACATAAAATATTAGAAAAACCAGTACTCTCTAACACCAACAGAGCAAAAGGTGCACCCACGCAGGGGCTATCAATGGCACTTAAATGGCAAAAACATTAGTATAACACCGACAGTAACTCAAACTAAAGGCAGCTATTCACTGCCACACCAAAACACCAAAAACAAAAAAAAAAGAAAAGGAAGGAGGAGTACAAAAGAAAAAAGATAACAAAACCAAGAGCAGGAGTCCGAGAACGCCAATACTGAACAACATCACATCCCCAGACTAGCCTCAGTCAGTTTCGGTGCAGAAAAAAAGTAGAACATGCTGCATTTTTTCTCCACAGAACCATACGGGAACATGGCAAACTGCAACAAAACTGCACTGGAAATGCATGTGGTTTGAACTGTAAGCAAAAAAGTATTCAGAGTGCATTTTTGTAGTGTGAACTGGCCCTTACAGCTAGTTCACATTAGATGCAGTCCAGTGCATTTTTTTCTGCATCAAAAATGCATGCACAGTGTTTTTCCATTTATTCCAATGGCCCTGGTTCACACCAGTGCAGTCAGCTCCAGTCAGTTTCCGGAGCAGAAAAAAAAAGTAGAACATGTTGCATTTTTTTTTCCTGCACAGAACCATACTGGAAACATGGCAAACTGCACCAGAATGAAGAGCGGTGTGAACTGTAGGCAAAAAAAAATATCCAGAATGTATCCGTAGTGCTTTTTGTGGTGTGAACTGGACCTTATACAAATATTCATACTTACATTTGTGTGAAAATTCTTTGTATATTCAATGACTTGGATGAATATCATTCAATTGTACTGCAAAATATTGTTTGCTTTAAAAACATTCAAGTTGAGAATTAATGTAATTTCCTGAACAAAATGTTCTATTCTGTTTCATTTTATTGTAACCATACTCAAAAAAATGAACATTGAGCTGACCCCACTAATGATTAGATAATTGAAACCATGTTCTTAAAACAAAAAGTTTGAATAAAAATTCTACTAGTATATAGCCAGCTTTAGGTGTCCATTTTATGAAACTGAGATCAGCAGCGATCCTGAGGCTCGCTGCTGATTTCAATACATTAGTGGTTTATGAAACAGAAAATATCAGCAGAGAACACGATATCTGCTGATCTTCTCTGCACACAGAGAATCTGCAATCAACAGACACAGAAACGGCCAGTGTATGAAGAAGCGAAGTCAGCCCTTTACTTGCGATCTGTGTGAAATTCTCCCTCTCAGATTCTCTGACCCAGAGGTAGAGAATCAGGGAGAGAAAGAGAATCAGGGAGAGAAAGAGAATCGCTGGAGTTCTGAGGAGGAAGTCTTCTTCTTCCTTCAGAGCCTCCAAGACAGTGGGAAAGTCCCCTCTGCCTTTCACAACACCCCAAACCCTAGAGCAGTTTCTAAATATGTGTATATATGTGCTTGTGTGTGTGTGTGTGTGTATGTATATATGTGTGTATATATATATATATATATATATATATATATATATAAACTGTGGGAACTCGCTTCAAAATGGTAGAGCTTTTTCTTGTTAAAGCACACAGCAACTCGCTTCTTTAAGGGTCTTTTTGCCCAATTTTATTTCAAAGAAAAAAGTTCCATAAACAAAAATGCTTTCCACGCAGGGGTATCCACCATCAAGCAAATTAAACAGTATTCAGCCTCCTGCCTTGTACGCAGCTTTATGTCTGTCTCCTGCGGACTCTTCCCAAAATATGTCTCTCGCACACAGCTGGCCACTAGCACACAGCTAGTCTGGCTTCCACCTCTCCTTGGTGAAGCCCACCTGACTCCAAGGCAGAGACCTCCCGTCTGCCAGGGTGGAGCTCTCCTGACTCCGTCTGCTGGGGTGGAGCTCAGAACCATGGATTAGGCCTCTACAAAAAAGCCCTACACCCACCTGTGCAATCAGTGTCCCGGCCATTACCAAAACCTGGTCCCAGGATTGGAGATTTCAGCCCTCCCAGATCTCTTTGAAATCTCCAGGCTCCAGATCCCAAAACAGACCTAATGAATAAATGAGGAAACCGAAAAGCCAGTTTCCTCTGCAATACATCAACTCTCTGGAGCTCCTCAACCTGCCTGGTTGAGAATCCAGGGTTTTCAGCTTGATTTTGACCGTGGCAGGACACCGCACTGCCACAACACATATATACATATACAAAGTATATATATATATATATATATATATATATATATATATATAGTGTGCGTGTATATGTATGTATATATATATATATATATATATCTCATTGTAAATGAGTACACCCAAACAGATTTGTCAGAAAATCTTTACTTTCCTTACAGAATCAACATTTCCTATGGGACACTATACTACAAAATACTCCCACAAATGATTGCAAACAGATTTGTTATTTTGCACACACAAAAAATAAACAGATCCCTTCAAGACCATGCTGAAAAAATGAATACACCTCAATGAAAATCTTAGGAGCAAAGGTAGATTTTACACAATAAAATCCTGATTAACAAGAATATAACAACAGGCGAGCCTAATTATTCATATATATATATATATATATATATATATACAGGTGTACTTCGATTTACAAACACCTTGGTTTACGTAATTTTTGGTTTATGAATGAAAAATCCATTGAAAATAATGCCTCGGTTTTACAAATTTTTTATGACATTTTTTTGCAATACGAAGTGTATGTCGGTGCTGATTTTTAAATACAATTGCAGGCTTTTTTTTTTTCTTCACTATATCTCACAGAATTAGCTGTCACTTTCCCCCAGAGCTAAAGGATACTTTGTTTTCTTTTATGTCAGGAAACAAACTAAAAGGAAACATTGTTTCTTTTAACTCGGGGAAATAAACTTAAAGGAAACTTTGTTTCATTTTACTTGGGAAATAAACTAAAAGGAAAGTGACAACTAATTCTCTGAGCTATAGTGAAGAAAAAAAAAAGCGGTAATTATATTTAAAAACCGGCACTGACCTATAGTGACAGCGACTTTTGTTTTACTTTTTTCTGGCCTCCGGAACAGATAAATTGGTTTTCAATGCATTCCTGTGGGAAAATCTCGTTTCAGTTTACAATTTTTAGTAATACGAAATGTTCTGGAGAACGCATTAAATTCGTAAACCAAGGTACACCTGTGTGTATATACACACATAATTTTTTCTATTATTGCATACATGTGTACTGAGAAGAGCCGCCACCTCAGCAGAGATAATTTACCCACTGCTTAATAAACTGACGGCTGTGTGTTTTACTGATTGCTTGTTACTGTAATCTCCCTAGATCTCGCAAGATTACAGCAACAACAGCTGTTTTCTAGAGTTCAAAAGCATTTTTAGATCTCTTCTTTCCTCATCAGGAGAAGCGATCTACGCCGCTTCATAAACAGGCACTCAGAGAAGAGCTGTCTCCTGGGAGAAGGCCAGTGGTCATTTAGCACTGCTTGATAAATGTACACCTTAGTCTCCTGCCTAGGGTTATCACGAAATGGTACTTTTACCCCAGAGGGACTTCTAATTCTGCGTGTGCTTCTGCTTTATAAATGAAATTCACATGAACAATGTACAGATTTAGTAATATATATAAAACATATGAGTGTCTAAAAGTCACAGTTGCCAGTACTCCTCAAGCACTTTATGCCTGTAATGTACTCCGGACTGGCGGCTGCTGTAGGCAAAGCAACATACAGGTATGTCGCTGCCAATTCCAGGTTTTGAGCACAAGCGCCCCCCCCCCCCCCCCCCATCCCCTTCCAGCACTCACTGTGATTGCACACAGCTGGTGCCTGTCAGCTAGTCCTGCCAATAATTCACGGCCGGGACATGCATATCAGCTGTGTACAATCACAGCCCAGAGCTCTGTGTTGGTAAACAACACAGGGCTCTGTACAGAGGAGAGAAATCTGTCAGTTTCTCAAGAATGAGAAACTTAGAGATCATGTATTAAAAGCAGCACACATTACACATAGTTAGGCACACATTTAACCCCTTGATTGCCCTAAATCAGCAGTCTCCAAACTTTTCTAAGCAAAGGGCCAGTTTACTGTCCTTCAGATTTTTAGGGGGGGCCAGACTGTAGTCAGTGGGAGTAGAAAAAGCCCTGGCATCAATGCCACATCTTCAGTTTTAAATAGGAGGAATAGTGAGCCCATTGATGGTGTCTGTAGAAGGAATGGTGCTCATCACTGGTGACAGTTGGTGGAATAGTGCCCCAAGGGCCAGGTAAAGGCAAAGCAAAGGGTCACATCTGGTCTCCGGGCCCCAATTTGGAGACCACTGCCCTAATGTCACTGGTGATATTGTTGTCAGATTGCCCACAGTCTATATAAGTCGTGATCACCACCATTAACCACTTGCCTACTGAGCACTTATACCCCCTTTGTGCCCAGGCCAATTTTCAGCTTTCAGCGCAGTCGCACTCCGAATGACAATTGCTCGTTCATGCAACATTGTACCATATGAAATTTTTATCATCATTTTTTTTTTCACACAAAATAGAGCTTTCTGTTTAGTGGTATTTAATTGCCACTGGGTGTTTTATTTTTTGCATTATAAACAAAAAAATAGCAAAACTTTTTTTTTTTAAATTTTTCTTTGTTTCTACTATAAAAATTTGCAAACAGATAATTTTTCTCTTTACTGATGTGCGTTGATGTTGCTGCACTGATAGGCAGCACTGATGAGCACTGGTGAGATGGAATTGATGAGCATTGATGAGGAGACACTGATGGTGCTTCATTGATAGGCGGCACTGATGAGCACTGATAGGCGGCACTGATGGGCACTGATAGCCAGCACTGATGGGCGACACTGATGTGTGGGGCATGACTGACGGCACTGACAGCACTGACTGGCGGCATTGCTGGGCACTGATGGGTGGCACTGAAGGGCACTGATGTGGGAGGCGCTGCTGGGCACCGACAGGCACAACTGCTGGGCAGCACTGCTGGGTGGCACTGATGGGCACTGGTGGGGGGCACTGGTGGGCGGCACTGCAGGGCACTGATCACCAGTGCCCTGATGATCAGTGCCGATCTGCTCTGTGACAGCTGACAGTTATCAGTAGTACTCTCCTCATGCTGTGACAGCGTGAAGAAACTGCTGCCGATAACCAGCAACTGTATTTACTCCGTGATCTGCTGTGTCATTAGACACAGCTGATCATGTGGTAAAAGAGGAAGCTGTGATTGGTCTTTTTACCTCATCATCACATGATCAGCTGTTGGTCAGTAGGACACAGCGATCACGGAGATCACACAGGGTGCACCACTGCTGGTGGAGCGCAAGGAGGGCGTTCTGGTGGACTTC